>JACEFZ010001385.1:0-63237 GCA_014155875.1 Cepaea nemoralis
GGTGGTTTTCACGCTGTTGTATCGACGTGTGTTTGTTTCTGTTGCTGACAGCAACGTCCATTTTCTTACTTGTGATCCGTGATAAAGTTTCCATCTACTTCTCTTGTTTTGGGTGATTCATTCATTCTTTTACATGGTAATACGCGAAGAAACACCATGGAATCTAAATCAGGAATACCAGGCAGTGAAGACCTATATAAGCATTTATAAAACAGGCAGAAAAGACTGATCAGTGATCACTAAATGAGATCAAAATTAGTCCTCATGGCGACTAAATAATATTAAAGGCAGTCCTTGTGAGGAATGCACAAGATCAAAACCAGTCCTTGTGAGGACTATATAAGGTCAAAACCAATTCTTTTGAGGGATATATATATATATAAGGTTAAAACCAGTCCTTGTGAGGATTAAATAAGATCAAAACCAGTCCCTTTAAGGACTATATAAGATCAAACCAGTCCTTGTGAGGACTGTCTAAAGACATTGTCAAAAAAGATATAACCAAATTTGTCCTGACAAAACCCAGTCCTGGTCAGGACTAACTAGAGAAAACGACAAAAAGCAGGGAGTCTGCTGAATCTGGCAGGTCCTCCAAGGACCGGCCCTGATCAGGACCAAAATATGGAAAAAAAGGAAAAAAAAAAGAAAATGTCAATCAGCAAAGAGCCCCATAAGACTCAACCGAACTCGAAGAGGGCAGATGGAAAATTATAACCAGTCCTGATTAGGACTACCTCGAAAGAGATCAAGGAAATATAATTAAAATCCTAAAAAACCTGACCCCAATAATAACCGACACTGTTGAAGCAGGTTGAACGAAGCCGAAGTCTAACCCCCCCCCCCCCCCCTCCCCCCAACCTTCTCCCCCTTTCCTGTAAAAATCGAATCAATCGGCACAGGAGCATCTGGCCGAGTGGCTTGAACGTTGGGCTCCCATTCGGGCCACCCAGGTACGAATTCTCGGTAAAGATTCATCGTAGGGGCAAAAAGATAATGCTAACCTAGACAGTTTGCGGCGACTGCACTAGCCAGGCGACCTTAGAGGTTAGACCCCTCCCTTTCCCACTCCCGTCCTAGCCTTTGTGTTTTCATGTAGTGTTTTTCGTAAAGTTGCGTGTCTGTGTTTGTTTGTTCTGTGCTGATGAAGGCTTTGACCTCAACGTCTATTTTTTTTCTTGTAATCGTATTCTAGTAAATCTCACAATCTACTTCTCGTTTTTTGTGTGTGGATAATTCACCCCCGTCATACAACGTAAGGAAGTAATGACAGTAATGACAGTTTTAAGGCAAGCATGCACATATCTATGAACACAAACAGGGAATTAAAGAGAACGAAATCAGACATACATTCACAACAATGCATTTCCTTAGTGAATTTAAACATAGACGCCAAACATAAAACATTGCACGATTTCTAGCCTGGTATATCTCGCCGCATCTCGTCTGGGGCATATGGCAGAAGTATATATATCATGTTATGTGAAAACATTTTAACGATTCTTTGGCTGACATATGATGTACACCGTCCGTAATATCGTCGTCTAATATATAATATATAATACAAACCATAATCGATTGCTCAAACATATCGAAGCATTATATATTAGTTAGTTCCAGCCGTTACTATGTAAACCGAAGGACTTCCTGCTAAGTATTAGACTTTCTTGGATATAACGTTCTACACATTAGCGCAGTATCAGCGACGATCTGCATCACATTTTAGCCAAAGTATCATTCATTTTTGTCACATAACATGATATATAACACTGCAGTATGCAACTGGCGAGATGCAGCGAAATATGCCAGGCAAGAAATCGTGCAATATTTTATTTATGGTGTCTGTGTGTGTGTGTGTGTGTGTGTGTGTGTGTGTGTGTGTGTGTTTATTTTTTAAAGGCAGACAACCATGGATTGAAATTATCAGCTTCAACAACCAACCTACAACATTGCAGTTATAGACATATTTCAGGCGAACGAAAGAAGAAGAAGAAGAAGAAGAAGAAGAAGAAGAAGAAGAAGAAGAAGAAGAAGAAGAAGAAGAAGAAGAAGAAGAAGAAGAAGAAGAAGAAGAAGAAGAAAAGAAGAAGAAGAAGACAACCAACCTCAGGCTGAAACACTTGATGATGATGATGCTGAAGATGGTGAAGCCAATGAACTCATGGGACTTAATGACCGCACATCTGAGAAAATTTGTGTGGACATGAGCCAGGAATTTAATTTATTCTCTGACATTGTTCTCGCTAACCTGGTGTTTAGTCTACTGACTTAAACAAGGTAACCGGATTGTAAACATGGCCAAGGTGACAACAGAGCCGTCTGCCCAAATATTTACCGCTGTCCTAATTCACGGGTTCATTATAAATATAATCGTGCATCCTCATTCTGTACTCTTCTAACCTGAGATGTACAGATACCTCGAGATAATGTGGGTATTCTGGTTCAACGACACGTAGTGTATCTATCCGTGTGTTCACAGGGTCCAAAAGGCAGATGTCGGAAGCATAGAATCGTGACACTGTAACCTTCCATGCGTGTCGTAAGAGGGGACTAAGGAGGGTTGGTGGGGGACTGGCTTCCTCATCTTCCTCATTGGATATAAGAAATCGTGATGCTTCGGGGGGGGGGGGGGGGGGGGGGAGGTATGTTTCACTGAGATTAAAGGCAGCAGAAGAAGAGGAAGAAGATGAGGAAGAAGAAGAAGAAGAAGAAGAAGAAGAAGAAGAAGAAGAAGAAGAAGAAGAACAAGAAAAAGAAGAAGAAGAGAACGATGATAAATAGACAAAAAGACAGACATACAGCCAGCTAGATAAAAAAAAAGACAGGCAGCCAGCAAGATTGATAGACAGACAGGCATACAGACATTGTAAAGTTATACAAAAGCTATTAACATGGGGGAAAGGGGGGGGGGGGGAAGAAGACATCGAAAGGAAGCAAAAAAAATAAAAAAATAAAGAGATAATAGACATAACTGGTTTATGTGATACAGCATTGAAAATAAACTGAAATGAGAACATACTTGCGAAAAGGATGACTGAAGTGCAGGAGAACTGTCAGACAAAAGAATGGGTTGGGAGACAGAAACATACAAAAAGCCAAAATAATACAGATAGGAAATCGATATGCAGATACGAGCTCCTGATATGATGCTCGTTTACGTCTTGTCTGAGAGTTGAAATAACAAACGTGCGTAAGAGAACGGGTGGGAACGTTCCTGCCCTCAAGAGATCCTTGATTGGCAGGCAGACATGGAGTCGGCACCTTCCTTCCGGGCTAAACCTGGGGATCGCTTGCCTATCTGTCTGCTGGATGTATGTTCGTATCCCCCCATCCCCGCCTTGTTCTGAAGTGGGGAATTTTTAAAAATAAGTTGTCTTTCTTTCTCTCTCGCTTTGAGCTCAATCGTAGTCAACTCACGTACTACTACTGGTAGCTACCACTGCTAGGGAGTACGCTGGGTTGAGTTTTGCTTGTTGGATACTTTTCACTATTATCATTGTCCCTCGCCATCAGGTAAATCTACTCCGACTTCTGAGGTACTTGTAATTTACGTCTCCAAATAAAAGGACGAGAAGTAGACTGCGTAGTGGATTTAATTTCTAGTCTTCGCGGATAACTGCTAAAACAAAGGGGAATCTAAGTATTTTGTGCGCGCTAAAACGCTCTCTGCAGTTGGAAATCGAAAGGTGCAGGTCGCGAGGCTCTATACAGGCTCATCCTCATAATTATCATCATCAACGTCATCATCGTCATCGTCATCATCATCCTCCTCATCATCATCATTATCATTGTCATCATCATCCTCCTCATCATCATCATTATCATTGTCATCATCATCATAGTCATCATCATTATTATAGTTATCACCATCATCATAGTTATCAGTTTAGTTTAGTTTAATTTAGTCGACGGATCAACATCACCGCACACGGGTGTAACCCATAAGTGCCCCGTTCTACTCCTAACACAAGCCTGAGTCCGGAAAATCTCAGCTCAGTGCACGAACTTCGTAGCTCCGGCGAGGATCCTGAAATACTTTGGATATATTTTCAACTCAGCCCCGTTAAACTACTCTTTTTCGATTTCCAATTGCCAAAGAATTTTTTAAATGCGCAACAATACACACGGGCGTCCGATCTCACTACCCAGAGAATAAGAGGAAATTTGTTACTAGAAGTTCACGTGAAAAAAATCCCGCCCATCACTGTGGCTTTAACCCGGGACCATGTGTGGACACTTCCTCGAGACCACTCAGCCCCCGACCATCATAGACATCATCATCATCATAGTTATCATCACCACCATCATCATCATTATCATCCAGTGGCGTGTACTAAACAGAACGCGGCCCACATAACACACATTGGCGACTCCTATCTATCACAGACTACATTTCAGAAGAAAACCAATCCCCAAAAATAAATAGTTTGCATTTGTGATTCTGGTGCAGACGCAGATTTAGATCCTCGCCAGTGCTTCTTTTGGGAGATTCTTCTGATGTGATCTATTGGGGGAGATTGTAGCACACACCGTTGTATTCTGTGTAATGAAAGAAATCCTGTCTTCTTGTTCTTGTTTTTCTTGTTCTTGTTTTTCTTGTTCTTGTTTTTGTTCTTCTTCTTCTTCTTCTTCTTCTTCTTCTTCTTCTTCTTCTTCTTCTTCTTCTTCTTCTTCTTCTTCTTCTTCTTCTTCTTCTTCTTATTCTTCTTCTTCTTCTTCTTCTTCTTCTTCTTCTTCTTCTTCTTCTTCTTCTTCTTCTTCTTCTTCTTCTTCTTCTTCTTCTTCTTCTTCTTCTTCTTCTGCTTCTTCTTCTTCTTCTTCTTCTTCTTCTTCTTCAATTCCTTCATTTACCTCACAGAAGTGTTGAGGATAGATTAGGATCTTTTATGCGATCTTTCTGATGCTCTTTATAAGTTGGTATTCATTTCTCTAAGGTTGTTCTGGATAACATCACTCCATCTTTAACGTGGTCTTACCCTTTGCTCTGTATCAATTATATTTCTTCAATGTGGCTCTTTAGTGGGAGATGGTACCACATCATTCTAGTGAGGTGGCCAAACCATTTAATCTGTTGTTCTTTAATGGCGTGCATGACTGGTTTCAGACCTCGTAGTCTTCTAATTTCCCCATTCCTAATTCTATCTCTCACGGTTACTCGCACAGCACTTCTAATGCGAAAGTAATTCTTCACAAGCCTCAAATGATGGATGCAATGCACGTGAGCAAACACGTGCCAGGAAAGACGACTAGTTTGATTGATTGATGCTAACAAAGGTGAAGATACATGCTGACGTGCTCATCGGAACTTCGGATTGTTGTGTCAGTGAGGCAACCTGCTATCTCTCTTGCATCACGAGGCAACCTGCTATCTCTCTTGTATCATCTCATGTTTCTCTTTTGTAATTCTCCTGGATTGTTTCTTGGCAACCACCAGTTTCTTTATATTTTTACCTATAGTAAGCTGTTGTTCACAATTTTCCCAGAATCCAGGCAGCCAGATTGATCCTATATGGACTAGACAGGTCAAAGTGATCCAGTCAAAACAAAAGCATATCTAAATATTTTAACTCCTGTTATAAATACTTATTGTTTGTTGCTTGGGGATATCTGTAGCGAAGTTGTTAAGCCGTCGTGATTTGGAGGTTGTGTATTATTTCCCCGGACTAGAAAGAACACCAGAATGAAGACAAATAACCATAGACTGCATAGATGAAAATTACATTAGCAGCACTTGGACCCAAGCATGCACAGACAGATCATTTGGACCCATGCATGTACAGACGGATCATTTGGACCCATGCATGTACAGACGGATAAATTGGACCCATGCATGTACAGACGGATCATTTGGACCCATGCATGTACAGACGGATAAGTTGGACCCATGCATGTACAGACGGATCATTTTGACCCATGCATGTACAGACGGATAACTTGGACCCATACAGACGGATCATTTGGGCCCATGCATGTAGAGATGGATAACTTGGACCCATGCATGTACAGATGGATCATTTGGACCCATGCATGTAGAGACGGATAACTTGGACCCATGCATGTACAGACGGATCATTTTGACCCATGCATGTACAGACGGATAACTTGGACCCATACATACGGATCATTTGGGCCCATGCATGTACAGACGAAACCATTGGACCCATGCATGTACAGGCGAAACACTTGGACCCATGCATGTACAGACAGATCACTTGGACCCATACAGACGGATCATTTGGGCCCATGCATGTACAGACGAAACACTTGGACCCATGCATGTACAGACAGATCACTTGGACCCAGGCATGTACAGATAAATCATTTGGACCCACGATTGAACTCATGGACCACTTTGACCCACGACTGGACACATGGGCCACATGGAACCGTGATTATATGAGGATCACTTGGACCCAGGCATGCAAAGTCGGAACAAACGAACGAATGAACGAACGAACGAAAATCTTTATTTTCAAAGGGTTAAGAATTGGGCACGCAGGTCCGTCTGACATTCTGCCCTTCTTCACAATTTCCTCTCTTACACTCTTTCATTCAACATACTTATGAAGCAAATTTTTGACAACAAAAGAGCAATAGCATTATAACGCATGAAACATAATCAATAACAAATGACTCAATGAGGCAATGCTTAACATGGGCACTGTAGATACCTAAGGAAGGTGTAACATGCAATACATATGGGAAATGTTTTTTGGCTACTTGTCGTTTGAGATAATTTACCATTACTATTTGCATTACTGTTTAGTTTGTTATTGTTTATGGGGGAATGTCGTCAGTAATGAAGTAGTGTTCAAATAGGTTGCGAATGTATGTATAATGATTTATGGTGTCTTTGATTTCTTGTGGATGATTGTTAAACAAGTGAAGGGCAGAGTATGGCTAAGCTTGTTTTATATGTCTATCCTAGGTTTAGGGACATGAAGTATATTTAGTCGCTCGCTATGTCTTGCGTTATATTTAAACAATGGCCAAAGGTAGCTTGGGGCATTTTGAAATAGGATTTTATGAATTAGTTTGTCCTTATTAAAAAGTAGTCGTTTGTGGGGTGGCAGTAACCGAAGACGTTTATGTAAGTTAGAATTGTCGGTGAGCTTTTCACCATTAATTAAACGCACTGCCCTTTTCTGGAGTGAATTTAGGCGTTTTGTTATTGATTTGGAACATTCATCCCAGATTGTGGAGCAATAATCAATAAGTGTTTGTATGTGGGAAGTATAGAATATCTTTCTTGTGTTTTCGTCAAGGAAATTTTTAATTTTGGCAAGTTAGTATTCTTTTTTGGCTATTTGTTGAACGAGAGCATGAACATGTGAGTTAAAGGTTAGATTTTGATCTATGATAAGACCCAGTGCCTTGTGCTCGGTTACACTTTCTATAGGCATGCTACCAATGTGCAGCTGTAGAGTTCTCTGCGAGTTTAGCGTGTGAAGTTTTTGCCTGGTTTCTATTAACATAGATTTTGTTTTAGAAATATTAATTTGCATGCGGTTTGTATGGCTCCAGTCAACTACACTTTTTATTTCCTGTTGCATTGATAATTCTAGCACAATACGATCAATAGCGTTTGTATATACTGTGCAGTCATCTGCAAATATATCGCAGGACGACGACAGATATAAGGGAAGATCGTTTATATAAATGGCAAATAACAGAGGGCCAAGAATAGATCCCCGCGGTACTCCAATATTAATGGTAATGGCTTGAGATAAAGATTTATTGTGTGATACTATTTGTTTTCTGTCTAATAAAAATGATTCTATTAATGTCACTATTTTAAAGCTTACTTTCTTTGTTTCTAGTTTTTTTAATTAGAATATTAAGATCTATCATATCGAATGCTTTTCTAAAGTCTATAAACACCTCTCCACATAGAGTATTGTCATTGATATTTTGATGCCAGTTATCTATCATGTTTGTTAGGGCCGTATGACAAGAATATTTTGGCCGAAATCCTGACTGACTCTCAACTAATAGTTTGTGGCGAACTAAGTGGTCTAGTGTTGTTTTGTGGATGTGCTTTTCTAGCAGTTTGCATAGTCAGGATAATATGGAAATTGGCCTATAATTACTCATGAGACAATCGTCTAGAGAACCAGCTTTTAAGTGAGGATACACTTTAGCGTTTTTAAAGGCTGATGGGAAGTGACCTTTGGTGAGACATTGATTATATATAAAAGTTAATGACTCGCAAATCACCGGTGCAGCATGGCGAAGGATACGATTACTGATTCCATCAAGTCCTGATGAGTTATTGTTTGTTAGGTTACTGAGATACATAAATACTTCTGTGGTCGTCATTAGCGGTATGTTGTAGGGAATGTATCCATAGCATTTGCTTTCACAGAATGATGATAATAAAGATATGTCATGAGGCTCATCTGGTATTGCAGCCTTCAGTTGGTTTATGTCGGACTGAAAGAATCTACTGAATTGATCACATGTAACCTGATTTGATGGTATTGATTGTGATGATTTGTGTTTGTTTGTCAAGGTATTAATTGCTTTCCATATATCTTTAGTGTTGGTTTTATCTATTATTAAGTTCTTAAAATAGGTTTTCTTTTCCTTTCGAATAACATATTGAACTTTGTTTCTCAGACTACGGTACATAGTTAGGTCTCTATTTTTATGTGCCCTGTCCCGGTCTCTCATAAGTGCAACTACCTCCTGTGTGATCCACGGGGGCTTAGTGTGATGTTTAACACGAACTTCCTTAAATGGAACATGCTTAGTGGTCTAAAGCGTCGTCTAGGTCAGGAAGCTGGTAAACATAGTCCAGAGATAAGTTGAGCAAACACCAATATATATACGAGGGCGAGTCAATAGGTAAGTCACACAGTTCTGTGGGATGGCAGGTAAATGTAGTTGGTGTTTTCTACAGGTGTCATTTTGTGACAGCAACATCGAACTTTATATACCCGTTCGTCAGGTGGCGCTAGGTGTCTCATGCGCATGCGCAGCGCATAAACAAAATGACGAATGTACTTACGAAGTGTTCAACCAAAGAGCAACGTGCTGTTGTGCGTGTTTTGTGGGCAAAACGACTGCCTGCAAAGGACATTCATAAGGAAATGCTTCCTGTTTATGCTGACAAATGTCTGTACCATAAAGCGGAGCAGAGCTGAGTAGAAAATTTTCTCAAGGACACTCTAAAGTTATATATATATAAATATAACTCTGCAGAATGCACCTGATGAGATACGAGCCAATGAAGGTCAGCATTGCCGAATGGATAAAGATGCACGCTTGTAAACTTCCGTTGTACTGATGGTGACGTAGCGGGTTCAGCCCCTACATCGTTCAGTTGGACTAAAATGTTGACGTCTCGTCCTTGATTGTGGTACGTAAATTACACATAGTGGTGAGGGACATTGGTAATAGTGAAAGGTAATGCACACGGACAAATCAGCCCAGTGCAATAAAAGTAGTGGCACGTGCATGGACTACCCTTGAGGTCAAAGCGAGCTAGCCCCCCCAAAAAAAAAAAAAACAAACACCCGGTGCAAACAAGTCAACACACTTTCGACTTTAGTACTATTGTACTTGTTACTATTTGTAAAGTGTTGCCATAAAGATAGTAATATTAATTAGAGAACGAACGAACGAACGAACATACTTTATTTTCAAAGGGTAACAAATTGGGCACGCAGGCCCGTTTTACATTCGGCCCTTCCAATCACTCATCTTTCTTTCATCAACAGTGCATAGGAAAAAAACATTGTCACATGAATTTTGTAAACATAAACAATGCATATTACTATGTTATAAGACACATCAACCACCCACCCACACATCTCCCATTCACTCCAATTCCACCACCCAACCACACACATACCCACACACACATACATGCCCCTACCCATCCACCATATCCCTACACATCTCCCCACCCACCTACACCTCTCACCCACCACACACCCCATCCACCCACACCCCAAGCACACATACATTCCCCAACCCACACATCCCCCACCCACACACATCCACCCACCTACACACATATCCTCTACCCGTCCCATTACCCATCAACAATCACTCACTCACATATCCTCCTCCACCCACACACCTCCAATCACCCAGCCAAACACACATTCCTCAGCGACACATTCCCCCCCCCCCCCACACACACACACACACACACACACACACACACACACACACACACACACACACACACACATCTCCCCGTCAACTCACATATTCCGCACCCAGCCACATAATCTCCCATCTCCCCCAGACCACTCACAGATCCCGAGCCCACCCCTACAAACATCCCCCACCATCTCCTAACCTACACACACTCACCCACCCACATATCCTCTACCCACCCACACATCCTCTACCCACCCATCCCCCAACCAAACATCCCTTAACCACACACCCTTACTCATATACAATCACCCACCCACACATCCTCTACCCAACCACACATCCTCCACCCACCCAACCCCCAGCCACACATCCCTTAACCACAAACCCCTACCCATATACACAAACATCCCAACCCACGCACAATCTCCCCGCCCATACACACATCCCTCACACACATCCCCACCCACCAACGCATCCCCCATTCACAAACACACACCTCCCATCCACGCACACACAACCCACACATACATCCCCAACCCATACACTCATCCCCTCACACATCCCTAGACACACGTACTTATCCCTCAACAAATAACACCCACACATCCCTCACTCACTCATCAAAACATACATCTCCTATCTACCCACCCACACTCACACACCCCAACCACCAATCTAAACACACATCTCCCACCGTCACACACATCCTTCACCCACCCGCACACCCAATCACACCCCACCCACCCACACATACATCCTTTATCCACGCCCAGCTCCCCTCCCACGCAACACCACACCCACACACATCCCAAAGACACATTCCTCACCCACACACACATCTCCCCACACATCTCCTACCCATCCACACATCCCCCAACTACAATCACTCTCACTACCCACACATACATCCTCCATCCAGCCACACACACCCCCACCCAGCCAGACATATCCCCTACCCACACACACATCCCCAAATCCATCACCCACACCTATCACGCACCCCTCCCCCAACCCACACACATTCCCCACACACATTCACCCACACACACACTCCCCACCCATCCACCCAAACATCCCACACCCATACACATCCCTCACCCCCACACACATCCCCAAACCCACACATACCCCCAACTACAATCACCTTCACTACCCACACATACATCCTCCATCCAGCCACACACACCCCCACCCAGCCAGACATATCCCCTACCCATACACACACACATCCCCAAATCCATCACCCACACCTATCACGCACCCCTCCCCCAACCCACACACATCCCCCACACACATTCACCCACATATCTCTCACCCACACACACACTCCCCACCCATCCACCCAAGCATCCCACACCCATACACATCCCTCACCAACACACACATCCCCAAACCCACAACCACCCCACCTGCACACATCTCCCACCCACCACATATCCCCACACCCACATATATCCCCCACCCATCCCATAACCAACTATCAATCATCCATCAACATATCCTCCTCCACCCACTTACCCACAACCACCTAGCCAAACACGCATCCCTATCCACACACACACATCTCCCCGCCAACCCATACATCCCGCACGTACCCACACACAAATCCCCCACCCACCCACACAATCCCACCCCGCCAACCCACACATCCTGAGTCCACTCACACACACATCCCCCCATCTACTATTATGATCAAACTCCCACACTTTACACACACATACAGTGACGATTGTCGTGAGCATTGTCGCAAAATTGTAAAGAAAATGGAAAAAAATTGTACATATACATTTTGTAACTTCAAAAATAGTGATGCAATTCAACTCTCTCTCTCTCTCTCTCTCTCTCTCTCTCTCTCTCTCTCTCTCTCTCTCTCTCTCTCTCTCTCTCTCTCTCTCTCTCTCTCTCTCTCTCTCTTTTTCTTTCTTCTTACACACACACACACACACACACACACATATATATATATATATATATATATATATATATATATATATATATATATATATATATATATATATATATATATATATATATATATACATATATATACACACATACATACATATACATACACATATATACATATACATATATACACACACACACACATATATATATATATATATATATATATATATATATATATATATATATATATATATATATATATATATATATATTCATTGGCACCTTGCCGTCTTGACAGACGATAGTTTGTGCTTTAAAAAGGCATAATAACTTTTAACTATGGCGGTAGCGAGTGTGACTGATAAGGCCAATTTGCGCTGTAAATGTCCGTTCACAGTGGGTGCATGTGAACACGTGGTCATTTCCACCATCATGCACCATCTTACGTCTCAAACGCTTGGTGTGTGACTTTTCTGCAATAATTTTCTCCTTTGACTTTATTCCATTTCTGATATTTGCCCTCCATGCAATACGTTCAGTGGCGACTTCCTCCCAATGTGCATTATCAATGCCTGTATCAATCATGTCCCGCTTACACACATCTTTGTATCGTAGTAGAGGCCGACCCTGAGATCTCTTACCCATGTGTAATTCACCAAAAAAGATATCCTTTGGTATTCTACCATCATCCATCCTCCTAAGATGTCCTATCCATCTAAGTCTACGAAGACTGAGCATGGAATAAACTGTCACACAACCTGATCTTTCCAATACTTCAGTATTTGTGATTTTGTCTTGCCACTTAATACCAAGAATTCTTCGCAGACACCGCATATGAAAGCTGTTTAAGTTGTTCTCTTGGTGTGAGTAAGTTGTCCAGGTTTCACTGCCATAGAGAAGAGTACTAAGGACACAGGCTTGATAGACAAGGACTTTTGTTTTGGCAGTAAGCTTCCTGTTCTCCCAGACTCTTTTTCTTAACCTGTTCATTGTTGTTGCTGCCTTACCAATCCGGATGTTGATTTCCTGATCTAGGGATAATTTGCTATTTACCACTGATCCTAGATATGTAAAATGGTCTACTATCTCTAGTTCGGCGTCGTCAATATAGATTGATGGTACCCCATGTGCACCTTGTGACATAATCTGTGTCTTCTTTTTGCTAATTGTTAAACCAAATTCAGAACAAGCATTGGAAAATGCAGATAGTAGACATTGCAATTCTTCCTCAGAGTGGGTCGTAACTGCAGCATCATCTGCAAAAAGCAACTCTCTGATCAGTACCCTCCTAATTTTGGTCTTAGCCTTCAATCTCTGAGCATTGTAGAGGCCGCCATCTGAGCGTGAGTGAATGTATATACCACCATCCTGATCATGAAATGCATATTTCAGTAGAAGTGAAAAGTATATTCCAAAGAGGGTGGGAGCTAGTACACAACCTTGCTTAACTCCACTCTTGATTTCAAATTCTTCAGAAGTTGCACCATCAAACTTGATTATACCCTTCATGCCTGTGTGGAATGATTCCACAATGGACAGAAGAGTTGGTGGGCAGCCAATCTTCTTTAGTGCCTTGAACAGACCCTCACGACTGACCAAATCAAATGCCTTTAGTTCGCACGAGTTCACGTTCATATACATATAGAAGGACAGCAAGGTAAGAATTAATTAGAAACAGCAGTTACCAAAAGAATCGAATGAATCAGCATCATCATAAGCACCTTGCCAATTCTCCTTAGCGGCTGTAGTTTAGGGACAGTCAACAAAGTTTCACAATTCCGACGCGCTGGGTTCGAAATCAGATGCCGGGCATTGGGAGCAGGTCGCTTTTAGTAGATTATAACAAGGTCATGAGCAATCTCAATCTACTGTGCATAAGATTGCCGAAAACCCACAAAACCAATAAATGCTGGTGTAGATTGTAAACGACAGGCAACTAACACAGCTAGCTTTAACAACTTTCAAGGGTGATCACGCATCCAGATATCTCCAGTTTTTATAGAATTCACGTTCCGATATTTTAGTTCGCACCAGTTCACGTTCAGATATTTCAGTTCACATCGATTCACGTTAAGATATTTCAATTCACATCAATTCACGTACCTATATTTCAGTTCACATCAATTCACGTACAGTTAGTTTTTGCCTTGCTACAAAGCATGAGCTCCCAAAATCTTTCTTCGCTGCCTTCGTCTATCTCTTCCTTCATTAATCTTGCCATTTTTACAGAATGTTCTAACTTTTATCTTCTAATTATGTGGCCAGCAAAGCTCACTCTTTTGCTTCCAATTCTTTTGATAACATTCTTTTGAAGATTGGCTTATTTCAAATATGTAGATTTTGCTATGAAACTGGTATTAGTCAAATATCAAATGCAGACGATCGTTACTTATTGTTATATACGTATTCATTTATTGCCTGCGTTTGTTTGTTTATTTATTTAACCTCCCCCTTCCCTCGCCTCTATGTCTGGGGTGGTGGAGGATATGTGGATGGGTGAGCGTGTGTGTGGGCTATGGGATGGGTGGGCGATGTGTGTGTGGATGGGGAGATGTGAGAAGGTGGGAGATGTGTGTGAGAGGGGGTTGTGTGGGAGGGGATGGATGGATGGGTGGGTGGGTGGTGGATTGTTTGTGTGCCTGTGGGTGTGTGTTGGTGGGGGTATGTGTGAGTGGGTGGGAGATGTGTGTGTGTGGGGGTGTGGTGGGTGGGGATGTGTGGGTGGGTGGGAGATGTGTGGGTGGGTGGGAGATGTGTCGGTATGTGTGCCTGTGTGCCCAATTTTAATCACTGTTAAAATAACGTATTTGTTGCGTTCGTTTTCTCTCTCTCTCTCTCTCTCTCTCTCTCTCTCTCTCTCTCTCTCTCTCTCTCTCTCTCTCTCTCTCTCTCTCTCTCTCTCTCTCTCTCTCTATGTATGTGTGTGTATGTATATATATATATATATATATATATATATATATATATATATATATATATATATATATATGTATGTGTATGTGTGTGTATATGTGTATATATATATATATGTATGTGTGTGTGTGTGTAAGAAGAGAGAGAGAGAGAGAGAGAGAGAGAGAGAGAGAGAGAGAGAGAGAGAGAGAGAGAGAGAGAGAGAGAGAGAGAGAGAGAGAGAGAGAGTTGAACTGCATCACTAATTTTGAAGTTACAAAATGTATATGTACAATTTTTCTCCATTTTCTTTACAATTTTGCGACAATGCTCACGACAATCGTCACTGTATGTGTGTGTATAGTGTGGGAGCTTGATCATAATAGTAGATTGGGGTGGGCTCAGGATGTGTGGGTTGGCGGGGTGAGATTGTGTGGGTGGGTGGGGGATTTGTGTGTGGGTACGTGCGGGATGTATGGGTTGGCGGGGAGATGTGTGTGTGGGTGGGGATGCGTGTTTGGCTAGGTGGTTGTGGGTGAGTGGGTGGAGTAGGATATGTTGATGGATGATTGATAGTGGGTTATGGGATGGGTGGGGGATATATGTGGGTGTGGGGATATGTGGTGGGTGGGAGATGTGTGCAGGTGGGGTGGTTGTGGGTTTGGGGATGTGTGTGTGGGTGAGGGATGTGTATGGGTGTGGGATGTTTGGGTGGATGGGTGGGGAGTGTGTGTGTGGGTGAGAGATGTGTGGGTGAATGTGTGTGGGGGATGTGTGTGGGTTGGGGAGGGGTGCGTGATGGGTGTGGGTGATGGATTTGGGGATGTGTGTGTGGGTAGGGGATATGTCTGGCTGGATGGAGGGTGTGTGTGGCTGGATGGAGGATGTATGTGTGAGGGTGATTGTAGTTGGGGGATGTGTGGATGGGTAGGAGATGTGTGGGGAGATGTGTGTGTGGGTGAGGGATGTGTCTTTGGGATGTGTGTGGGTGTGGTGTTGCGTGGGAGGGGAGCTGGGTGTGGATAAAGGATGTATGTGTGGGTGGGGTGTGATTGGGTGTGCGGGTGGGTGAAGGATGTGTGTGAGGGTGGGGGATGTGTGTTTAGATGGGTGGTTGGGTGTGTGAGTGTGGGTGGGTAGATAGGAGATGTATGTTTTGATGAGTGAGTGAGGGATGTGTGGGTGTTAGTGGTTGAGGGATAAGTACGTGTGTCTAGGGATGTGTGAGGGGATGAGTGTATGGGTTGGGGATGTGTGTGTGGGTTGTGTGTGCGTGGATGGGAGGTGTGTGTTTGTGAATGGAGGATGTGTTGGTGGGTGGGGATGTGTGTGAGGGATGTGTGTATGGGCGGGGAGATTGTGCGTGGGTTGGGATGTTTGTGTATATGGGTAGGGGTGTGTGGTTAAGGGATGTGTGGCTGGGGGATGGGTGGTTGGGTAGAGGATGTGTGGGTGGGTGATTGTATATGAGTAAGGGTGTGTGGTTAAGGGATGTTTGGTTGGGGGATGGGTGGGTAGAGGATGTGTGGGTGGGTAGAGGATATGTGGGTGGGTGAGTGTGTGTAGGTTAGGAGATGGTGGGGGATGTTTGTAGGGGTGGGCTCGGGATCTGTGAGTGGGCTGGGGGAGATGGGAGATTATGTGGCTGGGTGCGGAATTTGTGTGTGGGTAGGTGCGGAATATGTGAGTTGACGGGGAGATGTGTGTGTGTGTGTGGGGGAATGTGTGGCTGAGGAATGTGTGTTTGGCTGGGTCATTGGAGGTGTGTGGGTGGAGGAGGATATGTGGGTGAGTGATTGTTGGTGGGTAATGGGACGAGTAGAGGATATGTGTGTAGGTGGGTGAATGTGTGTGCGTGGGGGATGTGTGGGTTGGGGAATGTATGTGTGCTTGGGGTGTGGGTGGATGGGGTGTGTGGTGGGTGAGAGGTGTGTGTGGGTGGGGAGATGTGTAGGTGTAGGGATGTGGTGGATGGGTAGGGGCATGTATGTGTGTGTAGGTTATGTGTGTGGTTGGGTGGTGGAGTTGTAGTGAATGGGAGATGTGTGGGTGGGTGGGTGATGTGTCTCATAACATAGTAATATGCATTGTTTATGTTTACAAAATTCATGTGACAATGTTTTTTTCCTATGCACTGTTGATGAAAGAAAGATAAGTGATTGGAAGGGCCGAATGTAAGACGGGCCTGGGTGCCCAATTTGTTACCCTTTGAAAATAAAGTCTGTTCGTTCGTTCGTTCGTTCGTTCGTTCTCTCTCTCTCTCTCTCTCTCTCTCTCTCTCTCTCTCTCTCTCTCTCTCTCTCTCTCTCTCTCTCTCTCGCTCTCTCTCTCTCTCTCTCTCTCTTCTCTTAATTTCGGTCTGTCTACATTTGACGTTTCTCTAGTTCCCAACAAGTGTAGAGTAGAATAGAAACCCAAGGCTTTGCATTAAACATTGTTTAAACCATCGCTGCCTTTCCCCCTCCAGGTTGTAGTTAAACTGTAGGACATAACATTGTCCCTCCATAACAGCAACTGCTGGAAATTTATTACCAATAATGTAAACTGCAGGTATAGCACTGAATGATGATGATGATGGTGATGAAGATGAACATGATGATAACAATCAACATGATGATGATCAATATGATGATGATGACGAACATGATGACGAACATGATGACGAACATGATGACGAACATGATGACGAACATGATGACGAACATGATGACGAACATGATGAAGAGCACCTATATCCATACCTCACTGTTTGCACACCTTCTGCTCCACATTTTCATATTTGGCACCTTTCACAACTGAACTTCCTAGCAATGAAAGATGTGTAATTGCCTAGCAACGTGTCATACCAAGGTTTTTTCTGTTTGTGTTTTAATATTATTACATTTTCTCGTTTCATGTTTTTCACAAGAAATGTGTTTATTGTTCCCGAGGAAGATTAGTATAACTGAAACGTCGATTCGCTGTGTCGTAGTCTAACTAGTTTTATTTTATTATTTTTGTATTTAGATTCCACCTTGTCGTGGTGGGGGAGCTTGAGTTTCTCAATGACCCTGAGAGCTATGCCGGCGGTAGCGTAGCTACCAGCAGGGCCTCCCAAGCCGGACAAATCAAAGGGTAGAGAACAGACAAAGAGAACACCCTGGTCCTCCAGGTTGGGGGTTGAAGCGTGGGGTTAACATCCCCACCTTTGTAAAAACTATTTTGTTATGAAACAGATACATAAGCCTCGAATTCGGACTGACTTATTTGGACAACGACCTCGGAACGTTAAAGGACTCTTGAGATTTGGAACATGGAATGTACGGACACTATATCGAGCTGGAGCGGCTGAAGAACTAACCCGGGAGCTGGTTGAATATCAAATGGATATAACAGCAATTCAAGAAATAAGGTGGCCAGGAGAGGGTACTTTAGAGCAAAATGGAATGATTGTAATATATGGAGGAAACACCCAAAATAAACATGAATTAGGAACAGGTTTTGTCATCAAAAAAAGAGTTATGGGGGAACGTTCTAAACTTTAAAGCTGTTAATGACAGAATTAGTAAATTACGAATAAAAGGTAAATGGAAAAATATAACGATGATTAATGTACATGCACCTACTGAAGAGAAAGAAGATGACGTTAAAGAAGACTTTTATAATGATTTGGAAGATGTCATAGAAGAAACCCCCAAACAGGACATCCTGATTGTGCTGGGAGACTTCAATGCAAAAATAGGTAGAGAGCAAACTCATAAAAAAGTGGCCGGTATGGAAAGCCTACATACAACTTCAAATGATAATGGATGGAGAGTCATCAACCTGGCAGAAGCCAAAGGACTGCAGATTAGCAGTACCAGACTACAAAGAAAGGATATACACAAACAAACTTGGAAATCATGTGACAAGAGAACCTATAATCAAATAGATCACATTTTAATTAACAACAGAAATGCATCAAACATACAACAAGTTAGAAGTTATAGAGGAGCTGAGTGCCACAGCGACCACTTCCTCGTTGGAGCAAAATTTAAAATAAAACTTAAGAGAGATTTCTATACTAAATTACAAAGATTACACTCAACATATAACATAGAAAAACTACAAGAAATTACAGTCAAAGAGAAATTTACAGATGAAATAAAATGTAAACTTGAAACTCTGCAAAACCCTTTGGAGGAAAGCGTTGACCAAACTTGGTTGAACATCAAGAATACAATTCAATCTACCGCAGAAGAATGTCTCGGTGTGTTAACCACGCATAGAAAGAACAGATGGTTCAATCAAAAATGTGAAGAAGCAGTCATTAGGAAAAAGAATGCCAGACATTTATGGTTAAATGACATCAACAACATCCAAAAGGAAGAGCAATATAGAAATGAATGTAAAGAGGCTACAAAAATAGTTCGACAGCAGAAGCGAGAATATATGAGTAATATAATCAAAGATATGGAAACTAATCACCAGAAAAACGAATCCAGAAAGTTTTTTAAAGAACTGAAGTCAATGAAACGAGGGCACCAACACAACACATATGGTTTAAAAGACAAAAATGGGAATATGATAAATACCAATGAGGAAATGTGCAACACATGGAAATAATATTTTGTTGAATTACTAAATTGTGAAGCTCCAAGTAACACTTTCCCACAGAAAGAGGTTCTAACGTGTGAACCACAAATTGAAGAACCTGCATTTGAAGAAATCCTATATGTAATCACACGACTTAAAAACAATAAGGCAACAGGGGCTGATGGAATTGCTGCTGAATTTATAAAGGCAGGTGGCCATGCATTACATCTAAAGCTATACGAACTAATAATAAAAATCTGGAGGACAGAAGAATTACCCCATGACTGGAAAGAGTCATTATTGATACCTATCTTTAAGAAAGGAGACAAGTTCCAATGTGAAAATTATAGAGGAATATCACTACTGTCCACAAGCTATAAGATACTATCCGCAGTATTACTAAATAGACTAAAACCATATTCAGAAGACATATTAGGTGACTACCAGGCGGGTTTTAGACAAAACAGATCAACAATAGATCAGATATTTATCTTACGACAAATAGCCGAGAAAAATTGGGAATATAAAAGAGATCTCCATAACATTTTTGTGGATTTTAAAAAGGCTTATGATAGTGTCCATAGGAATAGTCTATGGAATGCTATGCAGGAATTTGGAATACCAAGGAAGTTAATCAACATGACCAGACTATGCATGGAAGATACTTATAATATAGTAACATATAAAGGCAGGAAATCAGACCCTTTCCAAATAACATCTGGCTTGAAACAGGGTGATGCACTATCGCCGCTACTCTTCAATCTGGCTCTAGAGAAAGTTGTAAGGAAGATAAAGGAGGAATGTGATATTGGAGGAACATCCAAGCTGCTTGGTTATGCAGATGATATAGATATTATAGGGGAAAATGAACAAAAGACATTGGAAATATTGACTCACTTAAAGGAAAAAGCCCAACAGATGGGGCTGGTTATCAACCAAGATAAGACAGAATATATGGTAATTTCAAGAGAAGGAATGGCTAAAAACTCTGGCCACATACAAGTAGATAATATGACCATTAAAAGAACGGAAACATACAAATACCTGGGTACAATCTTCAACTGCTCCAACATCATAAGGGAAGAAATACAAACTAGAATCATTTCTGGAAATAAGATATACTACGCACTACAACATCTACTAAAATCAAATGCGCTATCTCGTAACACCAAAATCGCAATATACAAAACACTGATCAGACCAGTTGTGCTGTATGGCTCTGAAACCTGGAGTACAACGAAAGGAGACGAAGCCTTGTTACAAACCTTTGAGAACAAAGTTGTAAGACGTATCTTTGGACCTGTCACGAATTGGCAGCCTTTACTTCCCAGAACAATATTCGGTTCACTTTTGATGGACCATGTAGAGGATCAACAAAACTGTTTTCTCTATATTCAAGGCTATACTGTCTTGACGTAAGCTTGCAAAACCTGCAAGTAAACAAACCACCAGGAATGGCTTTCTATTTGGGAAGTTAATTTGACACCAGTACCGGTCACCCCCAGAGGTTATCAATCCAGCCAGACGGGAGGGCAGACTCAGGGGACTGAATAGTAATTAAAACCAACCAGGCATGACGCAAGCAAACCTGGTTTACCAACAGAGTTGTAAACTGGCTGTTGACCATGAGAACCTAATTGTTCCCTTGACATGACACCTGATAAGAATAGCTAGGAAATCGCCCAACCGCGATGGCTGACCCCATCTGGTAGAGACTAGAGGCGCAAGGTGTGAAATCACTGATAAGACTCAGTGGGCTAATAATTGTCAGACCCACAGGTGTGAAGGCTAGTGTGCATGCAGGAAGAATTTTTATGACTGGACAGACTTGGAGTTAATTGCAATTAACGTCAGGAGGAGATAAGAAGAATTTATGAATGGAATTCCTGGGAGATAAGTGTCTACTGCTAGGCTAGGTATAAAAACCCCTGCTAGATTTTTCCCCTTTAGATTAAGTCTGACTTCAGAACAGGTAGGAACTATCTCAATGTCTGTAGTCATACGCATGATTATTATGTTAGATTTCACTACAAAAGTTATTTCTTAGTTACTGATTTTCAGTCTATATCTGATCTAGGTTATTGCAAGAACTATCATTGTCATAGATTACTTGAGTGTTCTTTCTAAGTTCTGTGTTCAATATCATATTGCTTTAAAGTGTTATTCTTCTGAGAAATAGAACCTTATGTGAGACAGATCTTGTCTGGGTATACTTTTAGGTGTCTTGGTAGATGCTTGTCATTTCTTTGTACACTATCCTAGTTGCTTTTTGGTGTGTGCATTTGTTGTACAGAATATAGTCAACTGACTATTTATTTAATTCTTACAACAGCAGTAACTAAGTGATGATTAAACCGGGCAGCTCAGCAAATATAGCTGGTCTGTGTGGTAACTTCAATTAGACTTGTTGTATATCTCATTTTGTAGCTATACAATATTAGTACTCATTAATAATGCCTGATGCTATTATGTTGAGTATCATTAGATGTCCATCTTGAAGTAATATAATGTTTACGGATAGGTTGGATGTATGTATGTGTAATTTCATATGAATATACGATGCTAGGAATATGCTTCGTACATATTCTTTTTGTGTATATACGTCTCATTTCGTATACATACCAACTAACTAGTGCATTATGCTATGATGTTAAAGTATCATAATATGTCTAGTTTAATCAATATGTTTATGTGTATTGGATGTTTGATATATTGATTTGTCATATGCAAACCTACCAATATGAAGTGTTATGCTATTGTCTGCGCATTGGCACATTGGCCAATGATTGTGTTGGAAGCAGAGGTGTAATGGTACAGACATTACCCACACTTGGTATAGGGTATATGGTGCTAAACTTTCTCAGTGTATTGTGGGCGTGCGTCCACGGTAATGCATGGAAACCTGGCACAGCTACTGGTCACGGCTTGTAAGCCCGGATGATCAGGCATTGTTATAATACCCTTACCGACCCTGTGAGCTGCTAAACTAACTTTGGACGGAGCGGCTGTATGACACAAAATTTCTGTATTAGCGACATGGACATGGGGCGGCAGAAATGTAATCATTACAGGCGTGTGAGACAATTGAAAAGCCCGTCCCAGACTAAAGACAGTAGGGAGAAGGAGGATGGTGAACACAGTAGAGCTGGAAGATAAACTTGGCCAGACTGGTCATTGTATATGTTTGTGTTATGATATGTTTTAATTAGGATTGCGCTGATGTAGAACTGATATAACACCTTCTTGACTTTCTTTCAAGCTCTCACAAGGAGCACCTATGTTATAGATCTCAAGACTAGAGACTACTGACTAGGAGTGTCAGGACTGACAGGTTCGTCAGAATACCGGCAAGCTGTTCTTTTGTGTGTGTCTACTGGAGAGTGGGGATCTGGACCACAGATCCAGATAGATCGAATAACAAGTAAAAGTTACGTAATGTTTGTCATCAATATCAATATGTATATGATTTCATCATCCTAATATTGACAATCATCCTATGTCTATTATTATGATTAATAAATAAATGTTGTAGTATTGTAACTCATAGTTCGGTCGTTATATTTTAATTCCAATTGTGCATACGGGTTGTGTGTGTACATTGGTGGGGGTTCACTTACACACCAAGGAAGGGAGCAGTCAGGGAGAAAAACCTGTACTGAGATAGTCGTCTATATTCATATATTTAGACTTAAACATCTATCTTAGCTAAACTTCTCTTTCCCATTCCTTGGCGAATATTCAGCACAGTTCATTTCATTTTGTAACGAGCCACTTGGAGCTGTACGTTGGATATTCATGGGCCTAATCTATAGTTCAGCCATATAGATTTTGTCCCTAGTCAGTTTCTGACTAATTGGGGTTGCTCGCCAGTGATTAAGACTTTCATCTAGCCGGTGGGGCACCCCGACTTCTGACAGGACCCATTAGGGATACACAAAGCGGAGAGTGGAAAAGAAGAAGTAACAATGACATTTATGATCTGTTTAAGTCCCCGCTAATCACTGGTATCATGAAGGCTAATAGACTACAATGGCTGGGGCATATAGAAAGAATGGAAGATAATAGGGAAACAAAACTCGCTTACACTCAGGAAATAAATGACCGTAGACCCCGAGGTAGACCAAGAAGACGGTGGAGAGATAATACATGTACAGACCTACAAGCACTTGGAATCAACGACTTGCAAGAGAAGGTCAACCAGAGAGACGAATGGAGACGGATTGTATCTGCAGCAAAGAACCTCAATGGCTCGGAATGCTGAAGAAGAAGAAGAAGAAGGAGAAGCAGAAGAAGAAGAAGAAGAAGAAGAAGAAGAAGAAGAAGAAGAAGAAGAAGAAGAAGAAGAAGAAGATATTATTATAGATTTCCCTTCTGTAATGTACATTAACCGTAGTGGAGTTAGTTGTATGGCATGCACACGTTGTCTGCGTTTATTATCTCTCACTATTTTCCCAGGAGTTGCATATGCCAAACTATCTTGATTTTCCTATATTGTTATATCTGCTGCATTCGTTACTTCTTTATGAAGACAAAGGCAGCTACTACTAGGAATTTAATTAAACAGACTCTGACAGAGCGAGTGATCATCTTACTTAACGACAGCATTCCTCTCCTGTCCTACATCTGTAATCAGATGCAATGCAAACTTAACTCATTAGAAAGGAGATCAGAAGTAGGTTTAAAATGTATAGGGGGAAATAAATATAATGAGAATAAGTCGGGCATATGATAACCTGGTCTTCTTTGGCTATACCTCTCTTCGAGAAGTGGGCGCATGCACGCATACACGTAACAATGTAGACACAGATGAAGGAGCACATAGGGATAATACAATAAGGATACAAAAGGCAAGAGATGCTTACAAAGCACTAGAAGTATCAGAGGATGTCTAGTTGGTCATGCTTCGAAGCACATTTGTTCCTGCAGCGAGGTTTAATGCCACTTAAAAAGTCGCTTAAAAGTCGACAGGGTCGACTTCATTGCACCGGGTTTTATCCCATATAGCTCGGTCTCTTTCCGCAGCACGGAAAGCGTCGCACAAAGCACGAACTCCGTAGCTTTTAGCGACGACCCACAGGAGTCTCCGAAACATTTAACTCGTAAACCAAAGGGTGCGGCCCGGAATCGAACCCACAACCTTCGGATCACGAGTCAAACGGCTTGACCACTTCGCCACAGAGACTCCCACTAGCCACTATCACGTACGTTAAACTAGAAAGGCCTTTCTCTGGATCACACAGGGTAAAATGAAATAGAAGGAGACCTTAAAACACACAGAGAAGGGAAATGGAGACAGATGAATCAATCGTCTGTGGAGGACACGGTTGGAGCTGCAGAGATGGCAACAGATTAGAGGGTCTGGCGTGAGTTCGTTGGGGGAACTATGATCCGCTGAGAGCCTACGATACATTAAGGATCTATGATCCGTTGAAGACCTATGACCCGTTGAAAGCCTATGACCCATTGAGGGGCTATGATCCGTTGAGAGCCTATGATGTGTTGAGAGCCTATGATCCCTTGAGGACCTATGATCAGTTGAGAGCTTATGATCTCTTGAGAGCTTATGATGCGTTGAGAGTATATGATCAGTTGAGAGCCTATGATCAGTTGAGATCCTATGATCCGTTGTAAGCCTATGATCCATTGAGGGGCTATGATCTGTTGAGAGCCTATGATCCGTTGAGAGCCTATGACAGGAAAGAAACTGAGCCATATGAGGGAAACCTGGCGCAATGAAGTCGACCTCTTGCCTTTTAAACCTTTAAACCAGGGGATAAAAGACAAGAATAAGAAGCGCGATATCCCTGTTGTGACTAGGGACAAGTTGAGATCAGTTACAACCCAGCATCAAACACGGACCAGTCACTAGCCAATGATAAAGGGTGTATATTTAATAACTGTACAGTATTTGAAATTATTGTCTTTTCAAGTTTTGTATTTACCTATTATGTTGCATGAACTCCACAGAGGATAAATATATAACTTGGAACGGCAACAATATTTTCAAACACTGCACAGTCATTGAAGATACACCCCATACAACACTCATTGACAATTACATTACACGATTTACGTTTTGAGTTACGCTTTCTTATATTATATCTTATTTGAAATTTAATTTCTTTCAATATTTATTTTAATATTCTTTAATTTTATTTTAATACTCTTTCAATATTCATCTGCATCTCACAAAATGTACTTCTACACCAAAGTCCCTCTCCTTGGGACATTCCCTGTGTACCGAGTTCTCGTGCGGTAGTATTACAGGGAAATAACCTGTGTAATTAATTATATTATGAATGATAAATTATCTAGCTTCCCTTGTCCCTTATTCTAACACTTTCGGGAAATAACTTTCTGTTTGTGTTCGCTCGCTTCGAACTCAAGTGTCGTCCACTATGGACTGGATTGTGCGAGTGGGCTAGCTTTCCCTATTAATAGTGTCCCCGCTATAAGACGAGCCCACCCTGACTTCTGGGGTACTTGTAATTTACGTCCCAAAGTCAAGGACGAGAAGTCAACATTTTAGCTCACATTTTCTATTAAAACATAGGATAATATAACCTTTTATAACAACTTTTCTTTCTTCATTCGACTTTTGTCGTTCTCAGTCATGTGAAGGCTCCATAATTAACGATGAAAGCAATGGATCTCCTATATCAGTGGTTCTCAACCGGTGGGTAATTCCTCCCCAGGGCGGAATTTTAGGGTTTCCGGGGAGGGGGGGGAGGGGTGGGGAGGGGGGGGGTGAAGACCATTTCAAGATCGCGTTAATACAAGAACCGATTACTTGACATTGTTTTTTCCTTCATACTTTACAGTTATGTACGTCTCATCCTTCTAAAATTCATTTTATAAAGTAAGTAGGCCCACAAATCATGTTTTATGTGGATGTCTAGACTTGTTTTAGTATATGCTATTAAATTTACCTTCCAGTTTTATGTATACTGTGTAGGGGTGGGGGATTTTTAGATAGGAAATATGAAAGTGGGGGGGGGGGGGATGACGTTCTGAAAATACGGTGAAGGGGGGCACGGGCCAAATTTTTGATAGGAAGGGGGAGAATGACGTTCTGAAAATATGGTGAAGGGGGGCCGGGGCAAAAAAGGTTGAGAACCACTGTCCTGGGGGGGGGGGGGGGGTTGATTATTTGCATGTTTATTTATTCTTCTATTTGTTTTTATTAGTTACATCAAGCGAAGGACGAACAGAAAACTTTATAAACCACGCAATTAAAACTATTTAAAATAATCATATGAAAATTTAGTAAGCAAATAGAAGAAGAAATAAGCTTGCCTTAGATGGCATATAGATATACATGACAACATATTTAAAACGAGGTCAGTTATATCAATAAGAAAACATATAGTGCAGATCTGTACTCTTGCCTCATAGAATACACAATAGAATTTGATTGTCTAAAACATGAAGAATTGAAAAATATAATAGGCGTCTTATTACACAAATCATAACACAAAGCAACAGAGGACAATAAGCAGCCGTGAGAATATGTGATGATACCACAAACAAGTTTCATATAGAACAGAGTGTCAGATTAGGTTGCATTGTGTGGCCGTACTTGTTTAACTTGTATAGAGAAAACATTGGGAGGGACGTTAGTGATAACATGGACATTAAAGTATATGATCAATTGAAACACACAAGCCACAAACAATAAGTTGTGCTATTTATTGCCTGGCATATTTTGCTGCAGCTCGTCAGGTACATACTGCAGAGTTATATGTATATCATCTGAAGTGAATAAATGCATAATTTATTTGTAATCATTATTAATTATGATTATAATAATTAATGGACTAACATCTATCGTGTGAATTGGTCTGATCAGCCACATTCATTACCGCAATGGGTTGTAGTTAGTATGCTTTTTGTGAAACACGATACAACAGACTATCAAACATTCAAGGACGAAGGAATAGAAATATCTTTATTTCGATGTGAAGACGGCACAATATTACTAACAACATCCCGAATGATAATTCCAAACCTAATAAAAGTTAATAATAATAATAGTTTTTTTTCCCGCGTTTCCATCCTGTTTCAGGATATTGCGGTCAACATCAGCATCTTTCAGCTGTATGTTGATTCCTAGGCTAGATTACGCTCATCAGCACGCCACGACTTTCTGAGCGACCAGCTCCATACTCTCATAAGTCACTGGCGCGACTCGAACCGCTTCCAATTGTCGTGCGCTCACGTCAACCACGAGAGTATTCGGGTTTACGGAGAAAGCTTCTATTTCCTCGGCCAGGGAGACCGGCTAATAATAATAGTACATTACTTAATTAATATATTAATAATAAGTTAAAAATAACACTTATATTCCATTGCCACAAAAACATAAATAATTGCAACTAATACACGAAATATGTCAACAGATATAAGCATTAACTAAGAGAAATTACAGCAAGTGAATACACAAATATACATATACACATACCCACCCCCACAAACTCAACCAGCCCCCCCCCCCCCCCCCCCCCACACACACACACATCAACACACACACGCACATACCAACACACATACACACCCATATCCACACACATACACCCACACAAACTCACACACACCACACACACCCCCACACATACCAACACCTGCACATCCACCGGCACTAATATTGAAGAAGGTTGGCTACTACTATAGACGATAAAACAAAGGACATTGAAATATTTTAGTCACTTCAAACGTCATAAAAGTTTGGAGATAACAATAATGGATGGGGCAAATGCCCGGGAAGAGAAGAAGAGCAAGGCCAAAGAGAAGATGAGTGCAGGATGTGGCGGATGATCTTCAGATGGGTGTATCGGACGCGGGACATCTTGCTTATGACCGAGAAGTTTTCCCGAAGGTTGTTATGGGAGCGAGGTTCTTCGAAGGACATACTACTGACTGAATGAGTATTGCTATATGGTGATGATATTAAGGATTGCAGCAATGGATGTAACCATTAACAGCCGTTCTTCGAACCAAATAGTCAAGCGGCCTGACTAGACGCCCGCTCCATGGTGAAGAGGTTACGGATGCAGTTCGTAATTCCTCACACCGCGTACGAAACACAGCTGTGAGCTATTTGGCAACATACCGTCTTCCGTTGGTTTTTTTATGAAATGGTAAGAGTGCCGGTCGTTCAGAAAGCAATGGTAAACTACTGAACATAAACTTGCCCAGTAATTACGAACAACCAAAAATGCTAGGTTTGACCGCTACGTCCTGTAAAGGATATGTAACTAACTCGTTTTAGTAGCTAGACGCTAGCCTGTCGGCTCGTTGGTCATGCGTTCGAATCCGCGCCAGTCTGCATGTGTGAAATTCACCTCGGCTTCTTGGTCGACCCAAATCTAACATTGGAACCAGAAAATGTCGTGAGAAGTAAAGGCTGCCGGATAGATACTGACCAAATCACCGATGGAGTGTCCATTGGTCTATAACAATTTCCTATTGTTGTAATTGTGCTGATATGCCCGCGTATCTTCTCCCAGAAACCACACATTCTACCCATCTGTGAAACCAGTACTATGAGCCAAGTTCGCCTGAAGTTGTGTAAAAGGGTCATTTACTTTCCTGTTTACTGCCACGAACCTAAACCTACAACTCTTGAGCCAGCAACTCTTGCAAGTGAAAACAGAAGGATCGACATTATTGCCCCGGGGTCTTTCCCACGTGACTTGGTCTTACTTGCATAGAGTGGCTTGCCAAAAACGTCACACAGAGCACGAACTCCATAGCTCTTGGGACGACCCCATCATCACCATCATCAAGTATCCTGCCAGCTCGCGTAGGCGTTCATGGCTCTCCACAGATCTCGGTTTTTAGTGTTTTGGATCAACTCTGCTGATGATATTTCTCCATGCCATGTTTATTGGAAAGCATGGAGTCGGAAATTGTAACAGCAATGGACTCCGCCTCCTTCAGACTTGTGCCGAACATGATCTCCTGATTACGAACACAATTTTCCGTCTCCCCATGAGAAATAGGACATCGTGGATGCACCCTCGCTCGAAACACTGGCACCTCATTGACTATGTCATCGTCAGGAGGAGTGACAGACAAGACGTTCGAGTGACAAAATCCATGTGTGGTGCCGAATGTTGGACAGACCATCGTCTCATTGTCTCGAAAATGAACATCCACATCAGGCCACCACGGCGTCCTCAAGGGGCGAAAATGCAAACAAAGCTAAATGTCACCCGCCTAAACAGCAAGAAAATGCAGCAGTCGTTTGAAAATATGCTGGAAGACCGCCTTAAGCCAAATGCTGAAGCTAAACAGGATACAGAAACAGAGTGGAGAGCCCTAAAGGACACGATTTACAACACTGCTATGGAAATCCTGGGTCCAGCCCCCCGAAAGCATAAAGACTGGTTTGATGAAAATTCCGAAGACATCAACCAATTGCTGGCCGAGAAACATCTTCTCCTCAAGGCACATCTGAATGACCCTAAGTCAACATCAAAAAAAGATGCTTTCAAGAACATTCAGAGAGTAGTGCAGCAGAAACTTCGGCACATGCGGGACTCCTGGCTGAGCAGCAAAGCTGATGAAATTCAGGGCTTTGCTGACAGACACGATATGAAAAACTTCTACGACTCACTGAAAGCGGTCTATGGTCCTTCATCACCAGGCATAGTTCCCCTCCTCAGTGCAGACGGGGGAACATTGGTCACCGATAAGAAAGAAATCCTCCAACGCTGGGCAGAGCATTTCAGCAAAATCTTAAATGCAACTTCCTTCTTCGATGATGAAACCATCAATTGCCTTCCTCAAGTTCCCACCAATGAGACTCTTGATGACCTGCCAACCATAGTGGAAATAAACAAAGCCATCCAGCAACTCTCCAGCGGCAAGGCACCTGGTCCTGACTCCATCCCAGCAGAGATATACAAGGCAGGTGGGCCGGTCCTAACAGAGCAGCTTCACCAAGTCTTCACAAACATATGGATGAACGAGACCATGCCACAAGATTTTAAGGACGCGTCAATAGTCCACCTTTACAAACGTAAAGGAAACCGCCAATCCTGTGACAACCACCGAGGCATCTCCTTGCTTTCAATTGCAGGGAAGATACTCGCCAGAATTCTTCTCAATCGCCTCACAGCCCATCTCGATCAAGGTCTTCTTCCTGAGAGTCAGTGTGGCTTCAGAAAAGAACGTGGAACTGTTGACATGATTTTCGCTGCAAGGCAGCTGCAAGAGAAATGTCAGGAACAGAACTGCAAAATGTTCTCCACTTTCATTGACCTTACCAAGGCTTTTGATACAGTCAGCAGAGAAGGACTGTGGAAGATTATGGCAAAATATGGCTGTCCACGAAAGTTTGTCCAAATAGTGCGGCTATTTCATGACGGCATGCAGGCAAGAGTACAGGAAAATGGTGAGCTGTCTGAACCCTTTCCTGTCACCAATGGAGTGAAGCAAGGATGTGTCCTGGCACCAACACTGTTCAGCCTCATGTTTTCAGCCATGTTGATGAATGCCTTCGAGAACGACGACATTGGAATAGACATCAACTACCGTATGGATGGAAAGTTATTCAATCTCAGAAGGCTGAAAGCTAAAACCAAAATTGACAGCGGCACCGTCAGAGAGCTCCTGTTTGCTGATGATTGCGCTCTATACGCCAACTCAGAGGCGGACATGCAACATAATGTTTCAGCTTTCTCACATGCCTGTGCCAACTTTGGGCTCAATATCAACTTGGAGAAGACTGTAGTTATGTACCAGCCAGCTCCAGGGAATAATCACACTGTGCCGAATATCAAAGTGAATGATCATAGACTAAGTGTTGTGGACAAATTTACCTATCTTGGCAGCACCCTGTCACAAGCTGCCACAATCGATGACGAAGTGAATGCAAGAATCTCCAAGGCCAGTGCAGCCTTTGGCAGACTGTACAAGAATGTATGGGACAGAACTGGAATAAGCCTGCAAACAAAGCTAAAAGTCTACAAAGCAGTTGTATTATCCACACTGCTATATGCTTGTGAAACCTGGACTGTTTATCAGCGACACGCTAGGAAATTAAACCACTTCCACACAGTCTGCCTAAGGAAGCTACTGAAGATTAAATGGCAAGACAAGATTCCAGACACTGAAGTCCTAGAAAGAGCATCCATGCCCAGTATCCACACTCTACTGATGAAGAATCAGATTCGCTGGGCTGGTCACTTGACTCGCATGCCAGATCACAGGCTCCCTAAACGAATTTTTTACAGCGAACTGCGTTGTGGTAAACGCTCCCAAGGTGGCCAGAGGAAACGTTTTAAAGACACTCTGAAAATTTCACTGAATGCTTTTGGAATTCATCATGACACCTGGGAGGCTGCAGCCAGAGACCGAAATTCGTGGCGTGCATCATTGCGCAAAGGTGCAGTCATATGTGAGGCAACCAGGACTGCAAGAGCTGTGAAGAAAAGGCAGGACAGAAAAACCACTGCAGGAAATCCTCCTCCAGAGACGTCAAGCATTCTTTGTCCACATTGTCAAAGAACATTTCGAGCCAAAATAGGCCTTATCAGCCATCTTAGAACCCACGGCTCCACACCTTCAACCCCACTGGATGAAATGAATGGTCATCATCATTATTGATGGACAAACAACAACATGCCACCGTCTCAATCCATCCAGCATCATTTCTCTTGGCCTGACGCTGCCTCTCTTCCCCTCGATCTTTCCAGTTGTCACGATGTTCTCCAATGTCTCTCTTCTCATCACATGACCAAAGAAAGCTGTTTGTCTCTTTCTTATTGTTGTATATAGTGTTCTAGTTTCATTAGCCCTTTCAGGCAATCGTTGTTAGTTACTCTGGCAGTCCAAGGAATTCGCAATATTCGTCTTAAAAACCACATCTCTGTTGCTTCTAAGTTCTTCCTAATTTATTAATTTACATTTAAAGATTTACTACAATATAACAAAACTGGTTCTATATAGCCAGCATTTTAGCACTCTCTTTCGTACATTCAGTGATAATCACTTATTGCATAAGATACTCTTCATTTTCTGAAATGCGGTTTGTGCTTGCCCTACTCTGCCTTTAATCTCTGTTGTACATCATCTATCTGATGTTATAAATGCCCCTAGGTATCTACAATTATCCACCTGGTTAAGAATTTTCCCTTCTATTTCTATGTCACATTTTGTTGTCACCATTTTCTTTGATATCACTATTGTTACTGTTTTCTTGATAATCAAAGAGAGTCTTTTCTTTGCACTCTCTGTTACTACGATGTCCAATAATTGTTGTAGGTCTGTTGCATGATCTGCCACCAATACTGTATCATCTGCGTAGTGTACATTGTTTATATTATAACCCCCGATTAGTGTTCATGGCTTCTCTTTGATCTCTCTCATTATTACTTCGCTATAGAGGAAGAAGAGATCCTGTGACAAGACACATCCCTGTCGTACTCCTAGCTTTATCTGTTCGTAACTACCCTCTTTACTTCCCATTTTATTTGCTGCTATTTGGTTCCAGTAAATACTCTTTATTATTCTTACATCTTTCCCATCAATGTTGATATGTTCCAACATTTTAATGAATTCATCATGCTTTACTTTATCAAATGCCTTAGTATAATGTATGAAGCATAAATATGGTTTGTGTCTTCGTTATTTAAATTCACTACGGGAATACAAAGACATTTATGATTTGTTTAAGTCCCCGCTAATCACTGGTATCATGAAGGCTAATAGACTACAATGGCTGGGGCATATAGAAAGAATGGAAGATAATAGGGAAACAAAACTCGCTTACACTCAGGAAATAAATGACCGTAGACCCCGAGGTAGACCAAGAAGGCGGTGGAGAGATAATATACATACAGACCTACAAGCACTTGGAATCAACGACTGGCAAGAGAAGGTCCACCAGAGAGACGAATGGAGACAGATTGTATTTGCAGCAAAGAACCTCAATGGCTCGGAACGCTGAAGAAGAAGAAGACGGGAATACATTGTTTTGATATGTCTTTCTGTGTCTCTATTGACCTTTCTATTGCATTGTTTGTACCCTTTCCTTCCACAAAACCATAATGTTCTTCTCTAATTTCCATTTTTATTTTCTTTCTTGTTCTTCTCATTATAATTCTGAGTAGAAGCTTAGTGATTTGGTTTATGAGATTTGTTGTTGTTGTTGTTGTTGCGTATCCCTTACGGGACGTTGCAGTCAACACCAGCATTTTCAGCTGCTGTTGATGTACTAGGCAAGTGTTAAGTTCAGTAGTTTGCCATTGTTTCTGAACGACCGGTCTCTATACCTTTTTCGAAAAAACCAGCACCGCCGTGTTTCGAACCCGGGTATACGGGCTCACAAACCGCGTTCGCAAGCCCTTCAGCCACAGAGACCGGTATGAGATTAAATGTACGAAAATCTTCGCATTTAATTGCTCCGGGTCTTTTTGGTATAGCTGTAAATACAGATCGCTCGGTAAATATCCACTGCTGTAAATATCATTTAACATTTTGGTTAATATCAATCAATCAATCATGTGCCATGCCGGAAAGCGTGGGCGGTCATGACTCGCCATTTCACTCGATCACCAGAGTCGTGGATCAGCTCAGTGTTCCTGTCTCGTCCATGCCATGTGGCCAAGCCATCCAGATATTTTCCTCTCGGTCTTCCTCTTGGTCTGTTCCCTTCGATCTTGCCAGTTGTCACTAAGTTCTCCAGTCCATTTCTTCTCATAACATGTCCAAAAATTTTGACTGTCTACGTCTAATTTATCTAATCAATCTACGATTTTCATTTGTCTCCTGTAGTACTTGGTCATTGGTTTTTCTATCTGTCCATGGTATTCTTTGCATTTTCCTTAGAAACCACATTTCTGCAGCCATCAGATGTTTTTCAGCTTGACTGCACATTGTCCAAGTTTCACATCCATACAAAAGAACAGGCTCTATGTATCCCCTCAACACTCTTTTTCTCATTTCAATTGACATCTTTTTATTGGTCAGAATGTTTTTCATCTTGCTAAAGGCTACTTTCGTCATGGCGATTCTTGTTCTAATCTCATCAAGGCATCTCCCATCAGATGTTATGACTGTTCCGAGATAATTGTACCGATTCACTTGTTGAAGAATATTCCCATTTACTTGTATATTACATTGTTGTACTTCGTTCTTCCCAGTGACGACCATAACCTGTGTCTTCTTACAATTTAACTATCTACTCCAAATCTTCCCAGTACTTCTAATTCTTCTATTGTGATTTCATCTGACTCAGCTGTTTTTTCCTTTCGTCATATGTTTCTCTAAAAGTACTGGAGAGTTTCGCTCATAGACCATACCTTTAGGAAGGGAAAATCCCAACTGCACCTTCTTGTGGTAGAGGATGGAGACACACCACGGAACCGAGTATCCACCGGAATAAGTGGACAGATCTGCAGCTGAGCAGAGAAGGGCACTCACTTGCCCTTACAGTCGGAGATGGCTATCAATGGCTGAGGTAAAAGACCACCATGTGAATGTGGTAGGCAAGAGGAACCCACCACATTATCTTCCCAAGATTTCATGGCAACACAAATTTCAGAGATAGTGAACGACGTTAATGGCTGTCTTAGGACATCCTCGTCCGGTAGGGACAGTCATGAGCCACAGGTGACACCAGACCGTCATCCAGCTACTGATGACAAAACTATAACTAAACTAAATACATTTAGAGTAAAAACATGGAATGTTAAGACATTAAATGAGCTGGGAAAGTTAAACAATGTTCTAAGAGAAATGGAAAGCATGAAAATGAATATACTAGGCATAAGTGAGATGACATGGAATGGATTTGGCAAATTATAACCGTCAAACACACAATAATTTATTCTGGAGGGAATACACATGAGAAAGGTGTAGGAATAATATTTAATGGAAAAAAACTGCCAAATCAATTAATTGATGCTTTTGTATTTCGGATAGAGTTATAATGATCAAAATCAAAGAAACGACCTCAAGGATCTCGAATTTCGGAGACCGGAAGCGAATCCACGTCTCTCGCTGCATCAAGCAGGCGATTAGCCACTTTGCCATTTCGGGGACGCAATTCCACAGCCAGATCCACAGTAGACATCTCTCTGAGATGCTCTACCAGCAATCTCAGCACACATCCTCCAGTAACATCATCCTCAGTACTGTAACCATACCATTGTTATGTCAATAGCAATTTCCTGTCTCCCACTCTCCCGTCCAGGTTTCACAGCGTGACAGGAATAAAAATTAAAATTTTAAAGACACAATCCATTTACAACCTCGGCTATGTCTCGCAATCTGTTTACTTCCGGAAACGTGAGCGAATGTCTATCGCATATTCACAATTATCTCTCCTTATTGTTAACAGGCGCCTCTGAGATAGGATGCTAAGAGTGCGTGCCTTCAGGGGATATTTGCTAGAGACTGTGGGCAAGTTTTCTTTCCCGTGTGCTGTCGACAATTGTTTAGCAAAGTTGCTGGTTGTCTTGAAACTGTTAGATCAGTTTGTACTTTAGTTTTCTTTGCTTGTGACATACGCGGTTGTAATCATACTTCGAGAGTAACTTATCACCTTTGTACTTTCTCACTTACTGTTCCTCTCTCGCTCGCTTTCACTTCACTTCATCTCTCTCTCTTTCTCTCTCTCTCTCTCTCTCTCTCTCTCTCTCTCTCTCCTCTCTCTCTCTCTCTCTCACTCGCTCACTCACGCTACCTCTTTCTCAACTCACAAAATCTCGCTCTGTCTCTCTCATTCATTCTCCCTCTCTTTCACTCTCACCGTCTATATCGCTTTTTCCAACTATTTCTCTCACTCACTCACTCACTCACTCACTCACTCACTCACTCACTCGCTTGCTCGCTCACTCACTCACTCACTCACTCCTCAGCTCTCACTCACATCACCCACCCACCACCCACCCACTCACTCACTCACTCACTCAGCACTCACTCACCACTCACTCACTCACTCGCTCGCTCACTCACGCATGCACGCACGCACCCACTCACTCATTCACTCACTCACTCACTCACTCACTCTCTCCCTCCCTCGATCCGCCTATCCATCCATCCATCCATCCATTTAACCATCCATTCGCCTATCCATCCATTCATCCATCCATCCACGCACCCACCCACCCATCCATCCATACATTCATCTGTCTGTCTGTCTGTCTGTCTGTCTGTCTGTCTGTCTGTCTGTCTGTCTGTCTGTCTGTCTGTCTGTCTGTCTGTATACCTATCCAACTACCATTATACCTCTATAACTTTTGTATTGTTGTGTGTCAGTTTCTCCGTCCGCCCGTCAGTCTGTCTGTGTATATATCTATCAGTCTGTGAGTTTGTTTATCTACGTATCCTGTTTCATGTCAGTCTTTATTTTTATTACATACTTCTCTCTTTCTATCTGCCCTTTTGACAGTCTGTCAGACTTCAGTTCTGTCTGTCTTATTTCTTTGTAGTTCGTTGTCTAAACCTGTTCTCTGCCCACCAGTCTGCTCATTCAAAATGTCTGTGATTTCTTAATTCTCCCCTGAAAGTGTATCTTTTCAGTCTGGGAATGTCTTGTGAAAATTTCCGTTTGCATCAGTTAGTACCCCTGAAAGTGTTATCTTTTCAGTCTGGGAATGTCTTGTGAAAATATCTGTTTGCACCAGTTGGTACCCCTGAAAGTTATCTTTTCAGGCTGGGAATGTTTTGTGAAAATGTTCGTTTCCATCAGTTAGCACCTTGCTAATTTCCATACATTTGTAATTACATTATCTCTGACTACAGCCCAAGATCCGATTACATTGTCTGTTGTCGAGACATTGTCAGTTGCTGGAGTCGTTTATTTATTCCAGCTGTTTATTAGAACAATTGGGTTTCGCCTTTTTTTGCATTTGTGTTACAGTGTCTTTTACAAATCTCTTTCATGGTGTGCTTGTGTGTGTATGTGTGAATATGTATGTGTGTCTGTCTGTTTGCGTCTGTATGCGTCTATGTGTATGTATGTATGTTATGCCCTTAGGTATTTAAAACTATTCACATGATTAAGAAGCTTCCTTTGTATTTCATATCTTGGTGTTATCTGTTTCTTTTGCTTTATTGATATTCAAGGAGAGTCCCAACTTCACTCTATCTGTTACAACAAATGTTGTAGAGCTGTAGCATTATCCGCCACGGTGTCATTTGCATAGCGAATATTATATTATAACCTCCGATTAGTAATCCAGGCTTCTCTTTTGATCTCTCTCAATACTACCTGGCTATAAAAGAACCAGTGACAAGACACATCCCCGTCGTAGCTTTACTTGATCATATGTATCCTCAGTATTTCCTATTTTAAGTGCTGCCAGTTCCAGTAAACATTCTTTATTATTCTTTCCCATCAATGTTATCTTTCATTGTACCTTGAATGTAAATGAACAAATTAAGAAGAAATTAGAAGCAACAGAGATGTGGTTCCTGAGACGAATGTTGCGAATTCCTTGGACTGCCAGAGTAACTAACAACGACTGCCTGAAACAGGCTAATGAAACTAGAACACTATATACAACAGTAAGAAAGAGACAAACAGCTTTCTTTGGCCATGTAATGAGAAGAGAAGCATTGGAGAACAACTGGAAAGATTGAGGGGAAGAGAGGCAGAGGCAGATCAAGAGAAATGATGCTGGATGGATTGAGACGGTGGCACGGAGGAATATCAGCAGGTGAGTTGATCCAAAAAACCAAAGACCGAGATCTGTGGAGAGCCATGAACGCCTACGCCAGCCGGCACGGCACTTGATGATGATGATGATCAATGTTAATATCTTACAACATTTAAAGCATTATCATTTACTTTATCAGAGGTTGAATCTATGAAGCACAAATATATGTCTTTATGTTTCTCTATTGATCTTTCTATTAGTGATCGTAAGGTATATATAAAGGCAACATGTAAACAGTCGGCTACAAAAGAAAAGGCGCCGATAGAGAGTTAATTTTCAGGTCTATCAGCTCACTGACACCAGGTCAGACAATCTAGCTGGAGATAAGTTGAACTTACGGCCCAGTCACAAGGACAAAGTCGGTAGTGGTTCTCGTGAAATGTCTTTATTAATACTCTGTGCGTGTGTGTGTGTGTGCGCGCGCGCGTGTGTGTGTGTGTGTGCATGATTCTGCCGGTCTATCCTTCTGTCTATATTTTATGTCTGGCTTTCCCCCTACTTCCCCCCCTCCCCCCTTCCCCCCCCCCTCTCTCTCTCTTTATCACACAACATTTGTGCGCATTATTCTGCCTGAGACGATCACAATGTTACTGTGGTGGGGTTTCTAAGTCATATTGCATTAAAAGTTTTCTCTACGCTGTCTATATTGAACAAGCCTGTAACCAAAACTAAGCTATCAGTTTACCTTAGTCGGCTTCGTGGCTTAGAGGTTATGACTTTTCTCGGTAATCTCGTATACTCTCGTCGGTAACGTTATGACGGTTCAAATCAGCAGTGGTTCGAATCGCATCGGTAACTTACGGGGTATGTGAGCCGGCCGCTCAGAAAGCAATGGCAAACTACTGAGCGTAATCTTGCCAAGAGATCAACATACAACTGAAAGATGCTAATGGTGACAGCTAAGTCCCGTAAAGGATATGCTTAAAAAAAAACAATTGATCACTATCTCATGTCCTTAGTTCCATAAATATATAGTATACTAAGTTGTCTGTCGTAGGCGGTGTCTGAAGTCTGGCACGTGTCCGCTGATTTTGTAATAAGCGTCATCTTCTTCTTCTTCTTCTTTTTGTTCGCCCGCTTAAACTCGAGCGTAGTCCTTACACACTGTTTAAAGTAGTAAAGGACTGAGTTTTGCGTGTGGCATGATTCTGATGATCTGAATGTTTTGATGCTCATTAGATTCTATAAGTGTGTCTTATAAGTCTTCTGACTTCACCATGTGTTATGGCTATATCAGAGTGAGATAAGTTTCCAGCTTTATTTTACCACTCTGCTTAGTGAAATACCCACTGAGCACGAACAACTATTAGTGATATTCGGCATGCTGCCTCAGCGGGGTGCAAAATCAGTCAATGTGTATGTGTGTGTGTGTGTGTGTGTGTGGGGGGGGGGGGGTGCTGTGTGTGATCACCCAAGTCTAAGCGATAATGTAACACGATGCTACCGCAACCTCGGTGAACCGAGCTGACCTGACAACAATACCATGGCACCAAACTGACCACAGTAGTGATCGTATGCGGTGTGGTATGCAAGAGTGCCTACAGCTACTGACTCTAAACAGCTATCGTGTGTAGCCGGGCTGTCTGATACTAAGGTCACATTCCTCAGGCACACCACTACTCAGTTGTAGCTGGCTTATGACCACGCGTCACAAAATCAGCTCTGCATCAGTTTTCCTTATATGCCAGATCGATAAGCGTGACCATCTGTGTTTCGATATACCAACACACGGTGACCAGCGCCTTAGCCCAGTTATGTGACTACCTACTCATCAACTTATTAGGCCCTGTCAAGAGTACGTCGAGTACATCACCCAATAGCAGGCGTTGTTGTCTAATGTCTGTAATCCGTTATGTACAGCCTTGCTGTTAAGAAAATTCACATGTCCGTGTATATATCAATTCATCCTAGGGACACTCATAATGTGTGATGTCTTACAACCCTACTTGTTATTGCAGACTTCCATAGCGTTTAAAGTGACCAAAGTATGTCATGTGCTTCTTTGTTTTATCATCTGTAGTAACAGTCTTCAAGATTCAAAGCTTTTTTTTTCCTTTTCTGTTTCCAAGATATTCTTAAAACCTGTCTATAACATGTATATTCAGAGGTATTTATGCACAGTTCAGTTTGTTTAGCCAGCTCTCACATGCGTATTGTGTAGCAAGAAATAAGTCAGGTGTGTACACAATCTAAGTCATAGATCGAACTGATCAACACTGTGTATTGTATAACAGACATTGCATCGACATTCACTAGCAAAACTGACGTGCAATAGATACGTGACGTCTTTCATTGTATCATTGGTGTTTGTCCATCAAGAATGATGATTATCATTCATTTCTTCCAGTGGGGTTGAAAGTACGAAGCCATGCGTTGTAAGATGGATGATAATGTCTATTTTGGGTCGAAATGTTCTTTGATAATGTGGGCAAAGAATGGTTGACGTTCCTGTAGAAGGATCTCGTGCAGTGTTTTTTGTTTTAATGTCCATTTGCACAGCGCTTACAGTCCTGTTTGCTTCACAAGTGACTGTGAAAACTGCGTAATACTATATTGGTTTTTTAGTGGTATGATTGGTGTGTTTTTGTCTTTCGTGTTTTCGCCCTTTTTGTCTTTCTTGTTTTCATATTGATTGCTGCGAGAGGTTGTTTTCTCATGTTGAAACAATGTTGACTGTGGTGCAAAGCTGTGGAACAATTGATACACACATCTGGAACAGAGAGACACGTACAATATCACACAAGAACAAATACGCATTGGAACAGAGAGACAAGTACAGTGGCACACTAGTACAAGATTAAACACACGTTGGAACAGAGAGACGCGTACAATATCACACAAGAACAAAGACAATAGAACACACAAACACATTGGAACAGAGACAAGTAAACTATCACCCAAGTACAAAGACACAAAGATCTGTAAACATACAAAATGGAACAAAAAGATTGCGGTGTATTGGTCGCCTGTGTGGTGGACTGTCATCTGAGTTTGGTAGACAAAACAGCTGGTTGTCGGGCATATCGTAGATTGTAGACCAAGACATATTCTGGGAGAGTAACGCGGCGTTCTGTGACAGTAAGGTACAAAGTTTAAGGTACAATATTTAAGGTACAATGTTTAAAGTACAATCTTTCAAACTTGTTTATACTATTTTATTCCTTCTGTTTTGCGCATACATCAATTAATGAATGTTTGAAGCTATTTTGTTCTCGTTTTAGTCGTCTTTCTTGTTTGTGATCCATACAGTAGTATCGATTCGGCGTTAAAATTCAATATTCTTAGTTTGATGCTATGTTTAATTTCTTGTGACTTCCAACCATTTCTCAGTGGTATAAAAACTCCACTTATGTTTTGTATTTTTATATATTCCATCCTCTTTGTCTACACTTGCTACCAGATAGATGTGCGATTTCGTCTTATGAAGTGAGGCTCTACCAAGGGACGCTGATATAGAGCAAAATCTAAGACAGAGATGAGATAACGATACAAGACTCTTCACCCAAGGAGTATTAATAAGAATACAGTTGGGTTATTATCGCTGGAGCACAAGGAGTACTGAAGCTTTTCCGTCTTGACACACGATTGTCATATTATGCGTAAAAAGGGCTTTATAACCTCCCCAAGCCTGGACTGAATTATAGAGACCATGTGTTGCCCATACAGCATGATTCCCCTCTAAATGTGTTGCCCATACAGCATGATTCCCCTCTCAATGTGTTGCCCATACAGCATGATTCCTCTCTCAATGTGTTTCCCATACAGCATGATTCCCCTCTCAATGTGTTGCCCATACAGCATTGTTCCCCTCTCAATGTGTTGCCCATACAGCATGATTCCCCTCTCAATGTGTTGCCCATACAGCATGATTCCCCTCTCAATGTGTTTCCCATACAGCATGATTCCCCTCTCAATGTGTTGCCCATACAGCATGGTTCCCCTCTCAATGTGTTGCCCATACAGCATGATTCCCCTCTCAATGTGTTGCCCATACAGCATGATTCCCCTCTCAATGTGTTTCCCATACAGCATGGATTCCCCTCTCAATGTGTTGCCCATACAGCATGGTTCCCCTCTCAATGTGTTGCCCATACAGCATGATTCCCCTCTCAATGTGTTGCCCATACAGCATGATTCCCCTCTCAATGTGTTGCCCATACAGCATGATTCCCCTCTCAATGTGTTGCCCATACAGCATGGTTCCCCTCTCAATGTGTTTGCCCATACAGCATGATTCCCCTCTCAATGTGTTGCCCATACAGCATGATTCCCCTCTCAATGTGTTGCCCATACAGCATGATTCCCCTCTCAATGTGTTGCCCATACAGCATGATTCCCCTCTCAATGTGTTGCCCATACAGCATGATTCCCCTCTCAATGTGTTGCCCATACAGCATGATTCCCCTCTCAGCTTGCTTAGTTTACTCCAGAGGAAAGCTGACACCAACATATCTGGAACAAGACATATCTGGAACAAGACATATCTGGAACAAGACATATCTGGAACAAGACATATCTGGAACAAGACATATCTGGAACAAGACATATCTGGAACAAGACATATCTGGAACAAGACATATCTGGAACAAGACATATCTGGAACAAGACATATCTGGAACAAGACTTATCTGGAACAAGACATATCTGGAACAAGACATATCTGGAACAAGACATATCTGGAACAAGACATATCTGGAACAAGACATATCTGGAACAAGACATATCTGGAACAAGACATATCTGGAACAAGACATATCTGGAACAAGACATATCTGGAACAAGACATATCTGGAACAAGACATATCTGGAACAAGACATATCTGGAACAAGACATATCTGCAACAAGACATATCTGGAACAAGACATATCTGCAACAAGACATATCTGCAACAAGACATATCTGGAACAAGACAAGCTGCACAAGCTGCATGTCAGCTCAGCAATGCCAACAATTTCCGCCTGTTGGAGCTTCGATCCTAGACCAGTTCCCGACCAAGGCTTACAGCCTGGTCTGCCTTGCATCGCATTTAGTCTCCATGCTGTATTTCATCGCACTAGGGTAAGGCCAGTTACCCCCCCCCCCCCTCCTCCCCCAATCCCTTCCCTCCGACCGAAAGCACAAGAGGTAACAAATAAAAAAGCAATAGAAGGGCGGATTAATGCCACTAAGCTAGTACGTTACCCACTACGCCAAAACTACACCTCTCTGGACAAAAGACTAACGGTCATCTTGAAACAAAACACAATCAACAAACTCTAGAAAACAAAGTGTTAACAATAAATGAAACAATCAATAAATCGATCAGCAATTTAAAACCCGTGTTGCCGTCTGTTTTCCCTAACAGGATTTTAATTTCCTAGTCGGAATTCATTAATTTGCTCTTCCCGAGTAGCTGGAATTCTATTCTTTAAAACATAGAAAACGCGTTGCTCTGTCTTGGCCGACATCTCATGCAATTTCCTAGCCCTATAAAATAAACAGAATTTTAATGAACCCAGGAAGGCTGAGTCTTCGAGTCAATGAAATCTCCATTTCTCCCTGTAACTGTGTGATTGGACGTTTTTTGTATAAAATAACTTACAGCCAGACTTAGCTACGAGACAGTCAGTTTCCAACGAGAGTCAGTTTCCAATGAGGAAGTCAACTTCCATCGTGACAGTCATTTCCAACGAGAGAGTCAGCTTAAGAAGAGACATGTCAGCTTAGCAACGAGACAACCATCCTTCAATCAGCCGGTCACTTTCCGAGCAGATAGCAGGTTTACAACGAAGCGATAGCCTTTGCAACTTGACAGCAACCGCCGAACGAGACAGTCACCTTCCAACGAACCAGTAAACGTCCAACGAAACAGTAAACTTCCAACGAAACAGTAACCCTCGAATGAGACAGGCACCTTCCAACGTGACAGCGAGACAGGCACCTTCTAACGAGTCATTCACTTCCCAGCGAGACAGGCACATTCCAACGAGATATTCACCTTCCAGCGAGACAGGCACCTTCCAACGAGTCATTCACTTTCCAGCGAGACAGGCACCTATCAACGAGAGATTCACATTCCTGCGAGAAAGGCACCTTTCAACGAGACATTCACCTACCAGCGAGACAGGCACCTTCCAAAGAAATAATTACCTTCCAACAAGAGTCAACTTCCAACCAACCAGTAGCCTCGCAACGAGACATTTTTCTGGTACACATTTTGTACATGCGGGCCCGAGTCAATGGTATTTAAATAATCTCCTTTGTAAATTCGAACTCATGACCTCCGAGCCGGCAGTTGAGCTTTACTCACTAGGCCACTGCGGCTCCCCAACAATCTCAACTCAGTCAATATTGCGAGGGAAAGAAGTTATTTTGCAATGTCTGAAAACCTGTTTGTTTTGTTTGGCAAATTGGAGACATTGCTAGGTCAGTGGGAGACATTGCTACGCCAATGGGAGACATTGCTTCGGGGAAAAAAATGTAAATTTAGAAACCACGTATCATATCCTGATTGTTCATTACGTTTATCTTCACACGCTGATTCTTCATTATTTTTTATCATGGCATGTTGATTATTCATTATGTTTATATTTAAATGTTGATTCTTCATTTTGTTTATCTTCACATGTTCACATGTTGGTTCTTCATTATGTTTAACTTCGCATGTTGATTCTTTACAATATTTTTCTTCACATTTATCTTCACATGTTGATTCTTCATTATGTTTATATTTAATTGTTGATTCTTCATTATGTTTTCATATCATTCAGTCGACCTCCTCCCTTAATCGGGCTACAGCATTGTAGTCTGTTTCCGAGACCAGCAGTGATAGATGAAGTAAGACATCAAGTCAGCCGTGGCTTGCCGACACTCACTGAGTCAGTCAAGTTATCAGTGGCAAACTGCATTTGTCTCTTTTCTGTAAATTCTGTTAGGGATACAGTCTAACGTCCCACAGAAGAACATTGCATCCTAGAGCCTCCCGAGTCTTTCATATCAGTCCGGTCCAGAAACACATTTGCAAATCTACGACTTTGAGTGAACTCTTTTATGTTTGTGTTACAGCAAGTCAAATCTATGACTATGAGTGAACTCTTTTATTGTTTGTGTTACAGCAAGCCAAATCTATGACTATGAGTGAACTCTTTTTATGTTTGTGTTACAGCAAGTCAAATCTATGACTATGAGTGAACTCTTTTTATGTTTGTGTTACAGCAAGTCAAATTTAGTACTATGAGTGAACTATTTTATGTTTGTGTTACAGCAAGTCAAATCTATGACTATGAGTGAACTCTTTTTATGTTTGTGTTACAGCAAGTCAAATCTATGACTATGAATGAACTCTTTTATGTTTGTGTTTCAGCAAGTCAATTCTATGACTATGAGTGAACTCTTTTATGTTTGTGTTACAACAAGTCAAATCTATGACTATGAGTGAACTCTTTTATGTTTTTGTTACAGCAAGTCAAATCTATGACTATGAGTGAACTCTTTTATGTTTGTGTTACAGCAAGTCAAATCTATGACTATGAGTGAACTCTTTTATGTTTGTGTTACAGCAAGTCAAATCTATGACTATGAGTGAACTCTTTTATGTTTGTGTTACAGCAAGTCAAATCTATGACTATGAGTGAACTCTTTTATGTTCATGTTACAGCAAGTCAAATCTATGACTATGAGTGAACTCTTTTATGTTCGTTTTACAGCAAGTCAAATCTATGACTATTAGTGAACTCTTTTATGTTTGTGTTACACAGCAAGTCAAATCTATGACTATGAGTGAACTCTTTTATGTTTGTGTTACAGCAAGTCAAATCTATGACTATGAGTGAACTCTTTTTATGTTTGTGTTACAGCAAGTCAAATCTATGACTATGAGTGAACTTTTTTATGTTTGTGTTACAGCAAGTCAAATCAATGACTATGAGTGAACTCCTTTATGTTTGTGTTACAGCAAGTCAAATCTATGACTATGAGTGAACTCTTTTATGTTTGTGTTACAGCAAGTCAAATCTATGACTATGAGTGAACTCTTTTATGTTTGTGTTACAGCAAGTCAAATCTATGACTACGAGTGAACTCATTTATGTTTGTGTTACAGCAAGTCAAATCTATGACTATGAGTGAAGTATTTTATGTTTGTGTTACAGCAAGTCAAATATATGACTATGAGTGAACTCTTTTATGTTCGTGTTACAGCAAGTCAAATCTATGACTATGAGTGAACTCTTTTATGTGTGTGTTACAGCAAGTCAAATCTATGACTATTAGTGAAGTCTTTTATGTTTGTGTTACAGCAAGTTAAATCTATGACTATGAGTGAACTCTTTTATGTTTGTGTTACAGCAAGTCAAATCTATGATTATGAGTGAACTCTTTTATGTTTGTGTTACAGCAAGTCAAATCTATGACTATGAGGGAACTCTTTTATGTTTGTGTTACAGCAAGTCAAATCTATGACTATGAGTGAACTCTTTTATGTTTGTGTTACAGCAAGTCAAATCTATGACTACGAGTGAACTCTTTTATGTTTGTGTTACAGCAAGTCATTTCTATGACAATGAGTGAAGTATTTTATGTTTGTGTTACAGCAAGTCAAATCTATGACTACGAGTGAACTCTTTTATGTTTGTGTTACAGCAAGTCATATCTATGACAATGAGTGAAGTATTTTATGTTTGTGTTAAAGCAAGTCAAATCTATGACTATGAGTGAACTCTTTTATGTTCGTGTTACAGCAAGTCAAATCTATGACTATTAGTGAACTCTTTTATGTTTGTGTTACACAGCAAGTAAAATCTATGACTATGAGTGAACTCTTTTATGTTTGTGTTACAGCAAGTCAATTCTATGACTATGAGTGAACTCTTTTATGTTTGTGTTACAACAAGTCAAATCTATGACTATGAGTGAACTCTTTTATGTTTTTGTTACAGCAAGTCAAATCTATGACTATGAGTGAACTCTTTTATGTTTGTGTTACAGCAAGTCAAATCTATGACTATGAGTGAACTCTTTTATGTTTGTGTTACAGCAAGTCAAATCTATGACTATGAGTGAACTCTTTTATGTTTGTGTTACAGCAAGTCAAATCTATGACTATGAGTGAACTCTTTTATGTTCATGTTACAGCAAGTCAAATCTATGACTATGAGTGAACTCTTTTATGTTCGTGTTACAGCAAGTCAAATCTATGACTATGAGTGAACTCTTTTATGTTTGTGTTACACAGCAAGTCAAATCTATGACTATGAGTGAACTCTTTTATGTTTGTGTTACAGCAAGTCAAATCTATGACTATGAGTGAACTCTTTTTATGTTTGTGTTACAGCAAGTCAAATCTATGACTATGAGTGAACTTTTTTATGTTTGTGTTACAGCAAGTCAAATCAATGACTATGAGTGAACTCCTTTATGTTTGTGTTACAGCAAGTCAAATCTATGACTATGAGTGAACTCTTTTATGTTTGTGTTACAGCAAGTCAAATCTATGACTATGAGTGAACTCTTTTATGTTTGTGTTACAGCAAGTCAAATCTATGACTACGAGTGAACTCTTTTATGTTTGTTTACAGCAAGTCAATCTATGACATGAGTGAAGTATTTTATGTTTTTGTTACAGAAGTCAAATCTATGACTATGAGTGAACTCTTTTTATGTTTGTGTTACAGCAAGTCAAATCTATGACTATGAGTGAACTCTTTTATGTTCATGTTACAGCAAGTCAAATCTATGACTATGAGTGAACTCTTTTATGTTTGTGTTACACAGCAAGTCAAATCTATGACTATGAGTGAACTCTTTTATGTTTGTGTTACAGCAAGTCAAATCTATGACTATGAGTGAACTCTTTTTATGTTTGTGTTACAGCAAGTCAAATCTATGACTATGAGTGAACTTTTTTATGTTTGTGTTACAGCAAGTCAAATCTAGTACTATGAGTGAACTCCTTTATGTTTGTGTTACAGCAAGTCAAATCTATGACTATGAGTGAACTCTTTTATGTTTGTGTTACAGCAAGTCAAATCTATGACTATGAGTGAACTCTTTTATGTTTGTGTTACAGCAAGTCAAATCTATGACTACGAGTGAACTCTTTTATGTTTGTGTTACAGCAAGTCAAATCTATGACTATGAGTGAAGTATTTTATGTTTGTGTTACAGCAAGTCAAATATATGACTATGAGTGAACTCTTTTATGTTCGTGTTACAGCAAGTCAAATCTATGACTATGAGTGAACTCTTTTATGTTTGTGTTACAGCAAGTCAAATCTATGACTATGAGTGAACTCTTTTATGTTTGTGTTACAGCAAGTCAAATCTATGACTATGAGTGAACTCTTTTATGTTTGTGTTACAGCAAGTCAATCTATGACTATGAGTGAAGTATTTTATGTTTGTGTTACAGCAAGTCAAATCTATGACTATGAGTGAACTCTTTTATGTTTGTGTTACAGCAAGTCAAATCTATGACTATGAGTGAACTTTTTTATGTTTGTGTTACAGCAAGTCATATCTATGACTAATGAGTGAAGTATTTTATGTTTGTGTTACAGCAAGTCAAATCTATGACTATGAGTGAACTCTTTTATGTTTGTGTTACAGCAAGTCAATATCTATGACAATGAGTGAAGTATTTTATGTTTGTGTTACAGCAAGTCAAATCTATGACTATGAGTGAACTCTTTTATGTTCGTGTTACAGCAAGTCAAATCTATGACTATTAGTGAACTCTTTTATGTTTGTGTTACACAGCAAGTCAAATCTATGACTATGAGTGAACTCTTCTATGTTTGTGTTACAGCAAGTCATATCTATGACAATGAGTGAAGTATTTTATGCTTGTGTTACAGCAAGTCAAATCTATGACTATGAGTGAACTCTTTTTATGTTTGTGTTACAGCAAGTCAAATCTATGATTATGAGTGAACTCTTTTATGTTTGTGTTACAGCAAGTCAAATCTATGACTATGAGTGAACTCTTTTATGTTTGCGTTACAGCAAGTCAAATATATGACTATGAGTGAACTCTTTTATGTTTGTGTTACAGCAAGTCAAATCTATGACTATGAGTGAACTCTTTTATGTTTGTGTTACACAGCAAGTCAAATCTATGACTATGAGTGAACTCTTTTATGTTTGTGTTACATCAAGTCAAATCTATGACAATGAGTGAAGTATTTTATGTTTGTGTTACAGCAAGTCAAATCTAGTACTATGAGTGAACTATTTTATGTTTGTGTTACAGCAAGTCAAATCTATGACTATGAGTGAACTCTTTTATGTTTGTGTTACAACAAGTCAAATCTATGACTATGAGTGAAGTATTTTATGCTTGTGTTACAGCAAGTCAAATCTATGACTATGAGTGAACTCTTTTATGTTCGTGTTACAGCAAGTCAAATCTATGACTATGAGTGAACTCTTTTATGTTTGTGTTACAGCAAGTCAAATCTATGACTTTGAGTGAACTCTTTTATGTTTGTGTTACAGCAAGTCAAATCTATGACTATGAGTGAACTCTTGAATGTTCGTGTTACAGCAAGTCAAATCTATGACTATGAGTGAACTCTTTTATGTTCGTGTTACAGCAAGTCAAATCTATGACTATGAGTGAACTCTTTTATGTTCGTGTTACAGCAAGTCAAATCTATGACTATGAGTGAACTCTTTAATGTTCGTGTTACACAGCAAGTCAAATGAAGGCGTAGCTGATTTATGGTGCTAGACCCATATTTTATTAAAACAGATCAGCCCTCCAGGAGTGATGTCATCAATATAACCACCAGCCGCCTCCACTTCCTCAGTCATCTCCTGATACCAACTTTAGGCTGGACGCACTAGCAAGGCCAGGTGAGCTTAAAAATGAAACCGCTTCCATGCGGATTCGAGCCCATGACTACAGGACAGGCAGACACGATTATAGCCACCACGCTATCTGGCTCCCATATATGACAGGCTGTTGTCATTTTATTTGGGCCAGTGGTTCCTATTCATGTTTTATATGTATCATGTATACGCCATGTGACAGACAGTATCAATTGACACCATTTCAGTTTTCATTAAAATTAACTCTTCTCTTAAATGCAGAATTCATCCTTTTTGTGTCCCACCCGTCAGTGTACAAGTACTTCTTCAGTGAGACAATTTTGACATTGGCAGGGGACTTATTCGCATTCCCGTGAGTCTATGGGTTTCTAATTTTGTGTTTTCTAGAGTGTTCTTTAATTTATACTCCCTCGATCAATACTGGTGCATGTATTCTCATGTTACTCAACGACCTCAACATTTCTTCAGCGATTGCCATTTGTGGCCACTGCCAGGGGGAATAGGTAACCCTTCAGCGGCTGATGGTGAGAATTTCTCATTTTGTCAAAAGTTAGAAATACGTTTGTGGAATTTTCTTCTTGTTCCAATGTAATGCAAGTAAAGGAATCGTACGAAAGCCTTTAGTGTTCAGTATATGGTGCTAATCTGGTGTGTTTACAGACACCGTCTTGTGCTGGTTGCCATACATTGGTATGTGTTCCGGTCGTTCGAAAAGCAAAGGCAAATTATGTTTTGCATATCCTTTACAGGACATCGCTGTCAACATCAGCATCTTTCAGTGATTGTTGATTTCTTGGCAAGATTACGCTCAGTAGTTTGCCATTACTTTCTGAGTGGCCGGATCACATACCCCGTAAGTTACCAACGCGATTCGAACCACTGCTGATTCTAACCATCGTCATGTTACTTACGAGAGTATACGAGATTACGGAGAAAAGTCGCTAACCTCTAGGCCAGGAAGCCGCCAAAGGCAAACTATTAAACGTAAATTTGCCGAGAAATCAAAAACATCTAACAATAAATCTGGGCTTGACTGCGACGTCGTGTAAATGATACGCAACGAACAACAAACAAACAAACACACTTTATTTTCAAAGGGTTAAGAATTGGGCACGCAGGCCCGTCTAACATTCCGCCCTTCTATCACTCTCTTTCATACATTATTTCATTCACACATCATTCAAGGCTAACAGAGAACAGCAACAATAAAAAAGATATGCATTATAAAGGCATGGGCAAAATGCGAACATCAAAACTACACTACTCAGTAATATTAGATATTAAAACAAAGAATCCTCTCTGTGGATGTCGAATACATGACAATCTGATTGGCAGACAAACGTGCTAACCACTGCGTCATCCAGACTCCATTCTTAATTTTCCCTGTTGTCACTAAGATTTCAAGTTTATTTATCCTCATAACGTGCCTAAAATTTTTTGTCCACGTTTAATATCTATAATAAATATACTGACTCATGTCTGGTCCACTTTTCACATGGGGCAGTGAGGAGCATTTTGTGTGATATTCACTGGCACAGGAACAGAGAATTATGGGGAAGACCCGTTGCCGTGAAGTTGGAACCGCGACCAACTAACTAACTAACTAACTAACTAACTAACTAACTAACTAACTAACTAACTAACTAACTAACTAACTAACTAACTAACTAACTAACTAACTTAACTAACTAACTAACTAACTAACTCACTCACTCACTCACTCACTCACTCACGCACGCACGCACGCACGCAGGCACTCACTCACTCACTCACTAACTAACTAACTAACTGACAGAAAGACATATATTTGTGCTTAATAGATTATACTAAGTCTTTGGTAAAGTAAAACATGATGGACTGATTAAAATGTCAGAAGATATCAAAATTGATGGGAAAGATTTAAGAACAATGAAGAATACTTACTGGAACCAAGTAGCAGAAATTAAAATGGGACATAATGAGGGTAGTTAAGAACAGATGAAGCTAGGAGTACGACAAAGGTGTGTCTTGTCAAGGGATCTCTTCTCTTCTCTCTATAGCGAAGTAATAATGCGGGAGATCAAAGAGAAGCCAGGAATACTAAACAGGGGGGTTATAATATAAATAACATACGCTATGCAGATGACACAGCATTGGTGGCGAATAATGCAACAGACCCTACAACACTTGGTTGGCATTGTAGTAACAGAGAGTGCAAAGAAAGGACTCTCTTTTAATATAAAGAAACAAAGAAACAATGGTGAAATCAAAGAAAATTGTTACACCAAAATGTTACATATAAATAGAAGGCAAAATTGTTTAACTAAGTGGATAATTTTAAATACCTAGGGATATTAATAATATCAGATGGAATATGTACAACAGAGATTAAGGGCAAAATACGGCAGGCAAAAGCCCGCATTTCAGAAATGAAGTGCATCTTATTCAATAAGTCACTATCAGTAAATGTAAGAAAGAGAGTGCTGAAATGCTTAAAAGTCGCTTACAAGTCGACAGGGTCGACTTCATCGCACCGGGTTTTATCCCATATGGCTCGGTCCCTTTCCGCAGCGCGGAAAGCGTCGCACAAAGCACGAACTCCGTAGCTTTTAGCGACGACCCACAGGAGTCTCCGAAACATTTAACTCGTAAACCGAAGGGTGCGGCCCGGAATCGAACCCACAACCTTCGGAGCACGAGTCAAACGGCTTGACCACTTCGCCACAGAGACTCCCAAATGAAAATGCTGAAATGCTATAAAGAACCAGTTTTGCTGTATAGCAGCGAATCTTGGCATGTAAATGAACAAATGAAGAAGAACATAGAAGCAACAGAGATGTGGTTTTGAGACGAATGTTGTGAATACCTTGGACTGTCAGAGTAACTAACAACGATTGCCTGAAAGAGGCTAATGAAACTAGAACATTATACAGTGGTACCTCGGGTTACGAACTTAATTCGTTCCAGAACTCGGTTCGTAACCCGAAACGTTAGTAACCCGAAACATCTAAATCAATGAAATAAAGACAATCCGTTTCAAGATGAAAGAATGGTACTTTTTTTTTTTATTAACATACGGTCGTTTACTTGACAAAACGCAAAGAATAGGTATACTTCACGTATCAAATAAAGAGCAAGAAAACAACATAATGAATTAAATGTACAATTTATTATAACAAAAAAACAAAACAAAAAAAAAGATTTACTCTATCTTTATTACCAAGAAAACGATCGTGGGAAATTGGTCACTTTCTTTGTTATTCTGAATCATTAGTTTCAGGAGTTTCTTGTCGCTGTTTCTTGGCAGCCGACTGGGAATCTTTCTGCACCAAGAAACTATCAAGGGAAATTTGTCGCTTCCTTTGCTGGAGAATCTTTCTGACGTGAGCCATCGCGTTATCATTCATCAGGTTTACTGCCCTGTTAGCAACACGTTTGTTTGGATGATGGTTCACAATGAAGTCTTCAACGTCTGCCCACTTGCTGCAAATTTCTTTAATCCTGGTAGTTGAAACGGTCACTGACTCCTCATCATCGGACGACGGCTCCTCCTTTAATGTCTTTAGCTGTTCATTCTGAAGATCCACAAGCTCATTTGTAGTACTGTTTGTACTGTACGCGATCGTGTGTCTCCAACGTTACACCTTGCTCTCTCTCTCTCTCTCTCTCTCTCTCTCTCTCTCTCTCTCTCTCTCTCTCTCTCTCTCTCTCTCTCTCTCTCTCTCTCTCTCTCTCTCTCCCCTTCGTTCGTAACTCGGGGCACTGTTCGTTACCCGAGACATACAATTTTCGAAATTGTTGTTCGTAACATGAATTGTTCGTGACCTGAGGCGTTCGTAACCCGAGGTACCGCTGTATACAACAACAAGAAAGAGACAAACAGCTCTCTTTGGTCATGTGATGAGAAGAGATGTATTGGAGAACATCGTGACAACTGGAAAGATCGAGGGGAAAAGAGGCAGAGGCAGACCAAGAGAAATGATGCTGGATGGTTTGAGACGGTGGCATGGAGGAATATCATCAGCGGAATTGATCCAGAAAAAACTCATAAAAGAGACATTCACACATCTGTTAACGCAGGCACATGTGGAATTGAAAAGACTTGGGAGGAAGAGGGCGGAGAGTGGGGGGGGGGGGCATAAGACTGAAAACCTAGGAGATGAATGATTAGAAATCTAATCAAGCCCAGCACAAGGGATGGCATATTTCTGTGATATAACGCAAGCCACACAGGAACAGAAAATATGCACAATTATTTCACCATATGCAGGTTGTTCTCTTTGTCTACTTGTTATACATGCACGCCCTTTCTTCACCTGCCTCTCTGTCCTTCACACCTTTCCTCTTGCCTTGATGTCTGCGGATTTGATCTCTCCTCGTGAGATGCTCAACGAACGTATACCATCTACACGGGCAGCCAATTCACCCGGTGAACTTATTTCTTTCAAGACGTCTTAATTGCGCTTAATATCTAGTCATGTTAGTGTACAGTTTTATGTGCAACTCAAGGTGACTTTATGTCGAAATATTGTATTGTGAGTATATTTATTTGTGTATGTAGACTACATGGCCGAATGGGTAAGAGTACTCGTTCTTAAACATCCAGTGTGCTGTAAAAACCTTCACGTTCGTCCTCCTCTGCTGTTGATGTAGGCGCATATATCTGCATGAAAGTTGTATTATTTGGATGGCCTCTAAGTCTGATATTGAGAGTTCTATCATTAACCGGGTTATATCCAATTAAAGCTTTTGCTGTTATTTTACCTGAACAGAATGCCACTCCGCTCTAGCCTCAGTCGACTCTACCAGAATATATGAACAGTCTTCCATTTTCAATGTAAAAATTCCCTTTGCATAACAGCGATGTTCACTAGTACCTAAAATTTGAATATGCAACCTCTCAATCCCATCACATACTATCACAAGCTTTCTCTCATACAGACTTCTCACATTCCATGCTCCTAGTCTCAATCTGCTTCTTAGTCGGGAGTTATCTCCGTCATCACGATTACTATTAGGAGCGTTCATTTGAAATCCGTCCGTGCCGCACAGCGCGTAATTGCGTACGTTGAACATGATCATGTCATAGTCATGTGATAAGTATTGACCAATGAATAAAAAAGCACGTGCTTATCGTCCCATGATGCATAGGTTCTGTTTCTGACCGTTGAGAAAATGGCCGGGTTGATCCAAAATCCGTCCAAAGAAGCTCAAAGAGCGGTGATTCAGTTTCTTTCATTTGAAGGATGTCGACCAGTGGACATTCATCGAAGAATGCAGGCAGCGTACGGTAACAAATGTGTGTCGAAGACAACAGTGACAGACTGGGCACGAATGTATCGGAAATGACGTCAGTTCACGACAGATCTTCGACGGCCGGGTCAAGCGCATATTGTTGCAACAGAAAAAACCATCGCCAAAATTGATGCAGCAGTACAGATGAACCGTTGTCGAAGCATACGTTCGCTAGCGAAAGAATTTGATGTGTCAATTGGGACAATTCAAAAGGTGGTTCGTAAGAAACTGCAATATCGGAAGGTGTGTTCACAGTGGGTACCACGGATGTTGATCGACCATCACAAAGAGGAACGCATGGGATGGTGTTTGAACCACTTGCTGCGTTACAGAGTGGAGGGTGATGCATTTTTCTTCCGCATAGTGGCAGGCGATGAATCATGGTGTCACCACTTTGAGCCGAGCAGCAAAAGAGAGAGCATGCAATGGAAGCATGCTGGATCACCAAAAGCCAAAAGATTCAAGTTACAGGTATCCGCTGGTAGGATTATGCTTAGCGAATTTTAACCATGAAGGGCTATTGTTGGCCGAATTTAAAGAACCTGGTGTCAACATCAACTCTACCGACTACTTGCAAACACTAGATAAGCTGCAAAAAGCCATCAAGAATAAACGACCCGGCATGCTTTCTTGCGGTGTGATTTTGTTGCACGATAATGCTCGCCCGCATGTTGCAAAGGTTGTACAGGAAACATTAGCTTGGAAGAAGTGGGAAATTCTGCAACATCCAGCCTATAGTCCTGATTTGTCACCATGTGATTTTCATTTGTTCGGACCTCTAAATAAAGCTCTCAAGGGGCAACGATTTCACACAGATGCAGACGTAATGAACGCGGTAAACCCTTGATTCAGTGAGAAACCACAATCTGTTTTGCGGACGGCATTCGCCGCCTACCTAAGCAATGGGATGCTTGCCTAAATGCCTACAGCGACTTTTTCTGACAAACCCATGGTGCATAATTCATTCAAAATGAATGGTTTGTTTAATTCTACCACACATGTTAATGTTTCTTTCATGCTTTTGTAATAAAGCCATTGGAACGGGTTTCAAATGAGCGACCCTTATAGTTTAGTTTAGTTTAGTTTAGTCGATGGATCAACATCTCTGCACACGGGTGTAACCCATAAGTGCTCTGTTCTCCCCCTAACTCAAACCTGAGTTTGGAGAAACTCAGCTCAGTGCACGAACTCCGTATCACCGGCGAGGATTCTGAAATACTTTGGGTAGATTTGTAATTCGAAATTTTGCCCGGGCAGCGCCGTTAGGCTACACTTTTTCGATTTCCAACTGCCAAGGGATTTTTTACGTGTGCAACAATACACACGGGCATCCGATCTCACTACCCGGAGATCAAGGGAAATTACTAGAAGTCCAAGTGAAAAAATCCCGGTCCTCACCGGGGCATGAACCCAGCTCTCGAGGCGGACACCGTACCTCGAGTCCACGCAAGCTCGCAGACCCTTATAGTACTGGCCCCTGCGTCATAATCTTCCCTAGTGTTATCTGATATGCCTGACCTTGGTATCTCACCAGATTATCTCTTTCTTATCATGTTTTCTTTCATGGTTTATAGGTTTCTTGGCAACTTTTGTAGAAGGTAGATTGCTGTTGCTTTCCCTCTGGGCATTTACTGTATTAGCTGTGGCCACAGCCATGGTCTCTACTGATAAGATCATCTGCCTATCGCGGCAGAGTGCAGACCATAACCAACAGCAATCTGTCAGCTGCTGTCACACTCCATAAACGACCTCCTTCCATGGCTTCACGTAACTCTGATGGGGACGGTGTTTAATGGGGGTAGGTGGGGGTAGGGGGAAACCGCTCAACGAGTACTCCACATTGCCCAAGGGTGTCCAGTAGAATAACAGAGGAAGGGGGCGTCTTACATCTCATTTAATAGGGGATACTACTGTATATGTTACAGCAAAAAGTTCGAAATTTCGAGTTAAAAATCTACACAAAGTATTTCAGGATCCTCGCCTGTGCTACGGAATTCATGCACTGATTCTCCGGACTCGGGCTTGAGTTAGGTGTAGAACAGAGTACTTATGGGTTACACCCGTGTGCCATGATGTTCATGCGTCGACTAAACTAAACGACTAAATTTAATTATGTTACAGGAAGTAAAACAAAGGACACTTCAGGTATAGTGGGTATGTGGTGTGAGACCAATATTTGTCTTTATAAATAGACGAGCACTCCAGAGGTGATGTGATCAATATCCCACCTGCCGCCTCCACTTCCTAAAACAATTTCCTGGTACTAACTTCAGGCTGGACTGACTTGCAGGCCCAGGTTAATCTAAACAAATCCGCCTCCATGTGGAGTCGAACCTACAACTACCGGGCAAACAGACACGCTTATATCCACCACGCTATCTGGCTCCCATTTATGACAGGTGTCATTTCCTGTGGGTCAATCGTTCCTCTTCATGTCTCTCTATGTATTATGTATACGCCATGTGACAGACAGCATTACCAGACAACACTCCAGTCCAAACTAAGTCTTCGCTTAAATGCAGAATTTATCGTTGTGTGTGTGTGTGTGTGTGTGTGTGTGCATGTGTGTGTGTGTGTGTGTGTGTGTGTGTGTGTGTGTGTGTGTGTGTGTGTGTGTATTTGTGTGTCCCGACCCGTTAAAGTGCATGTACTTCTTCAGTGAGACATTTTTGACTTTGGCAGGTTGGCATTCCCGGGAGCCTAATTTTCAAATGTAATTTTCTGGAGTGTTCTTTAATTTATACTGCCCTTTTTTTGTCTGTAAGTGCCGATCAATATGGGTGGATATATTCTCATGTTACTCAATGACCTCAACATTTCTTCAGCGATTGCCATTTGTGGCCACGTCGAGGGGGAATAGGTCACCTTTCAGCGGCTGATGGTGAGAGTTACTCAGTTTATCAAAAGTTAGAAATACGTTTGTGGGTTATCAGTTATCAGTTATCAGTTGGGGTATCTTCGTTGCACTCCGGACATGTCCATAGGTGCTCAGATCCTCCCCCCAGCATATTCATCAGCTTCATAGTGCCAGTTCTGTGTTGGTTGACGAGGCGCTTTGTTTTCCCGATGTACCTCTCGCGTCTGGCTGTGCCGATTCTTACTCCCAGGTCTTTCATCCTGGACAGCGATGTGGAATCACTGACGTCAAAGTCCTCTGTTCTCGCCATATCTTTAAGGACGTTAATAACATCGGCACGATCCATGGGCTGGCCATCTACAGGGGGTGCAGAGCCAGCCAGTTTGTCAGCTCGTTCATTTCCCTCGACACCCGCATGTCCCGGGACGAAGATGAAGGTGACTTTACGGACAGCAGACTTCCGCAGCGATTCAGTCCACTGTCTACGTACAGATCCAGCTTCGACCTTCTGAATCATGCTCATTGAATCACTTAGTACACACACGTTGGTATAATGCTGTGATTCCAGCCATATGAAAGCCTGTGTAACTGCCATCACCTCCATCGTCATGCTGCTCGTGGTCATAGAGTGGGCCCCACTGGATTCTTGAACGGTTCGGCCCGTTGAACGGGCTGTAAATGCCCACGCACTTCTCTGCTGCTTTACAACAGATCCATCTGTATAGATGAGCACTTCGGGGCTATCTGAGTGTTCATAGATGAGCGCGTTAACCTCAGCATTGACAGCGGCAGGGTTCTGCTCTCTGCACCGTCTGTCGAGTGTGATAATGCAGGAGAAAGTGCACTTAAAAGCTGGAGGCACCGGCACCCATTCCTTGCCGGGGTTGATACTGGTAAGACTGCAGACCTGTCTGACGACATCTTCCGCCCGACCCATCCATGATTTGCCCCTCTTTAGCCTGTCACCCTTTTCTCTGAATATAGCCGTTTGTGGGTTTTGTTGTGTATGTTAGTTTAAAAGAAAAAAAATCTTCTGTCAAGTTTCCTTTCTATAATAAATGTAAGATTTTCATGTATTTTTGAATGATATTTGCATTCGTTTTTATTTCTTGTACGTCACGATATTCTTTGAATTTTTCTCAGAAAGCACATTCCAAATACCATTAAATGTTTCTCAGATTATCTGCCCATTCTTCTGCGCCTCAGAACAGGACACAATAGATTACGCAACCACATGTATACAAAATTCAAGATTGGTGACTCAGCCATGTGCACATGTGGTTTGGCGTCGCAGACAGCAGAGCACATACTCCAGAATTGCCCAAACTACAACATATCCAGGCGAACTTTCTGGCCTAGAGAGACAACCGTGGAGGATAAGCTCTATGGACCGCTGAATGAACTAAAAAAGACTGTTGGATTCATACAAGAGACAACATTGCAGTTATAAGCATATTTCAGGCGAACGTAAGAAGAAGAAGAAGATCTGCCCATTTGTCCATGTTTAACGTGTATATAACAATATGGGTTATATATAGCATATCAACACGGTTTGTCTTGCTGTAATTGACAGCTTTTTTTTTTTTTTTTTCTACATTTATATGCTCGGTGATTTCAATGCTCGTGTGGGCAAGGACTCGAGTTCATGGCCAGTGTGCCTTGGAAAATACAACATCGGTCGCATGAATGAAAATGGGCAAAGGCTGCTGGAGCATTGCACCAGTAATGACCTATGTATTACAAACTCCTTTTTTAAAACAAAAGAGATGCATAAGGTCACATGGAAACATCCAAGATCCGGCCATTGGCACCAGCTGGACTTCATCATCACACGGAGACAACATCTGAACCATATATCATTGACTCGTAGTTACCACAGTGCTGACTGTGATACGGATCATTCTTTGGTTGTTGCAAGGGTTAGACTGAGACCAAAGAGAATCTACACAGCTAAACACAAATCTAGCCCCAGGATTAATATTATTAACACTCATGATCCTGAAAAGTGCTTTCAGTTTCAACAGCAACTTGAAGACGCTTTCACTTATACACCAGAAAATTGTACAGTAAATGAAAAGTGGGGTCAAATTAAGGAAACTCTTTATAAAACTGCCGTAGGGGTTTACGGCACTGTGGATCATAAGAGGCAGGACTGGTTTGCGGCAAACAGCGAGACTCTGCAGCCCTTGATTGATAAGAAGAAGAAAGCTCTCTTAAGAAACAAGGAAAGACCAACGCGTAACACTCTGAGTGAGCTAAGGCAAGCTAGAAAGGATGTGCAAAAGGCTGCCAGGCAGTGTGCAAATGATTATTGGATCAAGTTATGTGAGTCCATTCAAATCGCAAGTGATAAGGGAGACATAAGAAGCATGTATGAAGGAATAAAGAAAGCCTGTGGTCCAGTGATCAAAAGAAGTGCACCATTGAAAACCTTGACTGGAGAAATCATCACTGATAAGAAACAGCAGATGGACATATGGGTAGAGCACTATTTGGAGCTTTACTCAAGTGAGACCAAACTAGCGGATGATGCCCTCAACGCCATAGAGGCTCTACCAACTCTTGACCACCTGGACACACTTCCCACCATAACAGAAGTTAAGTGTGCTATAAATGAACTTGCATCTGGCAAGGCTCCAGGTAAGGATGGGATTCCAATAGAGGTTATCAGGAGTGGGCAAGACACACTCACTCTACAGATCCACCAGCTAATAGAGCTATGCTGGCGTGAAGGACAAGTCCCACAGGATTTCAAAGATTCAAGCATCATAACACTGTACAAGAACAAGGGCGATCGGAGCGACTGCAACAACTATAGGGGTATCTCACTTCTGTGTATTGTTGGAAAAGTATTTGCCAGAATTGTTCTGCGCAGACTTCAAGTCCTAGGAGATCAAGTCTACCCCGAATCACAGTGTGGCTTTCGACAGAACCGGTCTACCACTGATATGATATTCTCATTGCGACAAATGCAAGAAAAATGCCGTGAACAGAATCAACCACTGTTTATTGCCTTCATCGACCTCACAAAGGCATTTGATTTGGTCAGTCGTGAGGGTCTGTTCAAGGCACTAAAGAAGATTGGCTGCCCACCAACTCTTCTGTCCATTGTGGAATCGTTCCACACAGGCATGAAGGGTATAATCAAGTTTGATGGTGCAACTTCTGAAGAATTTGAAATCAAGAGTGGAGTTAAGCAAGGTTGTGTACTAGCTCCCACCCTCTTTGGAATATACTTTTCACTTCTACTGAAATATGCATTTCGTGATCAGGATGGTGGTATATACATTCACTCACGCTCAGATGGCGGCCTCTACAATGCTCAGAGATTGAAGGCTAAGACCAAAATTAGGAGGGTACTGATCAGAGAGTTGCTTTTTGCAGATGATGCTGCAGTTACGACCCACTCTGAGGAAGAATTGCAATGTCTACTATCTGCATTCTCCAATGCTTGTTCTGAATTTGGTTTAACAATTAGCAAAAAGAAGACACAGATTATGTCACAAGGTGCACATGGGGTACCATCAATCTTTATTGACGACGCCGAACTAGAGATAGTAGACCATTTTACATATCTAGGATCAGTGGTAAATAGCAAATTATCCCTAGATCAGGAAATCAACATCCGGATTGGTAAGGCAGCAACAACAATGAACAGGTTAAGAAAAAGAGTCTGGGAGAACAGGAAGCTTACTGCCAAAACAAAAGTCCTTGTCTATCAAGCCTGTGTCCTTAGTACTCTTCTCTATGGCAGTGAAACCTGGACAACTTACTCACACCAAGAGAACAATTTAAACAGCTTTCATATGCGGTGTCTGCGAAGAATTCTTGGTATTAAGTGGCAAGACAAAATCACAAATACTGAAGTATTGGAAAGATCAGGTTGTGTGACAGTTTATTCCATGCTCAGTCTTCGTAGACTTAGATGGATAGGACATCTTAGGAGGATGGATGATGGTAGAATACCAAATGATATCTTTTTTGGTGAATTACAGATGGGTAAGAGATCTCAGGGTCGGCCTCTACTACGATACAAAGATGTGTGTAAGCGGGACATGATTGATACAGGCATTGATAATGCACATTGGGAGCAAGTCGCCGCTGAACGTGTTGCATGGAGGGCAAATATCAGAAATGGAATAAAGTCAAAGGAGAAAATTATTGCAGAAAAGTCACACACCAAGCGTTTGAGACGTAAGATGGTGCATGATGGTGGAAATGACCACGTGTTCACATGCACCCACTGTGAACGGACATTTACAGCGCAAATTGGCCTTATCAGTCACACTCGCTACCGCCATAGTTAAAAGTTATTATGCCTTTTTAAAGCACAAACAATCGTCTGTCAAGACGGCAAGGTGCCAATGATGAATTGACAGCTTTGTATTGATGAGTATATTTTCCAATTTACAAAAGGCTAGTTTTGCCATTGCGAAAAAATATTCGAATCTCAATTAAAATGACGAAGACGACATTTAGATGCACACATTCTAACATCTAGGAATATACAATTTGATATGCGGCCCAGAATTCTCAATAAGAACTTGGAGCCAGTCGAATTTTTTACATGACTCTGAAATATGGACAATTGATTAACGTGATAAACACGTCTAAGAGCATTTACAATAAAAGAATACAGAAAAATTATAAGAAACTGCTAATAAAAAAAACGAGACAAATGAAAAATAAAATAATGGATGAGTTAATACAACAAAGACGAATGCATAAAGAAATAGTAGTCCTAAAGCTGCTTTGGTCTAGCCATATCATAAGACACGAAGAAATACAAAAGAAACTACAAGAAGGAAATCTACTGGAAACAATATTACGGGATAGACAAAAACAATATTAATAAAACAGGCATTCACACATCTGTTAACGCAGGCACATGTGGAATTGAAAAGACTTGTGAGGAAGGGTCGGGGAGGGGAGCATAAGACAGGCATCCTAGGAGATGAATGATCAGAAATCTAATCATTACCAGCCCAAGGGATGGCATATTTCTGTGATATAACGCAGCCACTGAACAGAAAATATGCACAGTTATTTCACCATATGCAGTTGTTCTCTTTGTCTACTTGTTATATTGCACGCCATGTCTCTCTGTCCCCTCGTCTTTCCCCTTGTCTTGATGTCTGCCATGTTTGATACCCTTCGGTGAG
>JACEFZ010001386.1:0-64985 GCA_014155875.1 Cepaea nemoralis
GACCGGTAGACACGGGTTCGATCCGCAAAGGTGTGTATTGGCAATTTAAAAATGTAACTGGTCCTTCGGGTCCAAGCAGCCTAAAATATGTACCAAGAAATATCTTGGGAAGTAAAGGCGACCGGTGAAGTATTGACCACATGACACCCCGACTGCCGTTTGATCTATAAAAAATATGGGCCTAGCACCATATGCTCAGATGATGAGATGAGGGGTCAAGAAATGACATCATGACACTCGAGACAAAACCATACGTGTTCCTTCTTCGGAGTCCTGAGGGTTGGTCACATCCTCTGGTCACTCCCTCCAGCACCATTCTATCTGGGTAGTGATGATCTATCCCATCTTCTGCGCTATACACACAATACCTTACCATGCACCAATACCCTACCAAGTGGTGCAGACCCAGCCATTCTGTCCGCCTACACGTTTTTCGTCATACGAGCATGTCCCGGTGGAAAAAAAAATCCAGCAGTTGTTCTCTGTTTTTGATTGTTGAATAGAAGCCTGTCATTCTGCCAGAAACATGACTGTCTTCACCTTTCTCCTCATACTTTGTGAGTCCGTTACAATTACGACACTTGTGTTATGTTTGCCTTCCATTCAGCAGAATGAAGTGAATTCCTCCATCTGCATTCTCTGATTAGATGTTGTGGTATCATAGCCAGGCTCTCCTGAACCAAACACTGCCCACCCACTAACGCTTCAAACCCCCGTGCATTTCTTTCACCTGTTAGCACAGAGTCATCCTTGTAGATGATTGCAACCTCTGGTCGCGAATTATGGATCAATGTTGCACCTCCCAAACAGTGCAGCCTGCCGGCCAATCCCTGCATTCCCGACCCAATGTTATTATGACCCTGCACAGCTCTGACTTTTCATCTGGCATTCTGACCCATCCCTCTCCTCTCCCAGTCTTCTCAAGCATGCACATTTCTCTGATTGTGTCCTCTGTCTGAGTCATCAGTGACTTTCTTCTGATCAGTCTGTGGCCCTTAACTGTGTCCAGGGCTTTTTGCAGGGGGTGTTCCGTGTCTGTAGCCTCTCGCAGATATGATTTAGCCCACAGCACCTTGAGCCTGTCTCCAATCGTGGGTAAGGTTAGAATGTATCTCATACAAAGTACCGGCGTGTCACAATCCATACTCAATTATGTAAAAATTATGTAAAGTGTTGTTTGTCGAGACTCCTGTCTTTTCCACTTTTCACATTGGGCAGTGGGGAGCGTTTTGTGTGATATTCACTGGCACAGGAACGGAGCATAATGGGGACGACCCGTTGCTGTGAAGTTGGAACTGCGACTAACTAACTAACTAACTCAATTACTGAGAGAATCAGACGCTGATAGAGTATGACCAACATTCTTTGCTCCTTGTCCATTGCTGCCATGATCTTCAGCATACCGAGTCCCTTCTTAGATTTTATAGTCAGTTAGTCAGTCAATCGCGGTCCCAACTTCACGGTAACGGGTCGTCCCCATTATGCTCCGTTCCTGTGCCAGTGAATATCACACAAAATGTTCCTCACTGCCCAATGTGAAACGTGGAACAGACAGGAGTGTCGGCAAGCTAACAGCCCGCACAAGTACACTATGCATAATGCCGACGCCAGAATGCCAACACAAGTCTTCCACGAAAAATACAATGTATCGTCCATGGAATCGGCAGTCACCAGAAAGACTTTACTGACCCGGGTTTTATACCATATAGCTTTGTCCCTTTCAGCAGGGCAACCCACCGAAAGCGCCACACAACGAACTCTGTAGCTCCAGCGACGACCCCCAGGAGTCTCCTAAAAAATGCACTCGTGAACCGAAACGGTAAACCAGTCAATTCAGTGACAGCCGGTCGCCATAGTTCCGCACATGCAGTTCACGCTACAAACAATCGCGGACAGATGTAAAAGCATTCTACATGAAACTCACAGCTCTCACTCACTCTGTAGCAGAACGATGGAACCAGTCAAACATAGGAAAATTCGAATGCAAACCGTAGCTACAAGCATAAACACCCCAGAGGTCTTAGCGGTTCAAATGTCTATCCGCCATGATAGGGACAGGATTCTTAGATTTCATAACAGCTGCTTCCACATGATCCCCGATTGACAGGCTTCTGTCGAAGGCGATTACCAGCTTTTTCAGTTTATTCTCTCTCTCTCTCTCTCTCTCTCTCTCTCTCTCTCTCTCTCTCTCTCTCTCTCTCTCTCTCTCTCTGTGTGTGTCTGTCTGTCTGTCTGTCTGTCTGTCTGTCTGTCTGTCTGTCTGTCTGTCTGTCTGTCTCTTTGGTGGTTTAGGGATTGAACAGCCCACCTGCGATCAGCGCACCGGAACATTACACGCGAGCGTTCCTATACTTTCGGCCACTTCGTATTCTACGATTTGTTTAAACTAAACTGAACAAACAAACAAACAAACAAACAAACAGGTAGAACATGAGATACTGATGCCTGTAACTGTGGAGCTGGTAAAATGACAGCCGAACATTTGTTGCTGGAGTGTCCAACATTTGCAGAACAGAGACATCTATTTTGCTGTAAACCTACCCAGGTGAGAATAAACTTTGTAGATGTCTACAACTACTATAAACTTAAGTTGACTGCTGCTTTCTTTGCATCTATTCAGATTGACGTCTGAATATGTGCGAAAAAGTATCATGTAGACGTCTTTTACTTCTCATGCAAACCGCATGCAAATTAACATTTCTAAAACAAAATCTATGTTAATAGGAACCAGGCAAAGACTTCACACGCTAAACTCGCAGAGAACTCTACAGCTGCACATTGGTAGCATGCCTATAGAAAGTGTAACCGAGCACAAGGCACTTGGTCTTATCATAGATCAAAATCTAACCTTTAACTCACATGTTCATGCTCTCGTTAAGCAAATAGCCTTAAAAGTATACCAGCTTGCAAAAATTAAAAATTTCCTTGACGAAAACACAAGAAAGATATTCTATATTTCCCATATACAAACACATATTGATTACTGCTCCACAATCTGGGATGGATACTCCAAATCAATAACAAAACGCCTTTATTCACTCCAGAAAAGGGCAGTGCGTTTAATTAATGGTGAAAAGCTTACCAACAATTCTAACCTACATAGACGTCTTCGGTTACTGCCACTCCACAAACGCCTACTGTTTAATAAGGCCAAACTAATTCACAAAATCCTATTTCAAAATGCTCCAAACTACCTTTGGCCATTGTTTGAATAAACGCAAGACATAGCGAACGACTAAATATACTTCATGTCCCTAAACCTAGAATAGACTTATATAAAACAACTTAACAAGCTTAGCATACTCTGCCGCTCAGTTGTGGAACAATCTTCCACAAGAAATCAAAGACACCACCAATCATTATACATACATTCGCAACCTGTTTGAACACTACCTCAGTACAGACTACATTCCCCCATAAACAAAAACACAAAAAGACAATAATAATGGTAACTTATCTCAAACGACAACTAGCCAAAAAACATTCCCACATGTAAGGCACACCCTCCTTAGGTATTTACTATTTATAATGCCCATGTTAAAAACTGCCCCAGTGAGTCATTTTTACTGATTATTTTTCATGCGGTTTAATGTTATTTTTCTTTTGTTGTCAAAATTTGCTTCATAAGTGATGTTGAATGAAAGAATGCATGAGAGGAAATAGAGAAGAAGGGCAGAATGTCAGACGGGCCTGCGTGCCCAATTCTTAACCCTTTGAAAATAAAGACTTTCGTTCGTTCGTTCGTTCGTTCGTTCCCAGGAAATTTCCAAGTACTCATTTTAGGCTGGGACGACCTTGCGGTCCATGTCAAAAAAAAATTTTCCGCGACTGGAAGCAGATTTGAACACTTGACCACAGACCAGCAGGCTCTATCGCATCGTCCTACATATGCAAAACTACACTGTAATAAATTATAAAAATGAGAAATCAATAAACGACGTCATGCACCACCAGCCAGTCGACTTCCGGGGTTGGGCCGGCGCATAATTTATCTTGATGATCACTGGAAGCTGATGGTGAGTTCTCGGTTTTTACCTCAATTTCTGCTCCTCTTCCCGGTTTTACTGAGTTTTATCAGTTCTTTCTTATACTCCCATCATCTTTTCCCCAAGTTGAGCATGTTTGGGCATAAAACTGCCGGATTATCATACATTCATACTATGGCCGAAGCTATTGATTTCTGCTAATTATTTTTGTATGTTATGAAATTTCAGGAGTGGGACCACCGATCACTCGATTACTGACATTATTTGAGGGATTTTATCTCGGAGAATTTGCGTCTTTGTAGGATTCTCAATGTTTTAGTTTCAATACAGGAGGTAGTTGTGTTGTATAAGCAGATAGAGTTACACAGCCACACAGAGACATTGTTATTTGTAGGTAAGTTACTTTTACTATGTAAATAAATATAATACAGTATGCAGTGAGCATATAATTCGTTCTCATTCAATGAATGTATTGAATATGTAATCTGCGTACTACACAGTAGCAGTAGAAACATGGCGGTATGATGTTTCATAAGCCTTATTTATGCTATACATAACATATACTAACTTATTTAAGGTATAATGGTATATTATATTCAGTTAATAAACATGAAGGAGTTATTTCATGTTCTCACTTGTACGAGTTCCTCCAGTGCCTTGTTGACTACAGGGGATCTGTTTCTCAGAGATCTCACTTCTTTAGTGCTGTCAGTGCACTATGTCATATACTGCCATCTTGACATACTATGGGTCATGGCTGTCCCGCATCTTGTTTCTCTGCCATCCTGTTTTGTTTTCTCTGCCATCCTATCTTGTTTTCTCTTAATCTTTATAGTCACATATTACATGTTTTCACTTCTCAAGGACAGAATGTTGACTTTCCGTTTGAAACTTATGAGTCAGAGAATGTAAACTTTCTGTTTTAAACTTGTGATGAGTCAGAGCATATTGACTGTGTCCATCTGGTTTTTGTGATGAATCAAGGAATGTTAACTGTCCATCTGACACTTGTGATAAGCCAAAGAATGCTGACTGTGTGACTGATGTTCATTATGAACCAAAGAATGTTGACCTTGTATTTGATGTTCATGATGAACCAAAGAATGTTGGCTGTGTGTGACTGATGTTCATGATGAACCAAAGAATGTTGAATGTTGCTGATGTTCATGATGAACCAAAGAATGTTGACTGTGTGTGACTGATGTTCATGATGAACCAAAGAATGTTGCTGATGTTCATGATGAACCAAAGAATATTGACTGTGTATCTGATGTTCATGATGAACCAAAGAATGTTGACTGTGTGTGTCTGATGTTCATGATGAACCAAAGAATATTGACTGTGTGTATCTGATGTTCATAATGAACCAAAGAATATTGACTGTGTGTGTCTGATGTTCATTATAAACCAAAGAATGTTGACCATGTGTTTGATGTTCATTATGAACTAAAGAATATTGACTGTGTGACTGATGTTCACAATGAACCAGAGAATGTTGACTGTGTGTGACTGATGTTCATCATGAACCAAAGAATGTTAACTGTCCATCTGACACTTGTGATAAGCCAAAGAATGTTGACTGTGTGACTGATGTTCATTATGAACCAAAGAATGTTGACTGTGTGTGACTGATGTTCATGATGAACCAAAGAATGTTGAATGTTGCTGATGTTCATGATGAACCAAAGAAGATTGACTGTGTATCTGATGTTCATGATGAACCAAAGAATGTTGACTGTGTGTGTCTGATGTTCATGATGAACCAAAGAATATTGACTGTGTGTATCTGATGTTCATAATGAACCAAAGAATATTGACTGTGTGTGTCTGATGTTCATTATAAACCAAAGAATGTTGACCATGTGTTTGATGTTCATTATGAACCAAAGAATATTGACTGTGTGACTGATGTTCACAATGAACCAGAGAATGTTGACTGTGTGTGACTGATGTTCATCATGAACCAAAGAATGTTGACCGTATATCTGATATTCATGATGAACCAAAGAATGTTGGCTGTGTGTGACTGATGTTCATCATGAACCAAAGAATGTTGACCGTGTATCTGATATTCATGATGAACCAAAGAATGTTGGCTGTGTGTGACTGATGTTCATCATGAACCAAAGAATGTTGACCGTGTATCTGATATTCATGATGAACCAAAGAATGTTGGCTGTGTTTGATGTTCATGATGAATCAAAGAATGTTGACTGTGTGTGTCTGATGTTCATGATGAACCAAAGAATGTTGACTGTGTGGGACTGATGTTTGTGATGAGCCAAAGAAATGTGTCTTTGTCCATCTGAAGCTTGTTTTGAGACAAAGAATGTTGACTGTGTCCATCTGATGTTCATGATAAGCCAGACAATATTGTTATGGTGCGGTACAGTACTGATGTTCTAGATCCACACATTTTGTCTGTAGCCACATGACTGATTCAGCAGACAGTGGATTTCATTATAAGAATTGGTCAAAGAGCATTTCAACTGGGCTTGTGGCTGGATTTTGTCTGCATGTTCAAGTTTTATGCGAAACTTCAGTCCATACACAAGGGTCGCAGTTTGAATTTTGTTGAGTGGTTAAAATGATACAGCCTAGTTAGTTAGTTAGTTAGTTAGTCGTGGTTCCCCATATTGCTCCGTTCCTGTGCCAGTGAATATCATACAAAATGCTCCTCACTGCCCAATGTGATCAATGGAATAAACAGGAGTATCGGCAAGCCAACAGCCTGCACAGGTACACTGTGCACAATGCCACCGCCAGAATGCCAACACATAAGTCCTCCATGAAAAATACAGTTCAACGTTGATGGAAATGGCAGTCACCAGAAAGACTTCATTGACCTGGGTTTTATCCCATATGGCTTGGTCTCTTTCCGCAGGATGACCTGCTGAAAGCGCCACACAATGCACAAACTCCATAGCTCCAGCAACGACTCCCAGGAGTCTGCTGAAAAATGCACCTATGAGCCGAAAAGGCAAACCAGTCAATCCAGCAACAGCAGGCCGCCATCGTTCCGAACATGCAGTTCACGCTACAAACAACCACGGACAGCTGTAAAAGCAGTCCACGCAAAACTCACAGCTCACAGTGTCACGCCACACACTCACTCAGTAGTAGGGCGACGGAACCATATCCTCCTTAGTCGCCTCTTACGACGTGCATGGTAGGCAACAGTGTTACTATTCTTTGCTCCCCCGTATGGGCCTCGGCAACACATGGGCGATTCACAGCGGTACCGCAAACCAGTTGAGAACTGATTCCAAGGCAGTCAGTTGAGTTTGCTGCAAGTATGCAAGCAATGTCAAACAGATGTGAAACATGTAACGGTGACATGAATCAAGCACTCACTGTGTCATCTGGTTCTAGTTTGATTGTGTCAACCATGAATGTGGTGGAATCACTGTCATCATCACTTGATTGTCCAGCACTTCATATATATCCATCGATGAGAACTAGCTAGTTATTTACCTAATGATACAGCCTATGAAACTAGAACATTATTTACAACAATAAGAAAGATACAAACATCTTTCTTCGGTCATGTGATGAGAAGAGAGGCATTGGAGAACATCATGACAACTGGAAAGATCGAGGGGAAGAGAGGCAGAGGCAGAGTTGATCCAGAACACCAATGACCGAGATCTGTGGAGAGCCATGAATGCCTATGCCAGCTGTTGTATATGTACATTTCTTACATATTTCTCCAGGTTGTCAAGTTTGTGGAGGGGGTGTGTAATCATAAGACAACATGATTAAATGTATACAAGTCCAGCTAAGAACAACTGGGCTGGATGTTTGCAGGATGTTCTGTGCTAAAGTTCCAGTTTATGTGATTCAAAACCACTACAGTACTATCCCCTTGAGTGAAAAAAAAGACAACTTTATCTTTATATGGCAGATCTAAATGCATATATCAGTTTTAATCTTAATGTCAGTTCTTTTACGTAGGCAGAATGAAAAGACAACAATTAGCATGGCAGAACCCCAAAAGGTTAACCCAGGTCAATGAATGCCTGAAGAAGTCGGATGTGTTGGATGAAAGGTGACAAATATCTCAGCTCTACTGTAAACAGGCACTATACAATTATGTCCAAACAATACGGGCGAATGCAGAAGAAGAAGAATGGCAGAATGCATTTATAAATATATATAGAAACAGACAGGGCAATTTTGGGAATCAAACTAAAGCAGTAGGAAAGAACCTGCATATTCCATAGCCCAAAAACCTATTAGACTCTGGGCATATGACAAAGGTTCCTTCTGTGTGCTGTTTATCACATATAAACGGTTGTTATGATTTGCAGAGGCAACTGTCAATACATGTGTGTAAGCTACAATTATGCAAACAAAAAGACATGATATTTTCTTTAAAACTACAGTGATAATACTGAAAGTATAACATATGACTTTATGTTGTGCATTTCAGCTAAAAGGATTCATTATGTTGCTTTAATTTAAGTTGCATGTCCTTCACAGGACGTAGCAGTCAACCCCAGCATATTCGCGTTCGAAATATTCGAAATTTTACGTTCAGTAGTTTGCCATTGCTTTCTGAATGACCGGCTCTATACCTTTTTCGAAAAAACCAGCACCGCTGTGTTTCGAACCCGGGTATACGGGCTCACAAACCGCGTTCGCGAGCCCTTAGCCACAGAGACCAATGTTGCTTTAATACATGTTGAATTATTTCTGTAGCATGCACCAGACTAGATACAGCATGATATATCGGGCAGTTAATTATGCAATATATAATTTGTGTCTTAATTATTGAAAATGAGAGCGATAACAAAAGAAGAAAACAAAGGGAACGTAAAAGTAAGACAACACAAATTGTAACATAAAAGAGACACATTATACAATAACAGGTAAGAGAAGATTGATAAAACAGGAGAAAGGTAAAAGACCAAAAAATGCACCAACAAATAAGACAAGAAATATGAAGAAAGAGATGACGGGAAAAAAAAAAAAAAAAGGAACAATGAGATTTAAAAAATATATAACAAGAATTACAATAAATGAAGATAAAATAAGGTAAGTGAATATGAGAAAATGTAATTCATGAACAGAAAAAACAGTTTAGATGATAAATGTTAAGAAGATGAAAGATCAAGGAAAGGTGAAATACGAAAAGTAGGGGAAGACTAGAAACAAAAAAAGCAAAAGTTAAGATAAATGGTGGTAAGAAAATACCAGCGAAGAAGGAAGAAAACAGATAGTATAAGAAAGTCTTGTGAAATATTCTTTTCAGAATTCTTGATCACAGACAAGCAAGGGCTATTGACTTCGGAGTAAATCAGCCATGAGTACCATAATCAGAAACTCGTCTCCCATTCCAATCAAATCATCCATTGAGACCACAGCTGCAGTGTCTCCAACAGACAGTGAGTACTTTATTCTTGTGTGTGTGTGCATGTGCATGCATTTTGAAGTGTATTAGTCTCCTTGGTATATGGTTTTGGTTAGTGATAATTATCATCCAGTGTCATACTAAACCAGATCATACACCAGGTGCTGGTTGGTCCAGTGGGTCCATAAACACATGCCCAGTGGTCTAGTGGGTCCATAACCATATTCCCAGTGGTCTAGTGGGTCTAGAACCATATACCCAGTGGTCTAGTGGGTCCATAACCACAATGCCCAGTGGTCTAGTGGGTCTAGAAACCATATGCCCAGTGGTCTAGTGGGTCCATAACCACATTCACAGTGGTCTAGTGGGTCCATAACCATATGCCCAGTGGTCTAGTGGGTCCATAACCACATTCCCAGTGGTCTAGTGGGTCTAGAACCATATGCCCAGTGGTCTAGTGGGTCCATAACCACATACCCAGTGGTCTAGTGGGTCTAGAATCATATGCCCAGTGGTCTAGTGGGTCCATAACCACATTCCCAGTGGTCTAGTGGGTCCATAACCATATGCCCAGTGGTCTAGTGGGTCCATAACCACATGCCCAGTGGTCTAGAAACATATGCCCAGTGGTCTAGTGGGTCTAGAAACATATGCTCAGTGTTCTAGAACCATATTCCCAGTGGTCTAGTGGGTCTTAAACTATATGCCCAGTGGTTTAGGGGGGTCTAGAACCATATGCTCTTATCCATTCAGGCAGGCTGACCTTCTCTTTCTTACTTTATCACTTTCATTGCACACAGATATCTCAATAAGTCAGAATTATACTCATGTTTGTGTCACGGGTGATTAAATAAGCATGATCTGAAAGGTCCTGGTGGGTTCTATACACAGATAGTGGATTAAATCGCTGCCGAGGTCTGCTGTTTGTAGTGTCATCTTCATCTTCATTCCGGGACATGCAGGAATTTAGGGAAATAAACGAGCTGATGATAAACTTGCTGGCTCTGCATCTCCTGCATATGGCCAGCCCATGGATCACGCAGATGTTATTAACACCCTTAGAGAGATTTAGAGAACAGAAGACCTTGTCACCAGTTAATCCACATCGTTGTTTAGAATTAGAGACTTGCAAGTAAGAATTGCCACTGCCAGAAACTGAGGCACATCTAGAGAACGAGGGGTTTTGTCAACCAACACAGAACTGGCACTATTAGCCGTCGGGTGCTGATGCATGTGTGGTGGGGAGGGGTGGAAGAAAGGATCTGAATACCTACAGGACATGTCCAGAGTGCAAGGATGATAGCCCTAACTAGCTAACTAACTAACTACTAAGTAACTCAGTAACTAGCTAAGTAACTAACTACTAACTAACTAACTAATGGTACTTCATTTTCAATTCACTGCAAACAAACCGCATAGTTATTTTTAGCACTGACCTAGATCTGGTGGGATCGTCAATTTTCAGAATAGGGATATCGGGATTCACTTCGTGGTCAGTCGACAAGTGTGTTTGCAGCAAAATGTACGCAAAACCACTTGACATTGTCTTCGCAAACTGGCCACCAGATACATCAAAGATGAGTGCAGACAGATGGGACATTCACAAGATAAGTAACGCAAGCTATGGATATATACTCCGACGACACTGAGGGCCCTCCAGGCACAGAAACATTTGTTGCATCCATCATTCGGTCTAGCAGTCCACCACACACTCAACTGGAACTCATCGACAACACATTCAATTTATGTGATTCTTTATTTCAATAAATACATTACACAATAGCACTTGCTTGCCTTCTACTTGCGAAAGCAATTATATGTCTGTATCTGTAATTAATAAATGCAGTGGCCCTTTACACCCCTACACCCAATATGGGATCACTCTAATGTCACATGATTTCCCGGGAGCTCTCAGGATTTCTTTGTTTGTGGTAAATTAAAAATGAACCAACCAACCAACCAACTAAATAACTAACTAGATAAGTAACTAACTAGCCAACTAACTAACATGCCCAGTCTTCCCTCCTATAGATCATATATAAAGGATCAACCCAGTGCACAAACTCCCCAGTTATACCAAACTTAACACATTCTAAAATGTTCTTGTTCTGTGTAGTTTTTCTAGTGTCGACATTTAGCCTTTACACTGGCCTGTTCAACCCACGCTGACCAGTTCCTAATTAATAAGGGATGTTTAACATGCACAGAAGAGAACAAATAAACACACAAACTTTCATTTGTGACTGTTTGAAAATAATTTGTTCATTCCTTCTCTCTCACTTCTCTCTTATTTTCTCACTTCTGTCTTGTCTCCCCTCTCTCAGTTCTCTTTGGTCTCTATCTCTCCCTCTCTGCCTCCTCTATCTAATTTCTTTTCTGTCTTCTCTAGACTCTTTTCTGCTCTCTCTCACTTCTATGTCTTCTTTTCTCTCTCTCTTTCTTCTCTCTCATCCTTCTCTATCCCCTCTGTCTCTGTCTCCTCTCTCTGTGTCTCCCCTCTCTCTGACTCCTTTCTCTCACTTCTCTTGTCTTCTTTGATCTCTTCTCTCCTTTCTCTCACTTCTCTGTCTTCTTCTCTTTCTTACTTTGTCTTTCTCTATGTGCACATGCTTGCTTCTATTCTCACTATCCTCATGACATGAATGTTTATTATGTCTGAAACCTTTGGTGAGTTATCCCTGCACATTCTTTCTTCCTCATGTGATGAATGTTTATTGTGTCTAAAGCCTGTGGTGAGTAAGAGTTTTCTCTGTACATTCTCCCCTTCTCATGACATAAATGATTAAACAGCTCACTGTAATGTGAAACCACATGCATGATTTATTAGTCTCTCTTTCTTTGTTACCAATTGTCCTTAATCCACATCCATATGATCATACTGGTTTGATGTAACACTAAGTGACATCTTTCAGCTGTGGTAATGCAATGGCTAGCATGTTTGCCTGATGACTCGGTGATCATGTCTTCATATCCCCCTTCCAGGCAGGTATTTTCACTAAGCTGGGCATCCAAGTCAGTTGTGCCTAAAATAGCCACCATCCAGAACAGATATTCCTGCCAATGCTTGGGGTTTCAACTCAGACCAGTCTTGATAAGCCCCAGAGCCCCTGTGTAAGATGGGATATATCTTGGTATCAATCAATCAATCAATCAATCATGTGCCATGCCGGAAAGCGTGGGCGGTCATGACTCACCATTTCACTCAATCACCAGCGTCGTGGATCAGCTCAGTGTTCCTGTCTCGTCCATGCCATGTGGCCAAGCCATCCAGGTATTTTCCTCTCGGTCTTCCTCTTGGTCTGTTCCCTTCGATCTTGCCAGTTGTCACCAAGTTCTCCAATCCATTTCTTCTCATAACATGTCCAAACAATTGTTGACTGTCTACGTCTAATTTCTCTAATCAATTTACGAATTTAATATAGACTACTGTAAACATTTTGGACAAGTTGAAAAAACATCAGATGGCTGTGGAAATGTGGTTTCTGAGAAAAATGCAAAGAAAACCATGGACAGGACAGAAAAACCAATGAGTAAGTTCTACAAGAAACAAATAAAAACTGGAAACTGATTAGAGAAATTATACGTAGACAGTCAACATTGTTTGGACACGTTATGAGAAGAATTAAATTGGAGAACTTGGTGATAACTGGCAACATTGAGGAGAAAAGATCCAGGAGAAGGTGGAGCAGTAAATACCTGGATGGCTTGACCGCGTGGTTTGATCAAGACAAGAACACAGAGCTGATCCATGACTCTGGTGATTGAGTGAGATGGCGAAACAGCCCACGCTTATCTGCACACTGAGAATTTTGAGATTAGGGTGCTATCTCCATATATGAAGACTGACATGCCTAATCAGCATCCAAAGGATGATGTCACAGTCGTGCTGGTCGCCTTTACTTCCCAGATAGCTACATGGTACCCACGTTAGACTGGGTCTGCCTGCAAGCCCAGGTCAAGGACACAAATCTCATTTCCTGGGAATTTGAATTGATGACCTCCGGCGGATGTAGATGTGCTACACTGGCTCCTGACATGTACCGTAGAAATGTATAGGAGCAATCAAAGACCATGCTGACACGCCTGAAGGTGTAGTGGGTTTATGGTGGTTTATGGTGCTAGCACCGACCAATCATTTCTCTTCTTTAAATTTCTGTTAATATACTGGACACAGCATTTACGGTCCGATGTGTTTGTTATTTGGCCTACGCTGGTTTAATATAAATTATGAGACCTATGGTGCCATCTCAGTGGTTTGATACGAAAAAATCTGTCCGTATTTCATAGTTGTAGGTTCATGTGTCTGGTAAACATGACTAATGAAGACACTTTTTTTGGAGTGTCTAGTTGGTCATGCGTCGAAGTACACTTGTTCCTGCAGTGAGGCGCTGTCGCCATTTGGAGGTGACAGGTTCGAATCCCGGTTGGTAACTATAGCTTTCACATTTTATGTTGTCTAGTGCGTCCTCTAGTGTCTACTTCTTTCTTCTCCTTCTATGAGCGCCAAACAATACTATGTGTGTTTATTTATGTAACCGTTTCAGTGGCCTCAACTGGTTCCCAAATTGATTTCCCGTGTGTAATACATATTTTTGTAGACATTTCAGAACTGGGTGGGTAACATGATGAATATCATGTGTGCTGTCTCCAGTAGTTTGTAAAATATCGTTGTGAGATAACTGTGTGTGTTCGTTATTTCCTTGGTTATTTCCCCTAGCAAGATGTCCTAATGCAATCTTTACAGGAGCAAAAACAATTGAGGAAGTCATATAACGAATATGAGCATTTATTTCTGTGGTCGGGCGTCGCAAAACTCTTGTTTTTTTTCCAGCAGATGTGATTGCTTTTTTTTGTGGTTATGGGTTCAAATCTTTGACATAGGTTTACATGTAGTGGCAACCCCATCACAGATAATCATAGCTTTACATGTAACAACAACCCCTTGGCAGATAATCATAGGTTTACATTAACAGCAACCCAAGATAATTGGGAAGAGAATCAGTGGGAGGGACATATTAGGTCTTCACATGCACTAGGTCACGGCAATATGAGGTGAGGTGACCAACTCCCATCGTCATGGACATTCCACCTCAGAAAATCCTGTAAATGATATGCTGTATGGGGTCGGGGCAGTCTCATAGCTAAACAAGTCCATTCATGTTAGGGCTTGAAGCTCAGCCCACCATGTGTGTGAATCAGCATACTTATCACATGTTCAGTCAGTTGTCTCCTCTAACATCTACTTCTCTACCCCTCTGTAAGTGTCAGTCATGACCTATTCACCCACCACTGTTACATGTCGCATGTTATGAGGCACATGCAGATAGGTGCTGTCTTGTCTTTCCAGGGTTTATTATAATGAGTCAGTCTCTTCTTATTCTTTTCTTCTTCTTACTACTCCTCTTCTTCACTCTCTTCTGTTTGTCCTTCTCCCTCCCCTCTTCTTCTTTCTCCTCCTTATCCTCCTCTTCTTCCTCCTTCTTATCCTCCTCTTCATCCCTCTTCTTCTTCTTCTTCTTCTTCTTCTTCTTCTTCTTCTTCTTCTTCTTCTTCTTCTTCTTCTTCATGTTCTTATGTCTCATCTTCTCCCCTTCCTTTCTTTCTCTCTCTCTCCCCCCCCCCCCCCCCCCCCCCCCCCCCCCCCCCCCCCCCCGCTGTATGTCTGTGAATCATAGACACGGAATGAAGAGAGTAGACAGAAGCTGGAGATGCCAGATATCTAGCTTCTCACCAGGATGCTAATATACACATGACAGACAAGAGCAACAACATCCAATCACAGTTTGTATCATCATCAGCATGTGCCATGCCGCTAAGCGTTAGTGGTTGTGTTTCCCCATCTCACACAATCACCAGTCGTGCATCAGCTCAGTGTTCTTGTCTCGACCATGCCATGTGGCTAAGCCATCCATGTGTTTACTTCTCTGCCTTCCCCTTGTTCTTTTGTCCTAAATTTTGCTAGTTGTCTCCAAGTTCTCTAGTATGTCTTCTCATAACATGTCCACACATGTTGGAATATGTACCAAAGGTATTTGATAGCACACATTGAGCCAAGACAGGCGTCATGTTCGGTCACAGCTGGAGAAGGTTGAGACAAATGGGACTGTTGAGGGTCTCAGATACAACGGTCAGCAGAGCAGAACTTGCAGGGTGGTTTGGTACAGTGGCACGGAAGATGGTCAGTGTATGAGGAACAAAGGACATGTGTTGGTGGTGGCACTGAAGATGGTCAGTGTATGAGGAACAGAGAACATGTGTGAGTGGCACGGAAGATGGTCAATGTATGAAGAACAAAGGACATGTGTTGACAGAGTGGCACGGAAGATGGTCAATATATGAAGAACAAAGGATATGTGTTGACAGAGTGGCATGGAAGATTGTCAATGTATGAAGAACAAAGGACATGTGTTGACAGAGTGGCACGGAAGATGGTCAATGTATGAAGAGCAGAGAACATGTGTTGACAGAGTGGCACGGAAGATGGCCAATGTATGAAGAACAAAGGACATGTGTTGACAGAGTGGCACGGAAGATGGTCAATATATGAAGAACAAAGGATATGTGTTGACAGAGTGGCACGGAAGATGGACAATGTATGAAGAACAAAGAACATGTGTTGACAGAGTGGCACGGAAGATGGCCAATGTATGAAGAACAAAAGATATGTGTTGACAGAGTGGCACGGAAGATGGACAATGTATGAAGAACAAAGGACATGTGTTGACAGAGTGGCATGGAAGATGGTCAATATATGAAGAACAGATAACAAGTGTTGACAGAGTGGCACGGAAGATGGTCAGTGTATGAGGAACAAAGGACATGTGTTGGTGGTGGCACTGAAGATGGTCAATGTATGAAGAACAGAGAACATGTGTTGACAGAGTGGCATGGAAGATGGTCAATGTATGAAGAACAAAGGACGTGTTGACAGAGTGGCACTGAAGATGGTAAATGTATGAAGAACAAAGGACGTGTGTTGACAGAGTGGCATGGAAGATGGTCAATGTATGGAGAACAAAGGACATGTGTTGACAGAGTGGCACCGAAGATGGTCCATGTATGAAGAACAAAGGACGTGTGTTGACAGAGTGGCACGGAAGATGGTCAATGTATGGAGAACAAAGGACATGTGTTGACAAAGTGGCATCGAAGATGGTCCATGTATGAAGAACAAAGGACGTGTGTTGACAGAGTGGCACCGAAGATGGTCAATGTATGGAGAACAAAGGACATGCGTTGACAGAGTGGCACCGAAGATGGTCCATGTATGAAGAACAAAGGATGTGTGTTGACAGAGTGGCATGGAAGATGGTCAATGTATGGAGAACAAAGGACATGTGTTGACAGAGTGGCACCGAAGATGGTCCATGTATGAAGAACAAAGGACGTGTGTTGACAGAGTGGCACGGAAGATGGTCCATGTATGAAGGACAAAGGACATGTGTTGACAGAGTGGCACCAAAGATGGTCCATGTGTGAAGGGAAAAGGATATGTGTTGGCGGTGGAGCGTGATAAACTTCGTCTCTTGCGGTGGCACGTGATGATGATAATTTGAAATGTGTTCTGACTGAAGCAGCTTGTTCGTCGCATTTTATTTTCAAAGGATCACAAATTGGGCACGCAGGCCGGTCTTACTTTTGGCCCTATACAGTAGGTTTCTTTCCTACATCAGTTAACTATTGTGCATGTTACATTCACACATGGGGGGGGGGGGGGGGGGGAGATGTCAAATGAAAGCTGTGAACATAAACAATGCATATTACCATGTAATGAGACAAGCATGTAGCCAGAGACAAATACACACACACAAATGCATACATACATACATACCGGCATACATATTTACATCATTTAAACAAATCTCTCAGTTATGCACCCACAAAATAACACACGTACACACTACTTCTCATACACATATACTAACTCACTATCACAAACTCACTAATAAAAGTTTATTTATTCATACAAAAAGTCTTTTAAAAGTCGACAGAGTCGACTTCATTGTACTGGGTTTTTATCCCTTATGGCTCAGTCTCTTTCCGCAGCACGGAAAGCGTCGCACAAAGCACTAACTCCGTTGCTCCAGTGACGACCCTTAGGAGTCTCAGAAAAAAATGCACTAATGAACCGAAGGATGCGGCCCAGAATTGAACCCACAACCTTCAGAGCCTGAGGCAGATGGCTTGATACCTTCACCACGGATACTCCCTATTTATTCATACATACATGCTCTCTCTCTCTTTCTTCATCTCTCTCTCTCTCTCTCTCTCTCTCTCTCTCTCTCTCTCTCTCTCTCTCTCTCTCTCTCTCTCTCTCTCTCTCTCTCTCTCTCTCTCTCTCTCGGGGATGTGAGTACTTGAAACGATGAGTGATATTTGTGAAAGATAGCGGACAAGTGGGACAGTCCGGTTGAGTCAATCTTTAACCTGGCCCAACTGAAGTGCTCACGTCTGTGTGGACTTTGTGTCCGCCTGCAGGACAACTCACCAGCTGTTTATATAAGCTTTAGAGATACTCCCGGCACTGCGTCCTCCAAGATGTTGTCTTGTGAGCGACTTTCTTTGACAAGGAAATGAAACCGCCGCTTGAAAATGTCGGCCGCAAATGAACGCCAGAGCTAACGCAGTTAGCACTCGCCAGGTCGCCATCTTGAGCAGACGAGCGGCTTGTCACGTGAAACAGTCAATACTGAACTTGTGTTAGGTTGATGAGCTGACGTGATTCCTGCTTGGCCGCTGCTGTCTTCCTTTGCGAGGTAAACTTCAGGGCAGGGTTGGATATGGATATAAGTTCGGACAAGAGTCCCCGTGGAGAATTGGTTACCCCGCTTGCCTTCACATTCGAAGGTTGTGGGTTCAACTCCGGGCTACAATGTTTGGTTCACGAGTGCAGTTTTCTCGGAGACTCCTAGGGGTGGTCGCTGGAACACGGAGTTTGTGTGACGCTTTCGGCAGGCCGTTTTGCGGAAAGACACGGATAACATCCGTGAATAGAACAATCCTTTACCCTTTAAAACCCATTTTTACAGTTCGGGCAATTCTCACACATCACAATTATGAATTGTAGATCTACAATCTGTGACAGTAGTAGTAGGAGCAGCAGCAGTAGTAGTTAGTTTAGTTTAGTCGATGGATCAACATCACGGCACACGGGTGCAACCCATAAGTGCTCCGTTCTCCTCCTAACTCAAACCTGAGTCTGGAGAAACGCAACTCAGTGCACGAACTCCGTAGCACCGGCGAGGATCCTGAAATACTTTGGGTAGATTTTTAACTCAAAATTTTGCCCTGGGCAGCGCCGTTAGGCTACTCTTTTTCGTTTCCAACTGCCAAAGGATTTTTTTACGTGCGCAACAATACACACGGGCGTCCGATCTCACTACCCAGAGACCAGGGGAAATTTTATTACTAGAAGTCCACGAGAAAAGGTTCCGGTCACCACCGGGGCTTGAACCCGGGACCTCGAAGCGGACACCATACCTCGAGACCACACAGCCCCCCTAGTAGTAGTAGTGTAGCAGTAGTAGTAGTGTTGTCTATGCTGGATGTAGCAGTAGTGTTTATGGTAGGAGTAGAATTAGAAGAAACAAAATCAATATCTACTCACCCATCTCTGTCTCTGTCTGCCTGTAACTTGTCTTGAAAAAGATGGTGACTGTCTCCAGGCAGGCCATTGTGATCTCTCACACACTACTAAGCTCAATGGTCTATTGTGTATTTGAATAATCAAGTATGGTCATGAAACATACACACCACCACGTCCCCGTTCCCCGTCTACATCCTGGGGTAGAACAGGCACGAGGACAAGGCTCTGTTGTGTGTGTGTGTGAGAGAGAGAGAGAGAGAGAGAGAGAGAGAGAGAGAGAGAGAGAGAGAAACTAACTAACTTTATTTTCAAAGCATTAAGATTGGGCACGCAATCCCATCTGTTAGTAACATTCTGCCCATCTTATCTCTTTCTCTTTCTCTCTCTCTTTCATAATGTCATCCATACATCACTTATGAGGCTAATCGAGGACAACAACATCAATATATCAATATATGCTTTATTAGAGAGAGAGAGAGAGAGAGAGAGAGAGAGAGAGAGAGAGAGAGAGAGAGAGAGAGAGAGAGAGAGAGAGAGAGAGAGAGTCTTATTTTCAAAGCATTAAGAATTAGGCACGGAGACCCATTTAACCATCTTATTTCTCTCTCTCTCGGTCATCCATAATGTCATCCATACATCACTTATGAGGCTAATCGAGGACAACTACACCAATATATGCTCTGTTAGAGAGAGAGAGAGAGAGAGAGAGAGAGAGAGAGAGAGAGAGAGAGAGAGAGAGAGAGAGATCTGTTTTGTAACTTCGTCATTTCCCTGAACTCACGAGAACAGAAACTCCGTAACAAGTTTATCGAAGCCGTTTCCTGGAATGTATTTGCTGAAGTTTTTATATCATCTCTTCTGCACATCTTCATCTCCCTTAATGTGCGCCTGTAGTTTGATTTTGATTTCTTACAAAAACTGGCCATGTCTCCCCAAATTCACTTGCAGATCGTGCGGCCTGAGACAAGCGGATGTGCCGGGGAGGGATGTTTGGCGGAGCTGGCCACATTCTGGCGCGGCAAGATCTGCAATACGTGAACAATCGGACTTGATTGTGGCTGTGATTGCGTCAGCTCGTGCACGAATGTTGTTCCATCTCATTTGTTGGTTTTCCGTTTTCGAATCCTGGCTTCTCGTTATCATTCATTGTGCTCTGGGGTCAGTCTCGATGAGGTCATTCTCAAAAGCCAAGACCCGTTACCTTGAATGGAATCGGTATAGAAGCAAACCTTACATACATACGTGCCGAAGTCGGATACACAGTCAAATTCTGCAATCGTATCCATGGTGCGTTTAGTGGTGAGTGACGTGGCATTATTTTGTAATAGTATTGCAGTTTTCGGATCTTTGAATAGGTAAAGTTGTCGAAGACGCCCTCTAAGCTCCTTCAAAGTTTCAGTGTAACGGCCAGATTCACCGTGTTTCCCTATTCCAAGAAGTCGAGAAGAATCACAACTCTCTCATCCCGTAACATGGAGGCCATAACTGTTCCTACAAATGGTGATATTTTTAACTTTATAGTCGGCGATGTTGTGTGATGCCATTCCATTGATTGGTTGGATTCTGGTTCAAATAACTTAACCCAGGTCACATTACCTGTCACAACATTCGATAAAAACCCTTCTTCTTCAGTGTCGTAACTGCGCAGGAGGTTGATGGCTATCGTTTTCCTTGCTTCTTTATGCCTGTCTGTCAACATTCTGGGTATCCATGTGACTATACATGTGAATAACCCAGGTCTTTAATGAAGGTCTGGGCACTGCCTTTACTAATGGACAACATGGAACACAGTTCATCCAGTGTTACCCGACGATCACCACGAATGATGTCATCAACTTGATGAGCGTTGTGTGAAGTTAAAGCGGTTGACGGACGGCCAGTCCGCTTTGCGTTAGCCAGTGAGGATTGACCTGCTCCAGCTTCGTCACAACAACGTAACTAACGTCGGAGAGTGACAAAAAACATCCACTGTTGAATCTCCATAAACAATACTCAAACCCACGTGGGTGCGAATCGGGGTCTCGCCTTTAGCATTGAGGAAGTCTATGATATTTTTTTTTTTTTTTTTTTTTTTTTTTTTTTCCGCGTTTCCATCCTGTTTCAGGATATTGCGGTCAACACCAGCATCTTTCAGCTGTATGTTGATTACTAGGCTAGATTACGCTCATCAGCACGCCACGACTTTCTGAGCGACCGGCTCCATACTCTCATAAGTCACTTTTGCGATTTGAACCACTGCTAATTCTCGTCGCGTCACGTGACGAGAATATTCGGGGTTAGCGGAGAAAGCTGCTAACACCTCGGCCATGGAGCCGGCGTCTATGATATTACGGCGCCGAACTTCTGTAGTGACCATTGAAACCGTTGCTGTTGCGCAACCTGTGACTGAAAAAGGTTGATAGTGACACTCAATGCAGAAGAGTGTTTGAGGAATCCCGCTAAATTAATAAATTGCACACCGATAAAGTATTTACACAGATAAAAAATAGGAGGCATGGATTATTGACCGGCCTCCATAGTTGTTGGTATGTCTCTGTTCTGGATGTCCCTTGGGGATGTGACGGGGTATCGTCGTGGACAACCCGGTTGCTGACCGTCAAACACCAGCTATCCCATAAGTATAGGGGACAGAGTGCTAACATACCGATACAGCGGTACCAGGGTCCATAAAGGGAAACAGTAAATAGTAACCTACCAAGCATGCCGTAAGATGCAGCTAAGTAGGGTTGCCGTGGGACTGACTACCTCAGCCAGTTGATAACTTTAGCTGCAAAATCTAACTAATCATGCTCGGCGTCAATTGGTGGGGGAAAATTTATTGGCTGTTTGTGATTTTCTATGCAAATTTGAGTTCAGTAGTTTCCTGTTGCTTTCCCAACTGCCGACACTCAAACTATATGAAAATCAACGGACAGAGATCTGCTACCAAATCTCACATGGATGACTGAACCCGGGGGGTCGGGGTTGTGAGACTGCACTCACCAGGCGCTGTAGCTTAGTGACTAGACGCCCGTCTTCCTGCTCAGTAGTCAGGGGTTCGTATCTGCATCGGGGCAGATGTGTAAAAGTAAAGAAGGGGGCGTGATATTGACACCGTCACCCACCCAGTGTTGATTGGTCTACACAGACATGGCGCCAGCACCATGTATCAAATATGTCCCAGAGCCTTGAGAGAGGGCTGTTTGCTTTACTGCTACCTTATCCCATCTTATCTCATCTCATCTCATCCCTCTTGTATCTTGTGGTGTCGAGGTAAAGCATAAGCAGCAGGAGAGTGCCCGTTTATGGACTTCATGTATTGATGTTTTACTTCTACCTGTCTACTATATTTGTCTGTTGGTCTGTGTGTATGTCTGTCCACCACTAGACTGTCTGCAATAACCCCCTGGTTTCCATGCTGTTAGCAGACTGGAACCCCTGCCATCACAAACCTTACCACCGCGCTACCGGCTCATGTTTGTTTATGCGCCGTGTCTTCAGATACCTGCATCCCTGTATTTCAGACTAACTGTGTAGAATAGAAAATCAAAACATTTAAGTACGTGTTACTCCTGCGAAAAGTGAGAGATAAACACAGACATCTTACAACGAACTCCACTACAGCAAACATAAATCACAGGGGGAAATCAATGATGATATAAACAGAAATAATAACATAAGAATAAGTATACTTCGAAACAACGAATCGACGTTTCGATTATAATAATCTTCCCCAGGAACAACACAAACAGGTCTAAAGAAAAACATGAAATTAGCAGATTTTATACGTTTTCTGTGTTTAGTATCTCACTTCGCAGGAGTTACATGCACCTAACCGTTTTTATTCCCTCCTATTGTTACATCCGTGACTTCTCAGAGCTGTTTCGAATACATCCATAATTGCACCATGTCGTCTGGTTTTTGGTGCTCAATAATGTTTCGATACTTTCATTGAAGCACTTGGCACCAGCGGCCATATTGGTTCGCGCTGTTTGCGTAGATGTAACAACTGTACAGGTCCCCCACAGCTAGGAACTGTTTGTTTGCGCGGAGTAATTTCCCCAGCTTTGTCCGGTATAATGAAATTGTAAATCTGGCGCATGTAGAGCGAGCGAGAGAAGCAATGTTGATCTTCTGACAGATAATGGCGAAAAGCGTGGACCTATAGGGATCCACAAAGACTTGGTCACCAAGTTTGAAGATGCAGAGTTCGGCTCCGTTCCTCTTACATCTCTGCCATAGCTTACAGACGCGGTAGACACATATATTGAGGGCCGACGCAAGATTAACTTCGAGAGAACTACACGTTAAAATAAAAAAAGAATTCATAGGTATATCCTGGTATATACGCACTTTGCGCTAGCTTTCTCTGACCTTCCGCCCTTCCTTCGTCGATGTAAGACAATCTGTAATTGATTCTGTCGGCAGGAAGCGGGCACACTTTTCACTCAGTACATTTCAAAATAAAACCCCCAGACACCGGTTGACACGGCGTTATCAGGTTACCGTTAATATGTTTTTGATAACCTTGTAATGATGTACATTCTGTGTATCTCATCTCATCTCATCATGTTCCTCTTGTACCTTGCGGTGTCGAGGTGAAGTATAAACTTTGTGAGAGTGCCCGATTATTGGCTTCATATATCGATATTCCCATGGACTCTGCTATTCCCTCCGTCCAACGTTTACGTGGTCGGCCTCTTCCTCTGATTCCATTTGGTCTGTACATCATTGCTTGTTGTGGTATGCTGTTGACTGGTAACCTACTTGCATGGCCAAATCATTTGACTTGCTGCTTTCTGATAAAATCTAGTGCTGCTTTAACCCCCACTTTAGTCCTGATTTCTTCATTTCTGATCTATCTCTTCTTGATACGTTGAGTATTCTTCTCAGGAACCTCATTTCTGTTGTGATTTTTCTTTTCTCTTTTTCTGTCATTGTCCAGGTTTGGCATTGGTAGCATAGAGTTGGTAGGAAGATTGTGTTGTAAAGTGCTTTCTTAGTAGTTATTGATACATGTTTGTTCTTTAGTATTGGTGTCATTTGTCCAATGAGTTGATTTGCCTTATTGCACCTATTTTCGATCTCGTCTTCTGGTCTGCCATTTGGTGATATCATACTTCCTAGGTACTTGAAACTTTATTTGTTTCAATGGATGTTCGTTTAGGTAAATTGTTGTTGTTTGTTCTTCTTTAGTTATAGTCATCACCTCTGTTTTGCTTGTGCTAATTTTCATGTTATGTTCCCTACACATTTCGTTTAGACTATTCATGTGGTCTTGTAATTCAGCTTCTGATTTTGCTATTAGTGCTTGGTCATCCGCAAACAGGAGTTCTCTAATGGTTAGATTTGAAGATGTTAGATCTGTGTTCTCATCATGTGGTATTCTTGCTGTCTCTGCTTGGCTGGTTTCTTTACATATGCTGTATATATATGTTATGAACAAGAGAGGGGGCAGGACACAACCTTGTCGTACTCCAGATCTTATGGTGAAGGGTTCTGAGTGTCCTCCAGTTGCTCTCACTATGCATTCACTGTTGTTGTATAAACTTCTACATAGGTTTGTTAGATGTGTACTCACTCCATATTGTTTCAGGATTTCCCACAGCTTGTTTCTATCTACTCTATCGAATGCCTTTTCTTGATCGACAAAGGCTAAGTAGAGTGTTTCATTGAATTCGATTGATTTTTCTATAAGTTGTCTAAGAGCAAAAATGGCATCTGTGCATCCTTTGTTTTTCCTAAATCCAAGCTGTATTTCGCTTAGCTGGGGTTCTAAAGTAGTTCGTAATCTTTTTTCAAGAATTTAGCAAAATATTTTCCCAGTATGACTCAACAGTGAAATGCCTCTGTATTGTGTGCAATCTCTTTTGCTGCCTTTGTTTTTCCAAATTGGGATAATTATGGCGTTTCCCTAGTCTCGTGATGTCTGTTGTTCTACCCAAACATGGTTGAATAATCTATGTAGCCAAGCTGTTCCTACTTCCCTTGCTGCTTTAATTAGTTCATTTGGTATTTCATCCTGTCCGGGTGATTTGTTCAATGGGGCTAATCTGATGACTTCTATAATTTCTTCTTTTAGTATGTCTGGTTCCAGTTCTTCGGTGACATCTGTATGGGTCTCTTGAATTCCTGTGACATCTGATGGGATGTTGAGAAGTTGTTCGAAATACTGCTTCTATCTTATTAGGATTTGTTTTTGTTCACTTATTGGTTCTCCATTTTCGCTGTTAATTATTTCAGTTGGGTCAAAGGGTTCTCCTCTGGTTTGCATTGCACCTATCTTTTTGTAGAAGTTTCTAGTTGCCTCCTTGTAGTTTTTATTTAGGGTTTCTCCATACTCTTCCCAGTCTTTTTGTTTTTCCCTCTTTACTATTCTATTCACATGTTTTCTCGCTATTCTATATTCTATGTAATCACATTTCTGTTTGCTCTTCAACCACTTTTTATATTTTTCCTTTTTGTCTTTTACCGCTTCCTTTACTTCTGCCCTTTACTTCTGCGTTCCACCAACTTGTTATTTTCTTTAACCGTGTTTTGCGTTTTTTCGTGGTTCCACATGTTATTTTTGCAGTATTTAAAATGCTAGATCTGAACATTTCCCATTCTTCTTCCACTGTTTTTTTTTCTGCAGGTAATTTTTCATTCTGTGTATGCCCGTGACTAAATGTCATGGCAGGGCAGACCAGGCCCTAAGCAGTGCTCAGCAACTGGTCTAGAATGGAAACTCAAGACAGGCGGACAGTTAGAGCATTGCTTTGCTGATCCGGCAGCTTCTGCAGTTGGTCTTCTTCCAGATATATTGTTGTTACCTATCCTCTGGAGTAAACTAGGCAGGCTGAGAAAGGGATCATGCGGCACGGGCAACATACGGTTTCTGCATTTAGCCCATGCTTTGTGCTATGGTGAAATTATTATGCCATTTTATGAAGCACACTAACTACCGTCTGTCAGGACAGTAAGGTGCCAGTACCTGCAGTTGTCAGCTGAAGTTTGTATGAATAAAGCAGCGGTGAACTTCAGGTTTTTGACATCGTCATAAGCTTCTCCTCAAATGGATAAACCGTCCTTACGACACCACCGCGTTCTTCTGCACCGTGATGTCACATGATGACATTCTTGGAATCCTTAACAACAATATTGACAGGTTAAAAGACAATAAAATTGTTATTGTAATTTCTATCACACTTTTAATGTTTTCATTTGAGTTCCCCACGTAAGTCTCAAACAGCCACAAATACTTCGGTTTCATTGCGACGTCCTGTACAGGACATGCAACCAACTTGTAACATTCCGTAGATTATATTTCCATTTGAGCACAACTGCATCATTTTACAAATCCCACATATTCTGTTATATGAAACACTAGACGACCCGGCCCGGCTTCGCCCAGTCCCTGGCGGGAAGCATCTAATTTAATTCATATTCGGCCCCTGCTCCCGTTCCCGTTCTCAAAGCGGGGAGCATCTCATTTAATTCATATTTGGCCCCTGCTCCCGTTCCTGTTCCCAAAAAAGACGACCCGGCCCGGCTTCGCCCAGCTCCTGGTGGGGAGCGTCTCATTTAATTCATATTCGGTCCCCTGCTCCCGTTCCCGTTCCCAAAAAAGACGACCGGGCTCGGCTTCGCCCAGCCCCTGGCGGGGTGCGTCTAATTTAATTCATATTCGGCTCCTGTTCCCGTTCCCAAATAAGAAGCCTAGCCCGGCTTTGCCCAGCCCCTGGCAGGGAGCGTCTCATTTAATTCATATTCGGCCCCTGCTCCTGTTCCCGTTCCCCCAAAAAAAGACGACCCGGCTCGACTTCGCCCAGTCCCTGGTGGGGAGCATCTCATTTAATTCATATAAGTAGTCATATAAGCTCCAGTTCCCGTTCCCGGAAATATGGCTAACAGATTGGAAGAGAACAATCTTCATCATAATAACTAAATAGGGCAATCTGAAACTACTGAACGTAAACTTACCAAGATATCACGAAAACGCAATAAATGCTGGGATGACTGTATAGATGTCGAAGAGAAATAAAAAGATGAGTTAGAAAATTTTCATGTATTTAAAATAGATGCATTATTTTTATGAAAACTTTAAAAATGCCTTAAAGATTTTATCATTATATATTATAACGCAGCAGAAGAAAAAGAAGGAGGAGGGGGAGGGGGGAGGAGGATGATGATTATAACGCATATGCCTGTAGATAACTGTAGCGAAAAGGTCCACCTATTTGAGAAATATGCAACAATTTTACATATATAGCAATGTTATTAGAAGTTATGTCCCCTCGCTATATAGACATTATAATGTAAATTAAAATATTAAATAATATTAAGTAAATAACTGTTTGTGCACTAATAAACTATGACAGTTGGCAGCACCGGAATGAGAAGAAGACGTGTAGAAATTTCATCTCAATCGGATGGACCGTTCGCGAACGCATAAACAACATACAGACAGACAGACATACATTGAATTTTATATATATAGATATCCAGTCGGGCCTGATTCTGTGTGTCTACGCTCCAAAGGAACTTAAACCAACCGTGTTACAAAGATGAATGTGTTCTCCTTGAGCTCCTCAACAAAAGAATGCGTTAAAACGTTAGTGGCATATCTTTTGCAGGACGTCGCAGTTAAACCCCAGCATGTCTTTGACTGTTTATGATTTCTTGGCAAGATTTCTGAACGACCGGCTCTTGTACCATTGTATGAAAACCAACGCAAGGCAGTCTACTTACTATCAAACCACCGCAGCTGTTTTTTTTCTTCTTTTTCTGACGCGGTATCCGGGATTACTAACTGCGTCCCCATCATCTTCGTCACATAGCGGATAAAGAAAAGAGAAGGAGTGAACATACACAACCTGTCCACGGAGTGCCGTCCTGTCGTCTTACCGCCCCTGACTCATCTGATTTCCTGTCTGGTTCTAGCAGCAATTTTGGCGGCAAATGAAACAGGTTTGGTCGGGCGAAAGTTGACTGTCCCCCACACCAACACCTCATTTCATGGCCCGCTGCAGATGTTATTAACTGGCCCGCGGATCCCTAGGGGTGCGGCCCGTGGCAACCTCCTGTGGATTTGAACTAAGTAGGCTGATTGCGCCTCTAATGAAACGATTCTTTGGGTGATGAAAAATCGAATGAATTGTCCGCAGGTTGGGGTGAGTGAAGGAATGCAGTGAGGGAGGGAGGGCGACACAGAGGGACATGCCAGTTCTACAGTAGAAAGTTTTATTGTTGTGAAGAAATCGAAATGGGAAATAAATGTTAAAAATAATTAAATTTACGCATCCGTTTGAATTGATCGATTCCGTGAGGGCTCTTAAATATGTGTTGCCTTTGTCTTTATGGGGGAAGGAGAGAGAGAGAGAGAGAGAGAGAGAGAGAGAGAGAGAGAGAGAGAGAGAGAGAGAGAGAGAGAGATGGGATAAGAGGAGGGAGAGGTGGGATGGGCCAGCTGGGAGTGAAAGCATGAAACAGCAAGAAATGAGAATAGGAGAAGTTGAGAGATAAAAAGGATAAAACATTGTTATGGGGAAAGATGGGGGAGGAGGGATAAGAAATGTAGGAAAAGAAAGGTGAGATATGGAGGCAATGAGATCATAGAACGGAGGTGAGGAATTTGTAAATCCAGAGGGTGAGAGATAGAGAGAGAGAGAGAGGTGATAGATTAGTGAGTGAAAGATTGAGAAAGATAAAGATACAAAAAGATAAAGAAAGAGATATAGAGGACAGACGGGATGAAAGATTAGTAAATGAACGAGAGAGAGAGAGAGAGAGAGAGAGAGAGAGAGAGAGAGAGAGAGAGAGAGAGAGAGAGAGAGAGAGATGGATGGAGGTCGGGGATTAGTAATTGAAAGATTAACAGAGAGACAGAGAGGGAGAATATATATATATCGGCCAGGTAACTCATAACACACGTCTATACTAGCCAGGTAACTAGTGATCCACGCTTATACCAGCCAGATAACTATTGACCCACGTTTATACCAGCCAGATAACTAGTGACCCACGTTTATACCAGCCAGATAACTAGTGACCCACGTTTATACCAGCCAGGTAACTAGTGACCCACGTTTATACCAGCCAGGTCAGCCAGGTAACTAGTGACCCCGTTTATACCAGCCAGGTAACTAGTGACCCACGTTTATACCAGCCAGGTAACTAGTGACCCACGCTTAAACCATCCAGGTAACTAGTGACCAACTGTTATACCAGCCAGGTAACTAGTGACCCACGTTTGTACCAGCCAGGTAACTAGTGACCCACGCTTATACCAGCCAGGTAACTAGTGACCCACTCTTAAACCATCCAGGTAACTAGTGACCAACTGTTATACCAGCCAGGTAACTAGTGACCCACGTTTGTACCAACCAGGTAACTAGTGACCCACTGTTATAAAAGCCAAGTAACTAGTGACCCACGTTTACACCATCCAGGTAACTAGTGACCCCCTGTTAAACCAGCTAGGTAACTTCAAACCTCCCGCCACATCAGCATAACAAGATGTGTGCAATAAGGCACAGATGCATTTTCACGTTGAATTTGGCATTAATTTATATTTTTTCAATTGGCAGTTTGTTGTACATAATTTATTCAGTTGATGTTGCCCTGAGTAGTCGTCGTGGCCGAAAGTATAAGATCATTCTAGCTCTTTAACTTCTGGTGTGCTGAGGCTGGGTAGCGGTATCAACTCCCAGACCAGTCAGTTTGCACTTCAGTGTCGACTTCTTGTTCAGAAAGCCATGGCAAACTACTGAACGAACATTCCTAGAAAATCCACCTGGGGCTGGGGTTGACCGCAGTGTCCTGCAGACGACACGCAACTTGTTTTATGGAACCCTGTATTTATATTTTACATTTCGGAAGTGAATCAAAGCGCGCCTCGATTTCCCAGAAAACACTGGAGATCCTGAAGGTGGTTGCGACCCACAGGTTGGGAACCAGTGTACTAGATGAAAGTGGATCGCCTGGTGACAAACATCGACAGCCGAGTGCTTTCTGGGGACTTCAGTGACACGAGGATGAGGCTCCGCAAGTCTGCACTCTGCGCAACTGAGAAAATGCATTACATAATTGCAGCATCAACTCTTGTCTTGGTTGTTAGTCAGTGGGAGGGCGCTTTCACACTCCGGTTGGCATGTCTCATCGCGCACGCCCTCAGTCTTGAACTTTGCTGTTTGATTGCTTTCCTATGTGAAGATCGTTGGCATTGCTCATCATCAGGTGCCATGTCAACTGGCGTAAACATTCATGCATCTCCACAGATCCTTGTCCCCGGAGTTCTGGATCGATTCTGTTGATGATATCCTTCATGCTACTGTCTCAGTCCATCCAGCATCGTTTGTCTAAGTCTGCCTCTGCGTCTTCTTCCACTGGTCTTTCCAGTCGCAACGATATTTCCCATTGTCTCTTTTCTCATCACATGACCAAGGAAAGCTGTTTGTCTTTTTCTTATAGCTGTGTATGATGTTCTACTTTCATTAGCTTATTCCACTAAATCTTTATTGTTTACTCTGGCAGTCCAAGGCATTCGCAGAGTATGGATACCTCAATATGTGTTCCAGCTTCCTCCCATAAATCACACAATAAGTGTTCCGGTCTCCTCCCATAGATCACACAATAAGTGTTCCGGTCTCCTCCCATAGATCACACAATGTGTTCTAGTCACCTCCCATAGATCACACAATAAGTGTTCTAGTCTCCTCCCATAGATCACATAATGTGTTCCAATCTCCTCCCATAGGTCACACAATAAGTGTTCCGGTCTCCTCCCATAGATCACACAATAAGTGTTTCAGTTGTCTCCCATAGATCACACAATGTGTTCCAGTTTTCTCCCATAGATCACACAATAAGTGTTCCATTTTTCTCCCATAGATCACACAATGTGTTCCAGTTTTCTCCCATAGATCACACAATAAGTGTTCCAGTTGTCTCCCATATATCACGCAATAAGTGTTCCACTTGTCTCCCATAGATCACACAGTGAGATTCTCAGTATAATGCACGAACTCAGTAACCCGGTGAGAATCCAAATGTGTGCATAGTAGAATCACAAGTCAGCTACATCGTGTTTTTTGGGGTTGCCTTTTCATTGTGAAATTTGCCACGGCAGCGGAATTTAACGCCCCCTCCCTTTCATGCCCTACTGCGGATACATGATTAACGTGCGTAACCTGCAAATGGGTGCTCCTATTATTGTGTCTTTGTCTGAGAAGGCTGGGTGCCCAATCCACTACCCAGTGGTCTAAGTGTATACCATTCTTTTGATTGACAGAAAATCTGGTGTACACATGTCTGACTGCTTTGTGTTGATTTCCTTGGTATGAGACGTTGACCGCCAGAAAGCAGTTACAAACTAACATTAAAATTACCTAGTAAATCACAATCAGTCAATAAATACTGGGGTTGATTGCCACCTCATGTATAGGACATGCAACTAACATAACACTCTCCTGAAGCCATTGGAACAAACAGAGCTATCACTATGATCTATTGTGCCATTGATGGTGTCTGTTGCGGGGAATACAAGTAAACACCTTGAAGATTATGTGTCTGTCTGGCATTTCCTCGGAGTGTGTTGTGTTGTTTGTCCATCAAGAATGACGATGACCATTCATTTCATCCAGTGGAGTTGAAAGTATGGAGCCGTGACTTCTAAGATGGCTGATAAGGCCTATTTTGGCTCGAATTGTTCTTTGACAATGTGGACAAAGAATGCTTGACGTTTCTGGAGGAGGATTTCCTGCAGTGGTTTTTCTGTCCTGCCTTTTCTTCACATCTCTTGCAGTCCTGGTTGACTCACACATGACTGCATCCATGCGTAATGATGTACACCACGAATTTCTGTCTCTGGCTGCAGTCTCCCAGGTGTCAATGATGAATTCCGAAGCATTCAGTGAGATTTTTAGAGTGTCTTTAAACCCTTTTCTCTGGCCACCTTGGGAGCGTTTACCACAACGCAACTCGCCTTAAAAAATTCGTTTAGGGAGCCTGTGATCTGGCATGCGAGTCAAGTGACTAGCCCAGCGAATCTGATTCTTCATTAGTAGAGTGTGGATACTGGGCTTGGACGCTCTTTCTAGGACTGCAGTGTCTGGGATCTTGTTTTGCCATTTAATCAATCGTCAGTAGCTTCCTAATGCAGACTGTGTGGAAGTGGTTTAATTTCCTAGCGTGTCGCTGATAAACAGTCCAGGTTTCACAAGCATATAGCAGTGTGGATAAAACAGGCGTACTGATTGTCGGTCAGATCCCCTGGTTACTGTCTGCCACTCCATCCTCTGTAAGCTATGATGACTTTTCTGTTCGTCCTTGCTATAGACATGATTTCAGAGGAGAACACACATGTTTCCAGAGGCTACTTACGGGTGTTCATCATAGGTTAGTTCACAATCAATACGGTAGAAACTAAATTACAAACCTGCATTAATTGATGCTTGCAGAAAATAGAAGGAATAACATGGTTTTACAGGATCACCAATGTGGAGCTCATAGAGAGAACAAGACAAATACCAGAGAACCAATAGGTGAAGAAAAGATGCTGGCCCTGGACAGGCCATACGAGGGGAACTCAATAAGTAAACCACAAATGGTTGTAGAAAAATAACTAAATATGATAACAACTTGAATCAATCAATCAATCAATGGGATAAGTGCATCAATGTTGGTGGAAATTATGTTGAGAAATAAAGGGACAATGTATGTATAAAAATAAACTGGTTTCAAGTTGTCATCATATTTAGTTATTTTTCTACAGCCATTTGTGGCTTACTTATTAACTTTCCCTCGTACATGGAGAAACCTCGAGAATAGGATGACTAGAAAAGCCTCAATCAGGAACAACAGAGCAAAAGAAATAGAGGAAGACCAAATACCACAGGGAGAAGATAAGTGGAAACATACATTAACACTCTGGGAAGGGCAGGGACAGAGCTGTATGGGACATTAGCACTATGGGAAGGGCACGGACAGAGCTGTATGGGACATTAGCACTATGGGAAGGGCACGGACAGAGCTGTATGGGACATTAGCACTATGGGAAGGGCACGGACAGAGCTGTATGGGACATTAGCACTATGGGAAGGGCACGGACAGAGCTGTATGGGCTAGCTAAATATAAGAGGACTTGGAGTGAGCTGGTTGAGGGCCTATGTCCCACAGGGGACAGAGGGCACAAGAAGAAGATGAGACAGTGGAAGCTCCGGGTGATTGAACTGAGAACAATTCTTAGACTCAGTATTTCCACACAAGCTCATCTACTACAAATAGAAGCTTTAGGATATTTTGAGTTCCCATCAAAAACTGGCCACGACATAGCTCCGATACACAGCACGGTTTCTAACAAGGTCGTGGCTTAGATTCACAGCATGGCTTAGATTCACAGCATGGCTTAGATTCACGGCATGGCTTAGATTCACTGCATGGCTTCATTCCACCAAGTTATACATTCAAGCGTCTGGCTATTGACTTCCCCATCACAATCATCATCTGCGCGGGCGCTCATGTTCCCGCACAACCATCTAGCTATGTTTGCATGTTGAGATACGTTCCGCTTTTGATAATCTGCTGTCAGCTGACAGACAAGACAGGTGTTGTGGTCATGTGACAGTCATCATCATCATTATGTGTTCCTCAGTTTGCGTTGACCTTCATATCTCCCCCCCAGATCCCGACCCGTCGTGCTCTGGATCAATCCTACTGACGATAATCCCTCTCCCCCCCCCCCCCCCCCCCTCCATACTCCCCGTCTGAGACCATCCAGCATAATTTCTCCCGACATTCTCTTCCTCTTTCACCTCTGACCTCTCCACTCGTCACGGTATCCCCCAACACCTCTCTACTCATCGCATCACCAAAGAACAGTTTGTCTCTTTCTTATAGTTATGTATAACGTTGTGTTTTCACTAGCCTCTTTCAGACAATTGCTGTCAGTTATTCTGGCAGTCCAGCAACACTCGTCTCAGGAACCGTATTCCCATTGCCTTCACAATATTTCTAATTTGCTCGTTCACATTAAATTATTCATTGTCATACAACAGATCATGGCAGGTCTTAGTCAGATATGACTGAGCTACCATATGACAGTAGACGGTACTACCTGCGTCTGTTAGCTAGTGCCGAATGATGGGCGGCGCTTACCAAACCCGACACCCCACATTTTGCCAACGGCTTCGGGCGGAAGAGCGCAAATGGGAGGGTGCAAGCCTTATCCTGGTTTGAGGAATCGCAACCTAAAGACTAAATGTCATGGCAGGGCAGACCAGGCCCTAAGCCTTGGTTGGTAACTGGTCTAGGATCGAAGCCCCGACAGGCGGACAGTTAGAGCATTGCTTTCCTGATCCGGCAGCTTCTGCAGCTTGTGTCGCCTTTCCTCTGGAATAAACCAAACAGGCCGAGAGAGGGATCATGCTGCATGGGCAACACATGGTCTCTAAATTCAGCCCAGGCTCTGTGTTATGGAGAGATAACCCCATTTTACAAAACTATCGTCTGTCAAGACGGCAAGGTGCCAGTCAGTCAGTCATACAACAGAACATGTTGTATCTAACATTTCAGTTATCTGTTCATTACACGTGACTTCACAAGTCATACCTGGAAAAAACCCACCGCGCTGACTTACAGCCAGGAGACATTTCCCTCAATTTCAGATAACATTTCCCGTCAGGTTTTCCGGGTCGTCAGACAGAAAGTGAAGAATCCAAACGGCGGGTTTAAACCCACCCAAGTCCCGTTGATCGATCCACCCGTCCGCCTCTACTTCAGCGTATTCCCTGGGCAAAAACTTCGGCAGTTTGTCTCAGGCCCGGCACGTTCTGTGCTCACCCCCGAATGTCGCTTACATTCATCTTCATTTTAGTTTTGTCGCTGACATTCTCACTTTAATGAGTTTTCCGAAAAAGAAAAAAAAAAAAAAAGAAAAATATCTGCCCGAGATGGCTATTCGTTGTCGACAGAGAAAACGTCGTTATTGCGCTTCGGACACATTTCTGAGTGGTCGGTATCTCTGACTGCACGGTGACGGAAGTATGTTGTAGTTGTATCAGTTGTGCCACGCTGGTCTTCTGGGAGAAAATGGTCACCTCATTTAGTCTGGCTGACGTGCGCCGAGTGTCCAAGGTTTCACAAGCTTATGGTGTGCACACATATGCCACTTTCTGTTTTCTACTGTGTTCATTGATATCTGCTGCCTGTTTCTTTCTTTCTTCTTCTGTTTTTATTTTCTATTTTTAAATATCCTATCTGCTAGAATTCCACTCATATGTTGCTAAACCTCATTTCATGTTTTGCTAAACCTCCACTCATGTGTTGCTAAATCTCATGTCATGTGTCGCTAAACCTCCACTCATGTCTTGCGAAACCTCCACTCATGTCTTGCCAGTCTCACTCATGGGAGCCTCTGTGTCGAAGTGGTCAAGCCATCTGACTCAGGCTCCGAAGTTTGTGGGTTCGATTCCGGGTCACGTCCTTCGGTTCACGAGTGCATGTTTTCGGAGACTCCTGAGGGTCGTCGCTGGAGCTACGGAGTTCGTACTTTGTGCGACGCTTTCCGCTCTGCGGAATGAGACTGAGCCATATGGAATAGAAACCCGGTGCAATGAAGTCGACCCGGTCGACTTTTAAGCGACTCTTTAAGCCTCCACTAATGTGTTGCTAAACTTCATCTCACGTGCTGCTAAACCTCCACTCACGTGTTGCTAAACCCCCACTCACATGTTGCTAAACCTTCACTCACATGTTGCTAAACCTCCACTCATGTGTTGCTAAACCTAATATCCTGTGTTGCTAAACCTCATCTCATGGGTTGCTAAATCTCATCGGATGTGTTGCTAAACATCAATTGATATGAACTAAGGTCTATACTCATTGTCATATCCCTAAATTGTACGGAACTTCATTGCCATACTCATCAATGTACGGAACTTCTTATTGCCATACTCATCAATGTACGGAACTTCTCATTGCCGTACTCATCAATGTACGGAACTTCATTGCCATACTCATCAATGTACGGAACTTCATTGCCATACTCATCAATGTACGGAACTTCATTGCCATACTCATCAATGTACGGAACTTCTCATTGTCATACTCATCAATGTACGGAACTTCTCGTTGCCATACTCATCAATGTACGAAACTTCATTGCCATACTCATCAATGTATGGAACTTCATTGCCATACTCATAAATGTACGGAACTTCTCATTGCCATACTCATCAATGTACGGAACTTCTCATTGTCATACTCATCAATGTACGGAACTTCTCATTGCCATACTTATCAATGTACGGAACTTCATTGCCATACTCATCAATGTACGGAACTTCATTGCCATTCTCATCAGTGTACGGAACTTCATTGCCATTCTCATCAATGTACGGAACTTCATTGCCATTCTCATCAATGTACGGAACTTCATTGCCATTCTCATCAATGTACGGAACTTCATTGCCATTCTCATCAATGTACGGAACTTCATTGCCATACTCCTCATTGTACGGAACTTCATTGCCATTCTCATCAATGTACGGAACTTCATTGCCATTCTCATCAATGTACGGAACTTCATTGTCATACTCATCATTGTACGGAACTTCATTGCCATACTCTACTGTATGGAATTAAAGCTGCAATGTACGCTGATGACTTGGTTTTGTGGAGCACAAATGAACATGCATCAGTGGCCACCATATTGCTACAGAGAGCTGTAGATACATTTGTTGCATGGGCGAATAGATGGTGTGTCAGCATAAACACAGACAAGTGCAGCACCACTCTATCGACCCTTTCTCCGAAACAAAAGGCAGGGATCATTCTAATAAATAGATTCTAAGAGAAGATAAAGAACCAACATACCTTGATGTAACATTCGACGACAGGCTGACATGGAGAAAACACATCAAAAAGGCATTAGCAAAAGCCAGAAGGAAAATAGCCATCCTGAGAAAGCTAAGTGGAACCACTTGGGGAACCAGTGGGAAAATACTTAGCAGAGTTTATCAACAGAGCATACGACCACACTTGGAATACGGGTCAACTGCGTGGTGTTCAGCATCAAAAACCACATTACAGGAGCTGGACAAGGTGCAAAATCAAGCTCTTAGAGTCATCACAGGAGGGATGAGATCAACCCCTATAGTAGCAATGGAGAAAATTGGGAGGACACAAGCTCTAAGAGAACGCAGAGATACAAAAACACTAATACAAGCAGAAAAGTTCCTCAGCTTGCCAGGCCACCCTATGAAGAACCGATTTGAAAACTTAGCTATGGGGCGGTTGAAAAGAAGTAGTTTCATCCACCAGGCCAAACACCTCTGCAGAGAAACCATCGATCTTCCCACAGTTGGTATCCCCCTGACAACTATTCCATAGCGAACCCCGTGGAAAGATGAACATAGACTATCGCTACAAATCCAGACAAAAGTGAGAGGAATGTTTGACAAGGAAGAACAGAACAGTGTACAGCGCAGAACAGCCACTCTCAGCTTCCTTGATGACTAATGCCCACAGGATCTCTGGATCCGAGTCTACACAGATGGGTCAGCACAAAATGCTGTTCGAAATGGAGGAGCGGGAGTGTACATAGAATACCCAAATAATACTAGGGACACGGCCAGAGTTCCAACAGGAAAGTACTGCCATAACTATGATGCTGAAATTGAGGCAATCAAGATAGCCACAGAGAAATTACAAAATACCAGCCATGGTACACAACCCGTGGTGATATTGACAGATGCAAAATCCGTAATAGAGGCGCTCCTGTTTGAGAAATTGCCAGTTCTAAGGACACTACTTTCTGAACTTAGCAGTCAGCATAAGGTCACCATACAGTGGATACCATCCCACTGTGGAGTCCCCGGAAACGACAGAGCTGATCGATTGGCTAAGGAAGGAGCAAAAGAAGAACAGCCTGATGTGCTCATTACATACCACCAAAAGAAAAGAATGATCAAATCAGCCAGAAGGCCACCACACCCTACTCAAGACGACTACCACGATATGGACAGACCAGAACAGGTCATTCTTCTGCGCCTCAGAACAGGACACAATAGATTACGCAACCACATGCATACAAAATTCAAGATTGGTGATTCAGCCATGTGCACATGTGGTTTGGCGTCGCAGACAGCAGAGCACATACTCCAGGATTGCCCAAACTACAACATATCCAGGCGAACCTTCTGGCCTAGAGAGAGAACAGTGGAAGATAAACTCTATGCACCGCTGAGTAAACTAAAAAAAGACTGTTAGATTATACAAGAGACAACATTGCAGTTATAAACATATTTCAGGCGAACGAAAGAAGAAGAAGAATTGTAATACTCCTCATTGTACGGAACGTCTCATTACCATCTCCAGCGTCGCATTGAACCAAACGTCACATTACACGACGATATATCAGCCAAACAATGTCACACTTCACAACAATATATCAGCCAAACAATGTCACACTACACAACGATATATCAGCCAAACAATGTCACACTATACAACGATATATCAGCCAATGTCACACTACACAACGATATATCAGCCGACCAATGTCACATTACACGACGATATATCAGTCAAACAATGTCACACTACACGAAGATATATCTGCCAAACAATGTCACACTACACAACGATATATCAGCCAAACAATGTCACACTACACAACGATATATCAGCCAAACAATGTCACATTACACAACGATATATCAGCCAAACAATGTCACACTATACAACGATATATCAGCCAATGTCACACTACACAACGATATATCAGCCAAACAATGTCACATTATACAACGATATATCAGCCAAACAATGTCACATTACACAACGATATATCAGCCAAACAATGTCACATTACACAACGATATATTAGCCAAACAATGTCACATTACACAACGATATATCAGCCAAACAATGTCACATTACACAACGATATATCAGCCAAACAATGTCACATTACACAACGATATATCAGCCAAACAATGTCACACTACACAACGATATATCAGCCAAACAATGTCACACTACACAACGATATATCAGCCAATGTCAGTCTACACATCGATGCACCAGTCAAACAATGTCACACTACACAACGATATATCAGCCAATGTCACACTATACAACGATATATCAGCCTAACAATGTCACACTACACAACGATATATCAGCCAAACAATGTCACAATACACAACGATATATCAGCCAAACAATGTCACACTACACAACGATATATCAGCCAAACAATGTCACACTACACAACGATATATCAGCCAATGTCACACTATACAACGATATATCAGCCAATGTCACACTATACAACGATATATCAGCCAAACAATGTCACACTACACAACGATATATCAGCCAAACAATGTCACACTACACAACGATATATCAGCCAAACAATGTCACACTACACAACGATATATCAGCCAAACAATGTCACACTACACAACGATATATCAGCCAAACAATGTCACTCTACACAACGATATATCAGCCAAACAATGTCACACTACACAACGATATATCAGCCAAACAATGTCACACTACACAACTATATATCAGCCAATGTCACACTAAACAACGATGCACCAGTCAAACAATGTCACACTACACAACGATATATCAGCCAATGTCACACTATACACCGATATATCAGCCAAACAATGTCACACTACACAAGGATATATCAGCCAAACAATGTCACACTACACAACGATATATCAGCGAAACAATGTCACACTATACAACGATATATCAGCCAATGTCACACTATACAACGATATATCAGCCAATGTCACACTATACAACGATATATCAGCCAAACAATGTCACACTACACAACGATATATCAGCCAAACAATGTCACACTACACAACGATATATCAGCCAAACAATGTCACACTACACAACGATATATCAGCCAAACAATGTCACACTGCACAACGATATATCAGCCAAACAATGTCACACTACACAACGATATATCAGCCAAACAATGTCACACTACACAACGATATATCAGCCAAACAATGTCACACTACACAACGATATATCAGCCAATGTCACACTACACAACGATATATCAGCCAAACAATGTCACACTACACAACGATATATCAGCCAATGTCACACTACACAACGATATATCAGCCAATGTCACACTACACAACGATATATCAGCCAAACAATGTCACACTACACAACGATATATCAGCCAAACAATGTCACACTACACAACGATATATCAGCCAAACAATGTCACACTATACAACGATATAACAGCCAAACAATGTCACACTACACAACGATATATCAGCCAATGTCACACTACACAACGATGCACCAGTCAAACAATGTCACACTACACAACGATATATCAGCCAATGTCACACTATACACCGATATATCAGCCAAACAATGTCACACTACACAAGGATATATCAGCCAAACAATGTCACACTACACAACGATATATCAGCGAAACAATGTCACACTATACAACGATATATCAGCCAATGTCACACTATACAACGATATATCAGCCAAACAATGTCACATTACACAAGGATATATCAGCCAAGCAATGTCACACTACACAACGATATATCAGCGAAACAATGTCACACTATACAACGATATATCAGCCAATGTCACACTACACAACGATATATCAGCCAAACAATGTCACACTACACAACGATATATCAGCCAAACAATGTCACAATACACAACGATATATCAGCCAAACAATGTCACACTACACAACGATATATCAGCCAAACAATGTCACACTATACAACGATATATCAGCCAAACAATGTCACACTACACAACGATATATCAGCCAATGTCACACTATACAACGATATATCAGCCAAACAATGTCACACTACACAACGATATATCAGCCAAACAATGTCACACTACACAACGATATATCAGCCAATGTCACACTACACAACGATATATCAGCCAAACAATGTCACACTACACAACGATATATCAGCCAATGTCACACTACACAACGATATATCAGCCAATGTCACACTACACAACGATATATCAGCCAAACAATGTCACACTACACAACGATATATCAGCCAAACAATGTCACACTACACAACGATATACAGCCAAACAATGTCACACTATACAACGATATAACAGCCAAACAATGTCACACTACACAACGATATATCAGCCAATGTCACACTACACAACGATGCACCAGTCAAACAATGTCACACTACACAACGATATATCAGCCAATGTCACACTATACACCGATATATCAGCCAAACAATGTCACACTACACAAGGATATATCAGCCAAACAATGTCACACTACACAACGATATATCAGCGAAACAATGTCACACTATACAACGATATATCAGCCAATGTCACACTATACAACGATATATCAGCTAATGTCACACTATACAACGATATATCAGCCAAACAATGTCACACTACACAACGATATATCAGCCAAACAATGTCACACTACACAACGATATATCCAAACAATGTCACACTACACAACGATATATCAGCCAAACAATGTCACACTGCACAACGATATATCAGCCAAACAATGTCACACTACACAACGATATATCAGCCAAACAATGTCACACTACACAACGATATATTGTCGTGTCCTCCTTTAAAGTGTCGTCCCTGGAGTGAGGAGATCCGACACCCACATTATAATATTATTTTTTTCCCCCCTCAATATTCTGGAGAATCCACCAGCTTCCGTCCAACACACTCCATCAGCCTATGGACACCTTTTCCTATCACTCTCACACTGTCGTACTATGCCCCCTTCTCATACTTCCCCAACGCAACATACTCAACAACTCTTGCTTCTAGAAATTAATAAAGATTAATTTATTAAAATAAAAGTGTAACGTGTATGAGACGTGTATGTGAAGAAACTGTGTGACGTGTTCTATAAAGTGTGTAGACTCTGTCTCTCAGACATCAACTCAGTCAGCTGATCACAGCAAAGATAGACCACAGCACGTTACGTCAGAACAAGTACGTCTCACCCGTTGCCGGAACCATCTTGCCGGATAATGCTTTGCCTCTGTAGACCTCTGGTAATCCAATTTCATGAACATCCGAAATAGACACCGGTGGTAATAAGAGTTAATCAGGGACCGGTTGCACTCTACACAATGTCCGTTCCTAATGTTCCTAAACAAACTGCACAAGTCTTTTGCAGTGTGTACGCAGTTAGTTAGTTAGTTAGTTAGTCGACAGATCATCCTCGTTGCACATCGAACCATTCAGTCCATAAGTGCTAATTACTAATGTTAATTGTTACTGTACTAACACTAGGTACTCTTAGCCGGTTCTCGGTTCGTTACTACTGTCTGATGCTGTGTGGTGCATCAGTATGCATCACTCTCTTTGATGAATCAATTTCCTTCTAGCGTAAGTTTACGTTTCTGTATGCAACTTTATTGACTCTTGAACTGGTGTTCTTCAGAATGGGTTTTTTAATTCTTCCCCAAAACTTGTAGAGTTTCCTTGGATCTGGTAGGGAACCTAGGATAGAAACAACACATCTGGTGATAGTACTAGTCACTGATCCCTTCGGCTGAGTGTAAGCCTATCACCTTGCTTAATGATCTTTAGCTAACTAGACTTAGTCACAGAGCAGATTAGCTACCCACCTAGAGCCGAATCAGGCTATGACAAAGAAAAAATCAGCAACCAGAATGCGGAACCCCGCCCACCAGGGACACCTACGGAGGATCCCAATTATCCTTCATTACTCAACTAGTAAAGCTTATCAACACTTCACTAATCTATTCTAGCTAACAGAGCCAAGTATCACTTCACTACTCTAGCTAGTTTCCACTAACAGTGCTAATCATCACACTATAGTTTAACAAGGCTACTGCCTAAAGTAATTATAACGAATATATTATAATAAGTTATACCTTAAATGCACTACTGCAGTCCTATAAATCATATCTACATCTGCCATATAGGCACGTGTAAAATTAAGTCACTAATTAACACACGGTAGATATTATTTCCACTGGCACTGCAGTGCCCTGCACTCTGTCTAGAGCATTATTCAAGTCCACCCTAGTTGATCTCAACTCGAGTTTATATGGCAAACTACCAAAGTTGTCCACGTGACGTTATCCTTTACTCCCCCCACACAGGTGGCACAGTGGCAAATCATCCCCTGTCAAGAACTATTTTCCTGGCTTAAATCCTGTCAAAAATGTCAGTAATTGCCTAGATTCTCAAAACAAGCCAGCTAGTTTCTGTAAACTCCCAACAAAGAGTTTCGATACCAAGCTGCCAATCATCTTGATGTTCCGGAAACCAAGAATTGACAGATGCACTGTTTTCCGTACTAGGTACTTCCGTTTTACATCTGCCCCTGTGATCTCACGGCTTCCATCTGCATTCAAATGTTGACAAACTTGTCACTCTTCTGTTCCGTGGTGACAATATATGTGATTCCAACTGTTAATGAACTGCCAACTCGGTGTATCCACTCATTCTCACTCACCACCAAATGTGTATATGGGCTGACACGATGTAACCTGTACAGCTGTGTTTACTCTGTTAGTACAAATAGATGTCGCTGGTCGATCGTCCGCTTAATCCGAAAATCCTCTGTAATAATCAACCGGATAAACACACGGTTTCATTTTGTGACATATATCAGCCAAACAATATCACACTACACTACGATATATCAGCCAATGTCACACTACACAACGATATATCAGCCAAACAATGTCACACTACACAACGATATATCAGCCAAACAATGTCACACTATACAACGATACACCAGTCAAACAATGTCACACTACACGACGATATATCAGCCAAACAATGTCACACTACACAACGATATATCAGCCAAACAATGTCACACTACACAACGATATATCAGCCAATGTCACACTACACAACGATATATCAGCCGACCAATGTCACATTACACGACGATATATCAGCCAAACAATGTCACATTACACGACGGTATATCAGCCAAACAATGTCACACTACACAACGATATATCAGCCAATGTCACACTACACAACGATGCACCAGTCAAACAATGTCACACTACACGAAGATATATCAGCCGAACAATGTCACACTACACAACGATATATCAGCCAAACAATGTCACACTACACAACGATATATCAGCCAAACAATGTCACACTACACGACGATATATCAGCCGAACAATGTCACATTGCACGACGATATATCAGCCAAACAATGTCACACTACATAACGATATATCAGCCAAACAATGTTACACTACTACAACGATATATCAGCCAAACAATGTCACACTACACGACGATATATCAGCCGAACAATGTCACATTGCACGACGATATATCAGCCAAACAATGTCACTATACACGATATATATCAGCCAAACAATGTCACACTACACAACGATATATCAGCCAAACAATGTCACACTACACAACGATATATCAGCCAAACAATGTCACACTACACGACGATATATCAGCCAAACAATGTCACACTACACGATATATATCAGCCAAACAATGTCACACTACACAACGATATATCAGCCAAACAATGTCACACTTACGACGATATATCAGACAAACAATGTCACACTACACAACGATATATCAGCCAAATAATGCTCACACTATGCAATGTTATATTAACCAGCCATTATCCTTACATCGCCCAATCATCTCCCTACATCGCCCAAGCAGTCTCCCTACATCGCCCAAGCAGTCTCCCTACATCGACCAAGAATTCTCCCTACATCGCCCAGCCATTCTCCTTATATCGCCCAACCATTCTCCTTACATCGCCCTACCATCTCACTACATCGCACAATAATCTCCCTAAATCGCTCAGTCACCTCCCTACATCGCCCAACCATTCTTCCTACATCACACAATCATCTCCCCACGTCCCCCAATCATCTCCCTACATCACCTCATCCATTTTCCCTACATCACCCAGTCATCTCCCTACATCGCCGAATCATCTCCCTACACCGCCTAACTGTATAATTATATCGCCCAATCATCTCACTAGATCGTCCAACCATTCTCCCTACATCACACATGTATCGCCCAACTATTCTCTCTACATCGCGCAATTATCTCCCTACATCGCCAAATCACCTCCCAACATCGCCCAATCATCTCCCTGCATCGCCCAACCATTCTCCCTACATCGCCCAACCATTCTCCCTACATCGCCAAACCATTCTCCCTTCATCGCCCAATCATCTTCCTACATTGCCCAATCATCTTCCTACATTGCCCAATCATCTCCCTACATCGCCCAACAATTCTACCTACCTTGACCAACCATTCTCTCTCCATAGACCAACCACCTCCCTACATCGCCCAACCATTCTCCCTACATCACCCAACCATCTCCCTACATCGACCAACCATCTCCCTACATCGACCAACCATCTCCCACTCTATAACGCTACAACCACACTCACTCAGCAATGAAACCTGTTGCCCTGACCCGCCACCCCTCGTTAACCCCTTCCCGCCTGCTGTCGCGAGATTTCCAGTGCTGTCGTCAGCTCGCCGTCTGCTAGAGACTTGCGCGGGAAATTACGGAGCTGCTGACGCCATCAGCGTGCTGGGTGGCTGGTTCTGCTCCTCCAACCATGTATTTATTACAGATGCTTCCTTGGTTGTCTTGTCTTGTTGCCGAAGTATTCCCCGCTTTTTGAAAAACTTCACTAACCTGTTCTCGACTTGTTTTTCCAGTATCTCCAAGACTGAACCAATGAGACGGATGTTGTTATTTATGTTTATTTAGGTTGCTATTTCTTGTATCATATATGCTGTTGTTCTCTAGTTAGTTCATTTGTGATGACTGCGTTATGATAGTTAATTATCTCGGATGTTTGTGTTTGCATCAGAACACGTGTAATTGTTGGTATACAGTGGAACACAAATGTATGTTAAGATAGTGCGAAGAAAGAACAGGTACACGCGTATGTACGTACGTTACAGGGCCCCTGGCTTAATAGAAATAGAAATGATAGTCGTGATAATAAATACATACGATTAATATAAATAATGACGACTAGGAAAAGTAATAATAATTGTGTTAAAACCTGTGTCTGAACTAACTAACTAACTAACTGACTGACTGACTGACTGACTGACTAACTAACTAACTAACTAACTAACTAACTAACTAACTAACTAACTAGCTAGCTAGCTAGCTAGCTAACTAACTAATCTACCAACCAATCTATCAACCAACTACCAACCAGCCAACCAACCATCATGGCGTTTGATGGTTCAGGACTAATGCTTCTGTAAGGGAGTAGCAACAGCATCAGAAGACGTATATTTGATACATATAGGTGAAACATTATGTCATATACAACCAGCAGATGTCAGAGTATATGATGAAACAACCATAGGTAATAGTGAATTGAATAGTTAAACGTGTTCGTCAATTATCAGGTGATTTAACATTGCTAGGTATCAAATAATGCTCGTGTTAGTTAAGTATCATATGAGATTGCATTGTTAGTAAAATATCAAATTAGACAAGATGTAGATTTGTATTTCATTATCAATTGTAAAATTGTTACCTAAGTGTCAAGCGTTTTAGTAAAGCGTGACGTAAATTGTTTGTTTATTATCAAGTAATGTGAAGTATCTAGCGATGTCAATTGTTACATATCAAAGGAGGTAAATTGCTAAGTATCAAGCGAGGTAAATTGTTAGTTAAATGTCAAGAGAGACAAATTAAGTATCAAGGGATGTGTCAGTTATAAAGAGGGATAAATTAAGTATTCAGAGAGGTAGATTGTTAGTTTAGTATCGTTAGTTAGTTGCATATGCTTTACAGGACTTGGCATTCAACTCCAGCATTGTTTATCTGTTTGTGATCTCTTGGCAAGTTTACGTTCAATAGTTTGCCATTGCTTTCTGAACGACAGGCACCCATAACATTTTCATAAATAAACAATGCAAGGTGGTCTGCTGCCAAATCGCCCTCAGCTGTGTTTCGAACGTGGTATGCGGGATTACGAACTGCGTCCGTAACCACAGAGCTGGCAGTTTAGTATCAAGTGATGAAAATTTGTTAGTTAATGATCAAATGATGTCTGAATCATCGCTTTAGTGCGTTGATATAATGATGTCTGAATCATCGCTTCAGTGCGTTTTCAGTTGTTGGTACTGACTTCAGCATGCTTCCGAGAAACGATGTGGCATCTTGATACCGTACTATTGTGACATCTGAAACTCTCACCAGTTGGGAAAGTATAGTCTTTGTGATACTGTCTGGGTGATGATTACAAGTCCAACATGCTGAAAGTGAACCCAGTGTTATCCTCCAGTCATGCAGGCCTTGGGGGCAGCAGCTGCAGAAGCTCCAGAGTTAGCTTGTGCGACCAGGATGGCAGTGAGGCTTCAAGGAAGACATGCTGCGCCACTGGGAAGAACAGGCTGGCCAGTATAACTGAGATACTGGACAGAATGGAAGTCTTGCGGAGGCTGAATGGTAACTATACCACTGTCAGTCGGAGCAGTTTCCAGAGGAACTTGTTAAATAGAGAACCTCAAGGTGATGTTGTAGAACCACGGAAAGAGTTGTCCACCTGTCCTATGTCCACGCCACACAAGACACCCCAGCCTGTGTCCGAGCTGGAACGCATTCTTTCACATAGACCTGACTTACCCGCGGCAAGCCAGAACAGTTTGCTCCTCATCGATCAAGCATGCGAACGGTTGAAACTTCAAGGGTGTCGTAGAAGCCACCTGGCGCCCTGGAGCAGACTGAAGCATAACGTTGGTGGTTGCAGTAAAGTGCCCAGCGCCGCGTCTCACTACCACTTCCGTCGACAGCAGCGAAACCGGAAGTTCCGACTGAACCTGTTTATGTACGGCGGTCTGTACCGGAAACAGAAGAAAGTGGAGCATAATTACGTCATATATCACAACCCATTGGAAGGTAATGTCTGTGTGTGTGTGTAATAATTTCTTCACGGTGTGTGTGTGTGGGTGGGTGGGGTGTGTGTATAATCATTTCTGCACAGTACCTTTGAAGGTAATCTATGTGTATTGTATATATAATACCTGCAGCTGATTTCATTTTGGCGCAGTTGTTATTGGACGGACTTGCCGATATAGTGACGCAGGTTCAATTATCGGCAGTACATTGATGTATTTGTGATCAGTTTAGCCCCGGGGTCGATACATTCTCATAGAATGGGTACCCGTAATTGCCCCGGTATAGCAATTGCTGCAGACATAAAATGCAGACATCGCTTCCATGTTTTGTTCGGCCACTGATATAGTGGGGGATCTAGCAACATGTGTCCCGCTACAACTTAATGGTGCAGCTGCTTTACTATAGAATTTATCCGTACTTGGCCAGTACTTCACTCGTTTACTGTCTTCATCGTCATCATCTTCTACATCGTCATCATCTTCTACATCATCTTCGTCATCATATTCATCATGATCTTCCTCATCATTATCATCATCAGCTTCTTCTACATTGTCATCATCTTCTACATCATCATCTTCTACATCATCATCATCATCTTCTACATCATCATCTTCTACATCGTAGTCATCTTCTACATCATCATCTTCTACATCATCATCATCATCTTCTACATCATCATCATCATCTTCTACATCGTAGTCATCTTCTACATCATCATCTTCTACATCATCATCATCATCTTCTACATCATCATCTTCTACATCGTAGTCATCTTCTACATCATCATCTTCTACATCATCATCATCATCTTCTACATCATCATCATCATCTTCTACATCGTAGTCATCTTCTACATCATCATCTTCTACATCATCATCATCATCATCATCATAAACTATTTCAGTAGTAGGGCTGGTAGTTAAGCTCCCCAATATTTCCATTCCACAGTTGTCTGTCTTGTGCCACTTTGTTATTCCCCCCTCCCCCCTCAAATTTACTAGCTGTCACCAAGTTCTCCCGTTTATTTCTTGTCATAACGTGCCCAAAACATCTTGACTGCATTTTATTTATGTAATAAGTTCACGGTTTTCATTTATTTCTTGTAGGACTTGCTCATGCGTTTTGTGTCGGCTATGGGGCCACATTTACTTTTAGTCCTTCTTACCATTTAACGCAGTTTGCGCACGAACCCTGTACCTCCAGCAACCACTCCCTGGAGTCTCCAAGAAAATTGTCCACGAGACCCGAACGACGCAGTCCGGAATCGAACCCTCGACTTTCAGGCCCGAGGTAGGCGGCGTAATTACTTGGCCACGAAGCCTCCCTATACTAAGAGGGGGGGGGGGGAAACCCCGAACACTCGGTGAGACGGTTTTCTCTTCCGGTCAGCGGCGTATCCAGTGGAACCATCGAGTGAGGGTTATCCAGAACGAGGTATCTCCGTCTCTGCCCACTTCTAACTGCCACACATTCCTGGCAGGATTAGTCCACGTCAGCCTGCAGCCGTATTGACCTTGATTAAGCGATCACAACAACCGTCCAACAAGAAAATTGACCTGCCAAGACAGCCGTCGTTGCTTCTGCTGTCTTCGATCAAATCTGACTCTCTCGGATGGGATCTGACTGTCTGTAATAGAAAGCTTGCTGTCGCCATCTCCCCGCCCTTCTCTGATCGCCTGTCCAACAGGTCTTAAATCCTACAGACCACACAGCGTGAGATGAATGCCGACACACACACAACAGACACACAGAGACACAGACAGTGAAGACAAGTTTGTTTCAATAAATAACAGAATACCGGTGTTGGAGTAATGGATAAGAACAACAATGAAACTTGTTAACGAGTATGCCAGAAACAGATGTGGTTATTTATTGCAATTTGGGGGAGGGGGGGGGGCGTGGTTTAGATGTGCCAGAAACGGAGTATTCTAATTATTGAAGTAATTACTTATTAAGGCGAGGGGTGATTGAGTTGAGAGGTTCGAGAAATAGATGTAATTACATACTCTGTGTGTGTGAAAAAAGGAGGGGGGGGGGGGGGGGTAGAGGTGCCAGAAACAAAGTATTATAATTATTAAAGTAATCACCTATTACACGAGGGGGCGTGGTTTAGAGATTCAAGAAATAGATGTAGTTTCTTATGGAACAGGGTCGTGGCTCGGGTCGGCCCTCCCATCTATGCAACTTATAGGGAGAAAGTGTGTGCAGTTTTATCTACATATTATGAGAGAAAGTTGCCTCTGTCTACATATAGTGAGAGAAAGTGTGCTTCTATCTACATATAGTGAGAGAAAGTTGGCAACTAACTACGTATAGTGAGAGAAAGTGGGGATCTAACTACGGAAAGTGAGGGATCTAACTACGTATAGTGAGGGAAAGTGTGCCTCTATCTACATCTTGTGAGAGAAAGTGTGCCTCTATCTACATATTGTGGTGAGAAAGTGGGCATCTATCTACATATAGTGAGAGAAAGTGTACCTCTATCTATATATAGTGAGAGAAAGTGGGCATCTATCTACATATAATGAGAGAAGGTTGGCATTTACCTTCATATAATGAGAGAGAGAGAGAGAGAGAGAGAGAGAGAGAGAGAGAGAGAGAGAGAGAGAGAGAGAGAGAGAGAGAGAGAGAGAGAGAGGGAGGGGCATCTATCTACATATTGTGAGAAAAAGTGTGCCTCTATGTATATATAGTAAGAGGAAGTGGGCATATAACTACTTATAGTGAGATAAAATGATTTCTTAACAGTTGTGAGAGAAAGTTCTGTCTGTCTGTCTGTCTGTCTGTCTGTCTGTCTGTCTGTCTGTCTGGCTGGCTGGCTGGCTGGCTGGCTGGCTGGCTGGCTGTCTGTCTGTCTGTCTGGCTGGCTGGCTGGCTGGCTGGCTGGCTGGCTGGCTGGCTGGCTCTTGTCTGTCTGTCTGTCTGTCTGTTCTGTCTGTCTGTCTGTCTGTCTGTCTGTCTGTCTGTATGTCTGTCTGTCCAGCCACCCTCTCTTCCATCCATGCATCCGAAATCTACTACCACTCCTTCCACCTGACTCTGCCACTCTCTCTGTATTTCTCTTCTCTCTACACGTTTCTCTCTTTCTCCCTCCTCTCTCTCTTCCTCCTTTTCTCTCTCTCTCTCTCTCTCTCTCTCTCTCTCTCTCTCTCTCTCTCCTCTCTCTCTCTCTCTCTGTCTCTCTCTCTCTCTCTCTCTGCACTTGCCTTTCCCTTCCCTAGCACCAGTCTCACTTAATAATAAGTATCTTCGACATCTGCTGGAAGAGCCGGAGCCCACACGTGTATGCACTGAGTGCTGTGACGCCGCTAGTTGATGACGCACGCTGACACACCTCACTGTAGGAGAAGACATATTAAGACCCTCAGCCCACGGCAACAGCCGAGGACATGGCGGAGAGGACGCCATGTTGAACTAATAACCTGGCTGTTTGTATCCCATCATTTGCTGTACCTCCGGGCTGTGACCAGATTCATTTTGGGCCCTTATATTCTGTGTCCCTCTCTAGAGGGCTGTAGCAGTTTCTGGCCTCTCTTCTTGGCTCATCATTGCTCTGATTGTTACCCACTGAGGAAAGAGTCAATATTTAAGATCATTTTCTCTGGCTGAATTAGAAATGTTCAACTTGTAGCCATCGGTGGCCTGTGGGACTCTCTCTTCCGTGTATTTTCATGCATGTACGGCTTTTCAAATAGAAGACTGGTACGGAGTTGTAAAAAAAAAAAAACACATTAAGTCAGTCAATCAGCCAAATGAATGGGTAGCATTGACCTACCTATCAAGGAATCAATAATCGAATTAATCAATAAATAATTAAGTCACTCAGTCATCAAATTATTCAATCAATAAATATATATCTACCCACTCACCTACCTACCTACCTACCTAATGTCTGTCTGTCTGTCAAAGAATCAATCATCCAGTCACGGATATAAATAATTCAATGACTCGGTCATCCAGTCGATCAATAAGTCCATCAGTGATGCATCCATTCATTCAGTTACGTACTGTATCCATTCTCTTCCAATTCTGTCTGTGGGATGCACATAATGATGCCTTAATCTCTGCCATAAGGACCAGCCGAGCTTCGCGTCGTGCCCTGAACAGACCTCCCATGTGTGCCACACACTCTACGGTTCCGCCGCACAAGCCGTACATCTGCGATGATTCCCCCGCCTTGCTGGCCGTCCCTGTTTTCGTGTACAAGGTTTGAACATATCCTCCTAGGGTGGCTTCTACGCCGCTCATGTAGCTTAGCCTGTCGGCCACGACTATGTTCCGTGATGTGCACAGCACCATCCCCAAGTGCATAGATGACTCTCGTGGGCGATCATGCTTCTCCACATCTTCCGAATTCCAACCGCACGTATCAGTTCATATGCTGACACCTTCCCGTGCCATGATACAAAACCGTCAATAAGTTTCTCTCGCTGTCTCTCGTTGTCTTCTGCTATCTCACTTTTCACAAATATTTCCAGTTGTCACAATATGTTCCAGTGTTTGTCTTCACATATTGTGGCCACAAATGTTGAGTACCTCTTTCTGATAGTTGTGACAAGTTGTCTTTGAATCTTAGCCTCTTTACAGTTAGATTATACATTTTGGCTGTTCAAGACATTTCAACATTCTACTTTAAAATCGCCGGCTCTGTGACGCAGTTCATAATCCCGCATACCGCGTTCGAAACAATCTGCGGACGATTTGGCAACAGACCGCCTTGCGTTGGCTTTTATTCCGTGATATGAGTGCCGGTCGTTCAGAAAACAATGGCATACTGCTGAACATAAACTTGCCCAATAATCATAAACAGCCATAAATGCTGGGAGTGACTGATACGTCCTGTAAAGGAGATGCAACTAACTAACTTGTTTATGTTGCATGCATCTGCCGAGATCAAACGAAACATGCCAGGCGATAAGTTGTGCAGCATTTGGGTTGTGTCTTCATTGTTCAAAGTATCCACAGCTCCCAGTAAATGTTGTTGAGCTCCATTCAGTTAGCTACATGTTCTTTACAGAACATCGCAATCAACTCCGGCATGTTTGGCTGTTTGTGATTTCTAGACAAGTTTACGTTCATTATTTAGCTATCATTTTCTGAACGACCGGCACTCATACCAATTTATGAAAACCAAGCCAAGGCGTTCTGCTTTCAAATCGCCCGCAGCTGTGTTTCGGTTTGCGGGGATTACGAATTGCGTTCGCAATCCCTTCCCCGCGGATCAGGCCGCGCGCGCGCGCGTGTGTGTCTGTTTTTTGTCTTCACATTCGCAAAAAGTGACATGTTCTCTCTTGGATGTCTTGCAGATCCGGACGCAACCTACACCAGTTACTCCAACCCCAACTATTTCTTCAACCGTGCTCACCACCATCTTCACAACAACAACATCAACAACAACGACAGTTCCCTCGTCAACGGCAACACCACCAGCATCTCCCTGGAGAAGCTCTCGTTGACCTCCGATTTCTTTAGCCCCAGAAAAGGCTCGTTCAGCAGCTACTCATCTTGCGAGCCGACCCCAACAACCCCAGACCGTACATTCATCTTGCAGAAGCTGCACTCACCTTCTGACGACGACGATGATGATGATGACATTGATGCAGATGCTCTTTCTTTGGGAGAAGAAGAGGCGATTGACCAGGAGAAAACCGATGGCAAGACTGATGGGGGTTCTGCCAAAGAGGAACCGAGGGTTTTCTATGGGGTAGGGAGTCAGCAATGCCGGAGGTCCCGGGGCATTCTGGGGTATCTGGAGATGCTGGAGAAGCAGGCTATGGAAAGGGAGATGCGGGGTCTGTATGGCGGGACTGTGGGTGAGGACAACCAGGAGGATCACTTCGACAGAAATGATGATGATGGCGGGGACGAGTCTCCTAAGACGATGCAGGGAGGAGACCAGCCAGTGGAGCCTCCACGTGATAACAAGTATGTATAAGAAAGTGAGGGAGGGAGTGAGTGAAAGAATTTGTTAAGGGTGATGGAATATATGGGTGAATAGATACTGTAAGAGTCAGGGAGTTAGTGAGTCAGGGAATATATCAGTTAGGTATGTGAGTGAGGGGGTGTGTGGGTGAGGAAGATTGTGAGTAAGGAGGTTTACATGGGAGTGAAGGAGTATGTGGATGAGGAATGAATGTCATTTTGTGAGGGAGCGAGTGTGGTGGCGAGGGAGGAAGTTGTCATTTAGTGAATTAGGAAAAGAGTATATGAGTGAGAAATATGTAATCGAGAAAGGGACTATATGAGTGAGCGTATATTGTGTGTGATTGTATAAGACAGCGATTAGTTGAGTGAAGGACGCAGCATCGAATAGATTGAGGAAATGTATTATTTAGCAAGAAGAAAGAGTTGTGAGTGAGAAGTATATGATCGTAAGAGGAAGTCAATGGGTGAATGAAAATTCAGTGAGAGAGGATGTGATTATGACAGTGAAAAGTATATCAGTGAGGGAGGGAGTATATGAGTGAGGGAGGGAGTATGCGTGTGAGTGAATGAGTACGTGAAATAATGAGATCGTGTGTAGTTAGCATGTATATGGGATGATTGGTTGGTAAGTTGTGTGGGTTCATCTATCTATCTATCTATCTATCTATCTATCTATCTATCTATCTATCTATCTATCTATCTATCTATCTATCTATCTATCTATCTATCTATCTATCTATCTATCTATCTATTTATCTATCTATTTATCTATCTATTTATCTATCTATCTATCTATCTATCTATCTATCTATCTATCTATCTATCTATCTATCTATCTATCTATCTATCTATCTATCTATCTATCTATCTATCTATCTATCTATCTGTCTGTCTGTCTGTCTGTCTGTCTGTCTGTCTGTCTGTCTGTCTGTCTATTACCTACCTACCTACCTACCTACCTACCTACCTACCTACCTATCTATCTATCTATCTATCTATCTATCTATCTATCTATCTATCTATCTATCTATCTATCTATCTATCTATCTATCTATCTATCTATCTATCTATCTATCTATCTATCTATCTATCTATCTATCTATCTATCTATCTATCTATCTATCTATCTATCTATCTATCTATCTATCTATCTATCTATCTATCTATCTATCTATCTATCTATCTATCTATCTATCTATCTATCTATCTATCTATCTATCTATCTATCTATCTATCTATCTATCTATCTATCTATCTATCTATCTATCTATCTATCTATCTATCTATCTATCAATATTATCTATCTATCTATCTATCTATCTATCTATCTATCTATCTATCTGTCTGTCTGTCTGTCTGTCTGTCTGTCTGTCTGTCTGTCTGTCTGTCTGTCTGTCTATTTACCTACCTACCTACCTACCTATCTATCTATCTATCTATCTATCTATCTATCTATCTATCTATCTATCTATCTATCTATCTATCTATCTTTCTATCTATCTATCTATCTTTCTATCTATCTATCTATCTATCTATCTATCTATCTATCTATCTATCTATCTATCTATCTATCTATCTATCTATCTATCTATCTATCTATCTATCTATCTCTACCTACCTACCTACCTACCTACCTACCTACCTACCTACCTATATGTACGCCCATATGTCTGCTGGTCTATCTGTCTATATATACGCCCATAAGTCTGTCTGTCCGTCCGTCCTCCCGTCTGTCTGTCTGTCTGTCTGTCTGTCTATACGCCCGTAAGTCTGCCGGCCTGTCTATATCAGTGGTTCTCTACCGGTGGGGAATTCCCCCCTCCCCCAGGGGGGAATTTTAGGGTTTCCGGGGGGGGGGGGGGAATGAAGACCATTTCAAGATCGCGTTAATACAAGAACCGATTACTTGATATTGTTTTTCCCTTCATACTTTACAGTTATGTAGGTCTCATCTTTCTGAAATTCATTTTATAAAGTAAGCAGACCCACAAATAATATTTTATGTAGTTGTCTAGACTTCTTTTAGTATATGCTATTAAATTTACCTTCCATTTTTACGTATACTGTGTAGGGGTGGGGGATTGTTAGATAGGAAATATGAAGGGGGGTGGGGGAAATGACGTTCTGAAAATACGATGAAGGGGGGGGGGCATGGGCCAAATTTTTGATAGGAAGGGGGACGGGGGGGGGGGGGGCAATGACGTTCTGACAATATGGTGAAGAGGGGCACGGGCCAAAAAAGGTTGAGAACCACTGGTCTATATGTACGCCCGGAAGCCTGCCTGCTGGTCTGTCTCTATATGTGGTTCGTACATCTGCCGGTATCTCTGTTTGTCTGTCTGCGTATTCGTCCGTCCGTTCGTCAGTTTGTCTGCCAGTCCAGCTGTACCCATGTCTTGTTCCCCAGGTTTGAACTGGGCACAGAAATCAACTCACCAGATTCCAACGACAGTGGTTTCCAGACCGGAGAGAAGACCCCGATTCTATTTTCTCCAGAGATACCAGGCCCTCGTGTAAGTTGTTGATGGGTGTTGTTGTTGTTGACAAAACGGTGTGTCATGTGTGTTGAGTTGTAGGGTTGTCGTGTCATGTGTGTTGAGCTGTAGGGTTGTCGTGTCATGTGTGTTGAGTTGTAGGGTTGTCATGTCATATGTGTTGAGTTGTAGGGTTGTCGTATCATGTGTGTTGAGTTGTAGGGTTGCCGTGTCATGTGTGAAGAGTTGTCGTGTCATATGTGTTGAGTTGTAGGGTTGCCGTGTCATGTGTGAAGAGTTGTCGTGTCATATGTGTTGAGTTGTAGGGTTGTCGTATCATGTGTGTTGAGTTGTAGGGTTGTCGTGTCATGTGTGAAGAGTTGTCGTGTCATATGTGTTGAGTTGTAGGGTTGCCGTGTCACGTGTGTTGAGTTGTAGAGTTGCCGTGTCACGTGTGTTGAGTTGTAGGGTTTCCTTGTCATGTGTGTTTAGTTGTATGGTTGCAGTGTCACGTGTAGTGAGTTGTAAGGTTGCCGTGTCGTGTATGTTGCACACAAGCTGATCACACATGGAAGGTTGCTTGATACACAGGAACAAAGCTTGATACGCAGGAACAATAGCTGATAACACATAGAACATTGCTTGATACCCGGGTACAGTTGCTGATTACACACAGAACATTGCTTGACACTCGGGAACAATAGCTGATTACACACAGAACATTGCTTGATACACAGGAACAGTAGATGGTTACACACAGAACATTGCTTGATACACAGGAATAGTAGATGGTTACAGTAGATGGTTACACACAGAACATTGCTTGATACACAGGAACAGTAGTTGGTTACAGTAGATGGTTACACACAGAACATCGCTTGATACACAGGAACAGTAGATGGTTACACACAGAACATTGCTTCATCCACACAAACAATAGCAGAGCACATATGGGACATTAAGTCATAAAGAAGTAAGTCTTAATGGACACTCTAAACAACCGCCCACCCACCAACTCTGCTCTGAGAGTAGATGTTGGGTTATGGCTGATAATGGCAATTCGTCTCATTGCTTCGGATCGACCTGTTTCTGGGAATATCGCCACACACCGTTACACGGATTACCAGAAATGACCTTTTGAAATACTGGTTTGGGGTACAATGTGTATTTAAAAACAAAAAAATCTGGACCTTTTAAAATACTGGAGTGGAATACAAGGCGTATATTTTATTAATCTGGACATGCTGACATTCTAGAATGGAATTCCATTACATAAATAAACACACATAGTATTATTTGGCGCTCACAGAAGGAGAAGAAGGGAATAGAGACTAGAAGACGCACTAGACAACATAAAATTTGAAAGCTATAGTTACCGACCTGGATCGAACCTGTCGCCTCCAAATGACTGCAGGAACAAGTGTACTTCGACGCACAACCAATTAGACACTCCTGAATGAGAATGGAATTCCAGGCGTATATTTTACTAATCTGGACATGCTGAAATTCTAGAATGGAATACCAGGCGTATATTTTACTTATCTGGACTGTTTGGCTTCAACTTTTGAGGCCAGCCTAAGTGGCGATTGGTGCTATGTTAGAGCCACGCCATACAATGCAGAAGTGTTAGCACGGACAGTTGAGCTCAAAACAGACTGTGCAGTAGGAATGGGAAATCAGACGCCTTTATTATACTAGGTCACGGCATTAGGAAGTAAAGTCACCAGCTCTTTTCCTCACCTTCCATTTCCCCATGGATACATAAGTTAGCCATTGTTTGAGTGTCAACCCGCTCTTAAATTGTGCGGTACCTGACAAACCTTGTTCTTTTTTCCTTCGGTTGAAATTTTTGTCTGTATCTGCAATGTTGTCTCTAGTATGAACTTCGCTGTCATTTTTAGTTCTCTGAATGGTCCATACAGTCTATGTTCCACTGTTGTTTCTCCAGGCCAGAAGGTTTGCCTGGATATGTCGTAGATTGGGCAGTCTTGGAGTATGTGCTCTGCTGTCTGCGACGCCAATCCACATGTGCACATGGCTGATTTGCCAATCTTGAATTTTGTATGCATGTGGTTGTGTAATCTATTGTGTCCTGTTTTGAGGCGCAGAATAATAACTTGTTCTGGTCTGTCCATAAAGTGGTAATCGTCTTGAGCTGGTGTTGGTGGGTTTCTGATTTATTTGATGATTCTTTTCTTTTGGTAGTATGTAACAGGCACATGGAGATGTTCTTGTAACAAACCTTGTCACTGCGGGGTATTGACCTTCAATTATTGTGTTCAGCCTGTGTTACTGGGAGGTTCACAAGGGCAGCACAGAATATCAACACTGTAACCTACCATGCATGCCGTAAGAGCCGACCCAGGAGGGCAGGTGTGAGACTTGCCACCTCATCCAGAAGAAAACGGAGCTGCAAAATGCAGTTTAATTGTGAACCAGTCTACACTGGGCTTGATGCCAGCTGGCCGAGGGTCCATGGTCCGGTGGGAAGGAGTTACTGTTAGCAAGAGAGTGTTTGAATCACAGAGACACCTCGGTCTTGTGTTATCATGCAATGATCATTTTCTGTACAAGGTACCTGAACCGGCTGAGGAAGCTCAGGCGTCCCCCAGCAAAGAGGTGCTGCCGGATGGCTGGCAGAAACATGAGGGTGAGTTCCGGCACTTCATTCTTTTGTTGTTTGATGAATGTGGCTGTTGGTCTTGGTTAGGTTGACAGGATTGGGTAGAACAGTTGAGGCTGCAGGTAAGTGTGAGAGGCTGAGGTAGAACAATTGAGGCCGGGGGTAAATGTAAGTGGGTCGGGTAAAACAGTTGCGGCTGCAGGTAAATCTTAAAAGTCTTGATGGAGGTTCACGGGTTCGGGTAGACACACTGGGACTGGGGGGATATTTTAGACCAAAGGTAGACCCACAGCAGACACTTTGTTGATGCATGGAGTGTTTGGAATTCACATATTCTAGAGACTACGACATACTGTGGTGAGAGAGGGAGGTTTCCCTCATTATTTTTCTACCTTTCCTTCCCAGAAAATTTCCAGAACATTATGACAATTGTTGGACACACATTGTTGGACACCCAGTGTTTGACGACAATTTTTGAACCATTGTTGGTCACCCATTGTTGGTCACCCATTGTTGGACACCCACTGTTGGACACCCACTGTGGTCACGCAGCTTTATGAGGCTAGGTAGACCCCAGAACCACACTGACCCGACACAAAACTCGGAAAAAATGTCGCTTAAAAAAGTCGCTGTACGGAACATCCTGCTTCAACTAGAGGTTGAATGCCGACCATTATCCTAACAGACTATTATCTCAATGTATTTCTCAACATGTTAAAGTACAAATACAATGATTGGAACTGTGGTAAAACTGGAAATGTAAACACTATAAAACGAAACGACGGTAATGCATGCAGCTTTACAGAACACCATTACGGAAAATATAGGACGTTACAGCAAATAGCTTTCATCAGCAAACAAATGCACAAAAGACACCATATAAAGGCAGAGATGACACAACAGTGACTACATTAAAGCATAAAAACCAAATGAGAAGAATAGAGGGTGACAAAAAATGAGAACAGTGAAAGAGGACATACTAAATAATAGAGATTTCACAGATATGGACTGAGTCCTGTTATTGTAGATAGTGACATTGGTGGGCGGACCGACATATCGATAGATGCGTAGGTAGACATGCACAAACATAGGCAAGTAGAACAAAGGAAAGCATGTTTATTTTCAAAGAGTTGAGATAAGCAGGCAGACAGATGGAATGACGGATAGAACGACAAGCGGCTGTGTGGGCAAATTGTGAGACAGACACAGATGATAAATAGACAGAAAGTAAGAAGTATTGATGGAACGACCGAGAGACACACAGAAAGAAAGGAACAGACATGGAAAAGAAATGAAGGGAGGGGGAGAGAGAGAGAGAAAGGGGGGGGGGGGGGAGAATGAACATAGAAGACTGGAGTGTCCGTACTCCCAGACCTCATTACCCCGACAAATGACAGCCTCCGTCCTGTGCCCCCCATGGTAGCCGGCCAAGTGGACTAATCTGCCGGCTTTTCCCGGAATTACCGCGGCTTTTCACAAAATACAAGTCCTCTAGTACAGTCTCACTCTTGTCAAAACAGGGGATTTTAGTCCGTTCTAGTAGGGTTTAGTCCGTGCTAGTGGCGCCAGCCGGTGGTAGCACGTCTTGACTTCTGCTGGAGTGGTATTGATTACGGGCTAGCAGCTCTGGGTACCTGTTGTTGTCGGCCCTGCTGGTACACTTGTCGCTGACGTCGCCCTGGGTTTTGATCTGACTGTATTGTCTCTGGGAAGGTATATAGTAGCGAGGTGGCTACCACGCTCGGCTGCTGGACCCGGTCATCGAATGTGTTCGAATCCCCATCCAGGTTGAGACCTGAGCTTCCAGGTCAACTCAGCCTGCAGTGGGTACCTGGAAATGTCTATGGGAGTGAAAGCGGTCGGTGTGATATATAACCATGTGACCCCTCGAGTGCCGATCGATCTGTACAGATCTGGGTCTAGCAACATATGGCCAGGACGGCTGGAAGTGTGTACAGTAGTCGCTGACATATGTCTGTGTACCACACACCCACTGCTGGTCCGGGCATTGGTGTGGGGGGGGGGGGGGGGGTGCTTTACTTGGTGTTGTTTTTTATGTCTTTATTTTTGTGACATTGTTGTTTTACCTTCAAGAATCTCCTGCTGCTACTTGTTGCTGTAATACTGCTGCTGCTGCTACTACTACTACTACTACTACCTACTACTACTACTACTACTACTACTACTACTACTACTACTACTACTACTGATGCTGCTGCTACTACTACTACTACTACTACTACTACTACTACTACTACTACTACTACTACTGATGCTACTACTACTACTACTACTACTACTACTACTACTACTACTACTACTACTACTACTACTACTACTACTTCTACTACTACTACTATTACTACTACTACTGCTGCTGCTGCTGCTGTTACTACCACTACTTCTACTATTACTACTATTATTGCTATTACTACTGTGTATATTACTACTATTGCTGCTGCTACTGCTTCTTCTTCTACTGCTACTACACTCGTCTTCCATATCGTTCCATTCACGCTCCACTACTCACCTCCCCTCCTCGTACCTGATCATCCTCTGTACTCTCCTTCTCACTTGATTCCACAGATGATGATGGACCCTACTATTGGCATGTTAAAAGTGGAACAATCCAGCGGGACCCTCCACCCCCAGCTCCTCCAGATGGACCCATCCTGTGCTCCCCAAAGGCCATCTCCATGGCCACGGATCCTGTGAGTACATTGTCACATGTTTGTGTGTTTTATTTCTTCTATTTCCTCTTCTCCCCTGGTGTTAAGAGTTATGGTGCAGTATATAATCTTTCCTCTACTCTGGGATGTTGAATTATCGTGTAATATTTAATCCTCCCTCTGCTTTCTTTCATGCACCCCTCTGTCTTTCTTTGTCTTTTTCCGTCTTTCTCTTTGCACCTTTCTTTCTTCTATATGTCTTTCGTTGTTTCAAACTCATGCCCTTCTAATGTGGGAACATTCTTTTTAGTGTACCCAGACTCACCCAGCAGCCGTGGCACTGACCACGTCTCCCGGCGAGAGCCGATTGGTCAATACAGATATGGGTCAAGCACCATGTGCCCAATGGCGTGTACAAGGGACCTGCACGTTTTTTGTAACTTTAAAAACCCACCTACCCACCCACCCACCCACCCACCCACCAACAGCCAGACACAGGCAGCATTGGCTAAGAGTCATGACTCCAGCAGTTGGGTCACAACCAGACAGCATGGTTGGTGTTGGTGTGACACAACTAATCCTGTTGGTATAAGAACACCCAGAGAGTCAGGGGGTATGCCACCACATCTCATTTCATTTGCAGTCATTATTTTATACCTGAGTAGGTTGGCATGGCTGAAAGGTTTAACATGCTGAAATGTTCTCTTCTGTCCCTGGTGTATTGGGTTCGTTCCTCACATCGGTCAGTTGCAGTTAAATGCTGACTTCTCGTCCTTGACTTGAGGACGTAAATTACAAGTGCCTCTGAAGTTGGAGGGGGTTTGCCTGATGGGGAGGCACACTGGTAATAGGAAAATCTAACTCTCATGCAAAACATGAGGGCACTCACTAGTGGAAGCACTTGTTTGAGCTGTACTGGTAATAGGGAAATCTAACTCTCATGCAAAACATGAGGGCACTCACTAGTGGAAGCACTTGTGTGAGCTGTGCTCATCAAATCAAGCTCATGAAGAATACAAGAAGACAATGTCATGTATAAAAAATTATTTTGCATGTCCTTTGCTGGACATTGCTATCAACCCCAACAGCAGATTGATATTCTAGGCAAGTTTACATCCAGTAGTTTGCCATGGCTTTCTGAGCAGGAAGTCAGTGTTCAAGTCCTGCAACAATATTAGCTGTATGATTGTTTTTTGTCTGAAAACGCAGCATTGTTTCGTCCTTTCATTGATTATTTCAGCAGCAGGATCGTAACACTTTTGTCAATTTAGCCAGATGGCACTCAAATGCAAATTAAATAATTGTGCTTTTTATTTTTTTGAGCCAACATTATCAAACCGGCAATATCCATTTCATTTAATCTTGGCCCCTCCTTAAAAGCATCTGACATTTTTTAGTGGGCTGTCCTGGGTGATTGACAGGTTTAATCATATTTTTATTGTTTTGTTTTCATTGATAGATAGAATTAAAAATAGCTGGTTTATTCTGGTTGGCTGACAAAATTGAAAATGCTTTTTAGTGGTCTATTCTGGCTGGTTGACAGAATTGTGGTTGCTTTTTATTGGTCTATTCTGGTTGGTTGACAGGATTGAGAATGCTTTTTATTCGTCTATTCTGGTTGGTTGGCATAATTGAGAAGGATGTTTATTCATCTGTTCTGATGGATTGACAATCCCAGAAGATTAGGTAGCAGGTGTCCTAGGAGGAACAATGGCCACAATGCAGTTAGCATGAGTGTAGAACATTAAACATATATATACCTAATATAACACATATTCTGTGCTGCATGTTACAATATCCAGCTAGCCAGGTGTCTTCACTTTGTGACATAGTGGACATTTTTGCTAGAAAACCTTCATTAGTGGCTAATTAAAAAAAAAATTGGGAGTCTCTGTGACGAAGTGGTCAAGCCGTTTGACTCATGCTCCGAAGGTTGTGGGTTTGATTCCGCACCCTTCGGTTTACGAGTTAAATGTTTCGGAGACTCCTGTGGGTCGTCGCTAAAAGCTACGGAGTTCGTGCTTTGTGCGACGCTTTCCGTGCTGCGGAAAGAGACCGAACCATATGGGATAAAACCCGGTGCAATGAAGTCGACCCTGTCGACTTTTTAAAAAAAAACACACACAAATTCTACTAAATTTTAAAAAAAAATGCCCCATAAAGGTACTTAGCTATAAACTTGGGCTTTTGTTTAGCCTTCTTTCTTCTATAAACGGGTGTATAACTACTTTGTGGTATTGTAGTCTTTCATCTTCTATACAATTTGTCTGCAGCGACTGGTATAGAGCTTCATATAAAACATTCAAGTATATTGAGGCATTTCTTCGTTGTGTGGACCCCAGTTCTGTGGCTGATTGACACGTCATTTAGCCAAGGGTCGCGTCAGCAAACATGGCCACTCACTGTTGGTGTAATGGGCCTCATGTGGAGGGTGTGGGGTCTGGGACTAAGTACAGTAGTTGTATGTCTGTGCTGGGTTGTGTCCAGCGACATGCTGTAGACATGGACTCTGCCGTTGATATGTCGTGCTGTCTATAAAATGTCCATGAATAAATAGTTTGTTTGGTTGATACAGTATTGTTTGGTGGTAATCTGTTTGATAAAATGCTGTTTGCTGTTGAAAAATTGTTTGCTTGATAAAATTCCGTTTGCTGTTGTCTACTGTTTATTTGGTAAAATATTATTTGTTGTTGATATGTCGCCTGTTTGATGAAATGTTTATTATATGCTAGGTACTGTCCTTTGTTGTTAGTATGTTCGATAAAATACCATTCTTTGTTAATATGGTTGATAAAATGCCTCTCTGTCTTTCTCTTTCTGTGTTTCTGTCTCTCTCTCCCTGTCTCTCTCTCTCTGTCTCTCTCTGTCTCTCTCTCTGTCTCTCTCTCTCTTTCTTTGGGTGTCTCTCTGTGTATCTGTCACTCTCTATCATTGTCTATCTCTCTCTCTCTCTCTGCATGTACATGGTTCTGTTTGATATTTTCTTTCTCTCTCTCTCTCTCTCTCTCTCTCTCTCTCTCTCTCTCTCTCTCTCTACCTGTCTCACTCTATCTGTCTGTCTGTCTGTCTGTCTGTCTGTCTGTCTGTCTGTCTGTCTGTCTCTCTCTCTCTCTCTCTCTCTCTCTCTCTCTCTCGCTCTCCATCTATGCCTTTCTCTTGTTGCTGTCTCTTTTCTGTGTCTTCTGTCTGTCTCCCTCTCCGTCTATGTCTCGCTTTCGTTCTTTCTCTCGTCTCTCTCTCTGTCTCCCTGTCTATTTCTTGCTGTGTCCTTGCCTGTCTCTCTCGTTCTGTGACTTGTCTTTGTCTCTCTCTCTTTCTCTCTCTCTCTCTCTCTCTCTCTCTCTCTCTGTCTCCTTCTCTCATTGCACGCAGTGAGTTTATTTTATAT
>JACEFZ010001387.1:0-67268 GCA_014155875.1 Cepaea nemoralis
AGTTAGGTTCACCTGTGTGCCGTGATGTTGATACATCGACTAAAACTAAAAACAAAAAAAAAAACTAAAGACACAGGCTTGATAGACAAGGACTTTTGTTTGGGCAGTAAGCTTCTTTTTCTCCAAGACTCTTTTTGTTAACGTGTTCATTGTTGTTGCTGCCTTACCAGACCTGATATTGATTTCCTGATCTAGGGATAATTTGCTGTTTACCTCTGGTCCTCATCGTCATCATCAAGTACCGTACCGGCTGTCGTAGGCGTTCATGGCTCTCCACAGATCTCGGTCTTTGGTGTTCTGGATCAACTCTGCTGATTTTATTCCTCCATGCCACTGTCTCAATCCATCCAGCATCATTTCTCTTGATCTGCCTCTGCCTCTCTTCCCCTCGATCTTTCCAGTTGTCACGATGTTCTCCAATTTCTCTCTTCTTATCACACGACCTCAGGTCCTAGATATGTAAAATGGTCTGCTATCTCCAGTTCGGCATCATCAATAAAGAATGATGGTACCCCTTGTGCACCTTGTGATATAATCTGTGTCTTCTTTTTGCTAACTGTTAAACCAAATTCAGAACAAGCATTGGAGAATGCAGATAGTAGACGATGTAATTCTTCCTCAGAGTGGGTCGTAACTGCAGCATCATCTGCAAAAAGCAACTCTCTGATCAGTACCCTCCTAATTTTGGTCTTGGCCTTCAATCTCTGAGCATTGTAGAGGCCGCCATCTGAGCGTGAGTAAATGTATATACCGGCATCCTGATCACGAAAGGCATATTTCAATAGTAGTGAAAAGTATATTCCAAAGAGGGTGGGAGCTTGTACACAACTTTACTTTGCTTGACTCCACTCCAGATTTCAAGCTCTTCTGAAGCAACACCATCAAACTTGATTATACCCTTCATGCCTATGTGGAACGATTCCACAATGGACAGAAAATTTCCAATGTGTGTGTGTGTGTGTGTGTGTGTGCGTGCGCGTGTGCGTGTGTGTGTGCATGTGCGTGTGCGCATGCGCGTGTGCGTGTGTGCGTGTGTGCGTGTGTGCGTGTGTGTGTGTGTGTGTTCAATGCGCCTGAAGGGCCTCTTTACCTGTTGTTACCTTTATCCTAACTGTTACTGTCTCTTCGCTAATCACTACTTTAGAGCATTTACCCTCGTTGGTTGTCACTTTAATTCCTTCTAATGCGAAGTTTTATTATTTTCAAATAACAATTGCCTGGAACTTAAAGCACTCGGAACATTCCATGCGTGCTCACTCGTCATCTTCAACAATCAGCGAAGTGCTCCAATACTAAGGGTACCAATTGTAACCTGATTATGTGTCCGTCTGGCCTTTCCTCAGAGAACTGAGTATCCACCAGATTCTCTGGTCACTCCCTGCCTCAACATTATCTCCAGACCATGATGGTTATCCGTTCTTCCACATTATACACACGATTCAAGAGGGCCCAGACCACATTTGCACTCGGTGCCAACAACGGAAGCCAAGAACAGCAACACTGCGCCCCACAAAGCATGACGGAAGAGGCGACCAAAGAAGGGTTGTGCTTACGATCACGTAGAAAGATTCAGCCACAAAATTTAGCCAGCCAAGAACAAGTCACATAAAGAGAAAATAATGACTCAGCCAACCAAGAGTTAAGAAAGCTCTTCTAGAAGAGATATGAAGCGTGCGGAGAAAGCCTCAAGGAGTCCGGGGCATTGATTAAAAAATGCACGGAGACAGGACATCCAGAGGGGAATAATATTGGGAAGACATAGTGGGTGCTGCAGGAGATAGCAAAAGGAGGGAGGGTTTGGTTGATGGCATATGCCCCAATGAGGGAATAAATGACAGGGGTAGAAGAAGAAATATAACGCTGCTTCGCGCTACGAAGGTTGTTGGTTCAATTGGAAATCCATCATTCGGTGCACGAGTGAAATGTTCTCGGAGACTCCGGGGGGTTGTCGCTGGAGCTATGGAGTCCGTACTTTGTGAAACGTCTTCGGATCCCAGCCATGCGAAAATAGTCCTAGCCTTTTGGGTAAAACTCGGTACAATGATATCGAACCTCTGGCTTCTAACTCGACTCGATTATACCATTACCCATACCCCGTTCAACCTCTAAAGAGAAGTTATATTAGGGTCCATCCCCGGCGCAGATTAATAATCCTGTGGCCGAGTCAGCAACATATAGGATATCAATTTGAAGGCCATTGTTGTCCAAAGAGTACAAAGGCTATATAGTATGACCCCCCTGGGCTTTAAACTACTTGATACCTTTGTAAATTTAACACTAGTTTTAACTGGTAACTAAGCTGTTTAGATGCGAAAATCGTGTTTCCTGTTCTTATCTACAAGTTCTGAATGATTTCTTTTCTCGCAATGAACACATGTCCTAGATAAGAATTAGCTGAGGGCAACACAGCTGCTACACAAAGTGGTTTAGAATTAATCTAAAAGCTATAGTGTCAATATATAAACTTCCAGGTGCGCAGTATTTACAATAATGAGTGGCACCTTGCAGTCTTGACAGACCAAAGTATGTGAGTTGGAATTTGGCCAAAATTCTATCACAATGCCTGGGCAGAGCTTCAGAGAACATGTGGTGCCCAAACGACATTTTCCCTCTCTCGGCCTTGCCTTGTTTGATCCAGAGGAATGGGTAACCAATACGTCTGGAACAAGGTAGGCAGCATACGCTGGCTGCAAACAATGGCGAGGTTCCACAAATGCTTGCAGCGGAAGTTGAAGATGTACTACATCGCATGAAGAAATGAAAGGCACACGGTCCAGACAACATTACATTGGAGGAAGTTGAGGCTTTAGGAGATTTTTTGAATCTAAATATTGACAAAATTCCTAAACGACATCTACACTATTGGCTACATTCCTAGTGACCTATTAAAATCCATCTGTATAGCTCTGAAACACGTGCTTTAGACTGCGAAGAGCGTCGAAAAATAAGCCTTATGAGTAACAGGAAACATCTGTTATTAAGAATAATTATAACAAGAATAAGAAACAAAATTAAACCATAAATTAATGTAGATTTGTTGAGGGGAAGGGCACAAACAATATTATCTTTAGTCATTAGTCGCGGTTCCAACTTCACGGCAACGGGTCGTCCCCATTATGCTCCGTTCCTGTGCCAGTGAATATCACACAAAATGCTCCCCAATGCCCCATGTGAAAAGTGAAACAAATAGGAGTCTCGACAACCAACAGCCGGCACAGGTACATTGTGCATAATTCCACCGCCAGAATGCCAACACAAAAGTCCTCCACGAAAAATACAATTCATCGTCGATGGAAGCGGCAGTCGTAGAAAACCAGCAGCCACATATTACTGCATATGGCAACCCAATCAGTTCTGCCACAAAGCCAGCCGCCATTATTCGGAATATGCAGTTCACGCTACGAACAACCGCGGACAGATGTAAAAGCATTTCACACGAAATCCACAGCTCACATTGTCGCGCCATGCACTCACTCAGTAGCAGGGCGACGGAATCATGCTCTTCCAGTCCAAAATGAGGAAAATGTGAATGTAAATGGTAGCCGCAAGCATAAACACTCCAGAGGCCTTAACCGTTTAAATACCTATCCTCCATGTTGGGGACCGGAAGTGTGAAATCTCAAAGCTATCTATATTCTCAGGACACTTTTAGATAGAGCTATAGAAGTAAAATCAGATCTGAACTTATGCTTCATAGATTACTCAAAAGCATTTGACAATGCGAAACACGGAGAACACATAAAATTACTAAAGCATTTGAATACTGACAGCAGATATCTGCGAATAATAAAGAACATATAGTGGCAGCAAACAGCAGCCATAAGAATCAAAAACCTAGTAGGAACATTTCAGCGCATAAAGAAGGGTGTCAGACAAGGTTGTGTAATATCTCCTGATTTGTTCTCATTACACAGTGAATATATAATGAGATCTACAGAAAATATGTCAGGGATCCTGGTTAGTGGACATAAAGTAAATAGCATACGTTATGCTGATGACACCGTCTTGATAACAACAAGTCAGAAGGATCTACAGGAAATGATAAATGCAGTAGTTACAGAATGTGAAAACATGGTCTATTGCTTGAATAATAGCAAGACAGAAGTTACTGTGAAAACGAAGAAAGAGATTTTGCCTAAGTATGCGATAAAAGTAAATGAGGTTTTTTTTATTTTATTTTAGAGGGGGGGGGGGGGATACAGAAATGCTGATATCGATATCCAGGCACGTGGATAACATCAGATGGAAGAATCATCACTGAGATAAAGAACAGAATATGACAAGTAAAAACTGTATTCTATCAAATGAAGAATGTTTTGTGCAATAAGTCACTGTCCTTGAACATTAGAGAAATAGTAGTTGCATGTTACATAGAACCAATTGTAATATATGCCTGTGACTCCTGGACTATTAGTAAACAGGCAAAATAATCTTTGGAAGCCTTGGAGATGTGGTTTTATAAGGAGAATGCTGAAAATTAACTGGACAGCCACAATGAGCAATCAGGACATTTTGAGGGAAGCTAAGTCACAAAAACAATTATCACAAACTCAAAAAGAGACAGTCATCATTTTTTGGCCACATTGTGAGAAGACAAAAACTGGAACAGGTTGTGACAACCGAAAAGATTTGTGGAAAGAGAGATAAAGGAAGAAAGCGTCTAGTGTCATGGCATAAAAGGGAGTCAACACACAAATTGATTCATGCCGTCGGAGATCGCAATTTGTGGAGGGGCATGATCTCCCATGATGATTACACTTTTCCCATTCTAGGAATGTGACAATTTATTGACACTATTAAACTTTGCCCAGTCTAGGAATGTGTCATTTTATTAGTCTTATTAAACTTTGCCCAGTCGAGGGATGTGTCAATGTGATGCGCATTCTAGAAACGTGTCCATTGTTTTCTTATTAAACTTTGTCCATTCAAAAGATCTGTAGAAAACTATCGACGTAAAAACTAATAGATATTCCTTCACTCATTTACATGATTAAATATATATATATATAACCTTATATACGAACTTGACAATAAACAAGCACACTACAATCCTAACTTAATTTTAAAACGAAAATAGACACGAAGTTTGTTAATATAAGCACAATTCTTATCTAAATAATTACTTCACGTGTCGTTTCTCATTAATCCTGATGTTAATATTTGACTTATGCAAGCACATAATTGACCTGTGTTATTGACATATATTTAGACGTCGGCCACAAACAAATTAGCCTGTTTTCAATTCAAGCGATTGTTCGTACAAGCAAGAATCTACAATGCTTTGCTTACTGCTATTAGGTATGTTTTTGTATCGTTTCACGGGCGTAATTGTTTTCTGAGACATTCTTTTTTAAAGTTTAGTAATACGTCGCTGATAAGAAAAGGATAGTTGGTAAACTCAATATTCTATCCATCATGTGCCATGCCGATAAGTGTGGGCGTCATGATTCGCCAGTTTCTTCTTCTTTCGTTCGCCTGAAATATGTTTATAACTGCAATGTTGTCTCTTGTATGAATCTAACAGTCTCTTTTAGTTCACTCAGCGGTCCATAGAGTTTATCTTCCACTGTTGTCTCTCTAGGCCAGAAGGTTCGCCTGGATATGTTGTAGTTTGGGCAATCCTGGAGTATGTGCTCTGCTGTCTGCGACGCCAAACCACATGTGCACATGGCTGAGTCACCAATCTTGAATTTTGTATACATGTGGTTGCGTAATCTATTGTGTCCTGTTCTGAGGCGAAGAAGAATGACCTGTTCTGGTCTGTCCATAACGTGGTAGTCGTCTTGAGTAAGATTTGGTGGTCTTCTGACTGATGTGATCATTCTTTTCTTTTGGTGGTATGTAATGGGCACATCACGTTGTTCTTCTTTTGCTCCTTCCTTAGCCAATCGATCAGCTCTGTCGTTTCCGGGGACTCCACAGTGGGATGGTATCCACTGTATGGTGACCTTACGCTGACAGCTAAATTCAGAAAGTAGTGTCCTTAGAACTGGCAATGTCCCAGACAGGAGCGACTCTATCACTAGAGTCGTGGATCAGTGCAGTGTTCTTGTCTCGACCATACACAGTGGTCAAGGTATCCAGTTATTTACTTCTCTGTCTTCCCCTTGTTGTCTTCCCCTCGATCTTGCCAGTTGTCACCAAGTTCTCTAATTTATTTCTTCTCATAACGTGTCCAAAAAAAATTGTTATTGTCTACGTCTAATTTCTCTAATCAGTTTACGATTGTCATTTGTTTTTTGTAGGACTTGGTCGTTGGTCTTTCTATCTTTCCATTGTATTCTTTGCCTTCTCCTCAGAAACCACATTTCCACAGCCATCAGATGTTTTTTTTTTCTTCAGCTTGTCTGTTTATTGCCCACGCTTCCCATCCATACAAAAGAACGGGCTCTATGTAGCACTTCAACACTCTTTTTCTCGTAGCAATTGACATCTGTTTATTGGCCAGTATCTCAAATTACGCATACGGTAACACATACAATACATATGTTTAAAGCGTGGTATATAAATATATATGTTGGCTTCCCTAAGCCTTGGTTGGCAACAGGTCTAGGATTGAAGCTCCGACAGGCGGACAGTTAGAGCATTGCTTTGCTGATCCGGCAGCTTCTGCAGCTTGTCTTATTCCATATGCATTGTGTTACGCGTCCTATAGTGTAAACTAGGCAGTCCGAGAGGGGGATCATGCTGCGTACGCAACATATGGTGTCTAAATTCAGCCCAGGCTTTGTGCTTATACTTTATGCTGTATTACTCCATCCCGCGTCTTCTATCGCCATGGATTGTAGTTATTATGCCTTTTTTTTAAAGCACGATATTAAAAAAAAACTACGCGTTGGCACGATTGTCTTGTATTCAAACTCCCATCGAGACGGATTATTTTTCAGTTGACGTGGGCTCTCGGGTCGACCCAGGGGAAAACTAGTCAGTTTTTATCCATGTTCAAATCTTGTTACATTTCAGCATCTTTCTTGTGGTGTAGGGTCAAGAGAGAGGGATAGTACCTCACGGTGAGTGACAGTTATATCCCAAAGGATAGACCAGGATCCTATTTGGTTAGAATCTCTTTTGCTAGCTCATATATGGCTCCACGAATACCGCTTGTGTACGGCGGTGGCCACACCACGAGCAACAGTCTTGGTTGACTGGCTAAACTACATGAGTGAAGTAGGGGTAATATCCTACAAAAGGAATGTCCATCCCTAGTACACAAAAGACTGGGACGGTGAACAAGGCGGTTGAATCTATATATAGATCGACGGCTTCGAAAGCGAAACAGCAGAGTGTGTGGTACACATGGGACGTGTTCAGAACACAAAAGTGAACATGGCTGGGCATCGTGGAAGAGACTGGGACTTCACCACGTAGTATTGGAAGGCCCCGCTTTACGTCGTCTCAGTATATGCCGTTTCGCTAAAACGACGTTGTCACATAGGGGACTAACTTCACTTTACTTGGCCACTTTTCGCCATAACGTCGTTTTGAGGCTGGGGAAACTCATGCGGGTGTTGACAAAATCAAAGAGGGTGCTAAAAACGTAACTCCTTTGAGTGCTTCCAAGATCACTAGTACCAGAAGTATTCTTATGGAGAACATGGAAGTACTATTGAAGACCAGAACCAACGGAATATGCCTGTGAGCAAGATGGTTATCCAATAGAAATCAAAGTCTCTCTATGAAGATCTAGCTAAGAAATTGGGTGAGAGCAGTACTAGTAGTGCTGATGATAGTTTTGGAACGAGTCGTGGTTGGTTTGAGCGCTTTAAGAAGTGTTCACACCTGCACAACATTCAGACAACAGATGAAGCTTTGAGTGCTGATACGGCAGCTGCAGAGCGTTTCCCTGCAGAGTTAAAGGCCATGATTGGGGAGGGTGGTTACTGTGCAGCAGACATTGGACATATTTGTTGTTCAAGCAAAGGAGAGCCAGGAAAAGAGGCATGAAGATGTTAGTTTCATCCTCAGAAGAAGAGGCAGAATTTAATGCCTTTACGTCCCAATAACTCTACTGCTCGCCCTCCAATCCACCTCTATTTAGCCAATAAATATCAACAACCATCAAAATAAACATTACTGTAGTACACAATACACTGAATTTCACTTAATTCTATGGGAAATAGTGTTTCGCTATACGTCGTTTCACTTAACGTCGCACCAAGAACCTAACACCGACGTTAACCGGGGCCTTCAGTATCCCACAGACAGCAATCCGATCACAACAGAAAGTAAACAGCGATACGGGTAATTCTTGACCCCCTGGAGATGAACCTGTGTAAATATGCTCGGGGAAGAGACAACTATAGTGAGTAAGAAAGTGCATAGTGACGAATGCATCTCAAATGCCTTTGAAAGGGTGCATTCTGACAATACCTACATGAAAAGTAAAAGAAGTCTAAGAATTGGTACGTGGAACGTACACGCCCTGATTTAAGCAGGGAAATTTTACAACCTTATTTCCGAAGCCAAAAAACATGGATTTAGATATTTTAGCTGTGTCATAAACAAGATGGACAGATGCGAGTTATACAAGGAGAGACGACTACATATTCATCAACTCGGGAGGAGATCACCACGAGAGAGGAGTAGGAAGTTTAGTAAAAAAGAAACTTAGAGAAAAATATTAGTGGATTCTGGGCTCATAAAGATGGAATGATATTACTCAAAATTAAGGCAAGACCTTTAGACATAGTAATTCTTCAGTCGTACGCCCCAACGACTGATTATAGTGATGAACAGCTTGAAGAATATTATGAAGACCTACAACAAACAATGAATATTGTAAAATCATCAGAGGTCGTAATTGTCATGGGAGACATGAACGCAAAAGTTGGAAAACATAAATATAAGCAGATAGAAGAGCAATATGGTATGGGAAACAGAAACGACAGAGGAGACTGGCTGATACAGATATGCGAAGAAAACAACCTTATTATTTGTAACACATTTTTCCACCATAACCCTAGGAAACTGTATACTTGGAAAAGCCCTGGAGATAGAACGAGAAACCAGACTGACTACATCATGATTAGAAATAGATTCAAAAACAATAGATTCAAAAATAATGTCAAACATGTCAAAACATATTCTGGTGCTGATATCAACTCTGACCACAACCCTGTAGTATTAAAATTACAAATAAAACTTAAAAACACAGGAATAAGGACATCGAAGACACCTCAAGAAGATATATCGGTATTGTAACAACCAGTTATAAGTCATCTATACCTGGCTGAAGTAAAACATAAATATGACTGGCTAATCTTTGAAAGCATGTAACAATATAGACGTAAAAATCCTAAAGATACAATTAATACAAAGTGGGAATGTGTAAAAACTAACATACAGATTGCAAATATCACCTTACCAGTGAAGATAAATAGGAAAAAGTATTTATGGATAACTGATGAAGTCTTGAGCAAAATGACTCAAAGAAAGAAAGCAAAGAACACGCCAGAGAATATATTAATTGACAGAGAAATACATCACATGTGCAGAGTTGCCAAAGGAGAGTGGTTGCAGAAAAGATGCAAAGAAATAGAGGATCTAGAAATAAAACACAACTCGAAAGAATTGCATGAAAATAAAAAGATTTCCAAAGAAGAAAAATAATATAACAATAAATGGTTGTATCAGAGGGAAAGATGGAGGTTTATAATTGATAATACCGACATAATAAAAAGATGGACAGAATACACAGAAAAGTTATTCTGGGACAGAGGGGTCAATAAACCAAAAGTATATAATACTCAAAATGGACCAAATATATTAAAGGTTCAAGTAGAGAAGGCTATTAAAAATATGAAAGAAAAAAAAGGCTGCAGGACCTCACAAGATAACAGAGATGATACAATTCTTATCCAGTTTTGGCATTGATACTATCACATAATTGTGTAATGATATATATATATATATATATATATATATATATATATATATATATATATATATATATATATATATATATATATATATTATATATATATATATATATATATATATATATATATATATATATATAATACTAAGTACATTCTCGAGGATTTGAAAACATCCATTTTCATCACACTAACCAAGAAGCCAAAAGCTGTTGATTGTGGGGATTACAGAACTATTAGCTTAATGGGCCATATAACTAAGATACTACTCAAGGCCATTGAAGAAAGAATTCATAATAAAATAGACGAGGAAGTAGGTGAAGAATAATTTGGATTCCGCAAAAACAGCGGCACGAGAGAAGCAATAATCTGTTTGAGCATGTTAATTGAAAAACATATAGAAGTAGAAGTTCAGAAAAATATATATATGTCTCTTTTATAGACTACTAGCTGACCCGGCCCGGCTTCGCCCAGACTCTAGTGGGGAGCATCTCATTTAATTCATATAAGTAGTCATATAAGTTCTCGTTCCCGTTACCGACTATCTGTCTGTCTGTCTGTCTGTCTGTCTGAACCCGGCCCGTCTTCGCCCAGACCCTGATGGGGAGCATCTCATTTAATTCATATAAGTAGTCATATAAGTTCCCGTTCCGACTATCTATCTGTCTGTCTGTCTGACCCGGCCCGGCATCGCCCAACTCCTGGTGGGGAGCATCTCATTTAATTCATATAAGTAGTCATATAAGTTCCCGTTCCTGACTGTCTGGCTGTCTGTCTGTCTGTCTGTCTGTCTATCTATCTATCTATCTGTCTGTCTGTCTGACCCGGCCCAGCCCATGGGGGAGAGCATCTCATTTAAATTATATAAGTAGTCATATAAGATCCCGTTCCCGACTATCTGTCTGACTGTCTGTCTGTCTTGGGTAAATGTAGGAGGGAGGAGGAAGAGGGAGGTGGAGGAGGGAAGAGGAGGGAGGAGGAGGGAGGAGACAGGAGGAGTAGGGAGGAATAGGAGGGAGGAGGAGGGATTAGGAGGAGGAGGGAGGAGTAGGGTGGAGGAGGAGGCGAGGAGGAGGGAGGAGGAAGAGGGAGGAGGAGGGAGAAGGAGGGAGGAGGAGAACGCAGGAGGAGAAGGGAGCAGGAGGAGGAGAGGGAGGAGGAGGGAGAGGGAGGAGGAGGAGGGAGGAGGAGGAGAGAGTAGGAGGAGGGAGGAGGCGGAGGGAGAAGGAAGAGGGAGGAGAAAGAGGGAGAAGGAGGAGGGAGAAGGAGGAGAAGGAGGGGAGGAGGAGGAGGGAAGAGGAGGAGGGGAGGAGGAGGAGGGAGGAGGAGGAATGTGAAGGGAGGAGGAGGGAGGAGGTAGAGGGAGGAGGAGGAGGGAGGCGGAGAGAGGAGGAGGAGGGATGAGGAGGAAGAGGGAGGAGGAGGAATGTGAAGGGAGGAGGGGGGAGGAGGTAGAGGGAGGAGGAGGGAGGAGGAGGAGGTAGAGGGAGGAGGAGGGAGGAGGAGGAGGGAGGAGGCGGAGAGGGAGGAGGAGGAAGGAGGAGGGGGAGGAGTGAGGAGGAGGGAGGAAGAAGGAGGAGGAGGGAGGAGGAGTGATGAGGAGGAGGGAGGAGGAGGATGGAGGAGGAGAGAGGAGGAGGAGGGAGGAGGAGGAGGGAGGAGGAGGAAGAGGGAGGAGGAGGAATGTGAAGGGAGGAGGAGGAGTGAGGAGGAGGAGGGAGGAGGAGGAGTGAGGAGGAGGAGAGGAGGAGGAGGAGGAGGAGGAGGAGGAGGAGGAGGAGGGAGGAGGAGGAGGAGGGAGGAAGAAGGAGGAGGAGGGAGAAGGAGGGATGAGGAGGAGGAGGGAGGAGGAGGAAGAGGGAGGAGGAGGAATGTGAAGGGAGGAGGAGGTAGAGGGAGGAGGAGGAGGAGGAGAAGGGAGGAGGAGGGATGAGGAGGAGGGAGGAGGGGGAAGAGGGAGGAGGAGGAATGTGAAGGGAGGAGGAGGGAGGAGGTAGAGGGAGGAGGAGTGAGGAGGAGGAGAGGGAGGAGGAGTGAGGAGGAGGAGTGGGAGGAGGAGGAAGGAGGAGGAGGAGGAGGGAGGAAGAAGGAGGAGGAGGGAGAAGGAGGGATGAGGAGGAGGAGGGAGGAGGAGGAAGAGGAAGGAGGAGGAATGTGAAGGGAGGAGGAGGGATAGGGAGGAGGGGGAGGGGAAGAGGAAGAGGGTAGGAGGAAGAGTGGAGAGGAGGAGGGAGGAGGTAGAGGGAGGAGGAGGAGGGAGGAAAAGGGAGGAGGGAGGAGGAGAGAGGAGGAGGAGATAGGAGGTAGGAGGAGGAGGAAGAGGGAGGAGGAGGGAGGAGAAGGAAGGAGGAGGAAGAAGGAGTAGGAAGAGGGAGGAGGATGGAGGAGGGAGAGGGAGGAAGAGGGAGGAGGAGGAAGGAGGAGGAAGAGGAAGGAGGAGGAAGAGGGAAGAGGAGGAAGAGGGAGGAGGAGGATGGAGGAGGGAGAGGGAGGAGGGGAAGAGGAAGAGGGTAGGAGGAGGAGGGGAGAGGAGGAGAAGAAGGGAGAAGGAGGGAGGAGGAGAAGGAGGAGGAGGGAGGAGGGAGAGGAGGAGGGAGGAGGCAGAGGGAGAAGAAGGAAGGAGGAGGAGGAAGAAGGGAGAGGAAGGAGGGAGAATGAGGAGGGGAGGAAGGAAAGGGAAGTGGAAGAGGAGGAGGAGGGAGGAGGAAAGAGGTAGGGGGAGGAGGAGGTAGAGGGAGGAGGAGGAGGAAGGAAAGGGAGGAGGAAGAGGAGGAGAAGGGAGGAGGAGGGTGGAGGGAGGAGGAGGAGGTAGAGGGAGGAGGAGGTAGGAGGAGGAAGAGGGAAGAGGGAGAAGAAGGGAGAAGGAGGAGGGAGGATGATGAGGGAGAAGGAGGCAGGAGGAGGAGGGAGGCAGGAGGAGCAGGAGGGATGAGGAGGGAGAGGGAGGAGGAGGGAAGATGAGGGAGGAGGCGGAGGAGGCGGAGGGAGTAGGAGGGAGGAGGATGGAGGAGGAGGGGAGAGGAAGAGGGAGAAGGATGAGGGAGAAGGAGGAGGGAGGAGGGAGAGGGATGAGAGGGAGGAGGAAGAGGAGAAGGGTGGAGGGAGGAGGTAGAGGGAGGAGAAGAGAGGAGGAGAGAGTTCGCCATTCCGAATTCATACTCGTCTAGTTCTTCCCTTCTACACGACTGTAGATAACTTCCTTACACATAAAAAGATGAATTGTTATTGATATTGCCGTGGCATGGAGGAATATCAGCAGCAGAGTTGATCCAAAAAACCAAAGACTGAGATCTACGGAGAGCCATGAACGCCTACGCCAGCCGGCACGGCACTTGATGATGATGATTGCCGTGTGACGATTCTGTGTAGTCACGTCATTTTCTTCCCTTTCCCTAGCGTTTTGGTTCGGGGATTCTTTCATCATCATCATCATATATTTACGTACGTATTTTGGGAGGGGGAGGAGGGAGGAGGAGGAAGAAGAAAAAAAAACTATGACAGTTGACAGCTCTGGAATGAAAGGAAGGCGTGTAGAAAATTTCATTTCAATCGGATAGGCCGTTCGCGAACAAATAAAGGACATACATATATATTTACATATATATTTACATACATACACTTTGTTTTATAGATATAGATTTATACTCCAGGGGTGATGCGGCGTGTATCACATCACCTTTATCATAAAGTAGCTCTCCCCCGATTACAGAGAGGCTTTACAACATCACTTTTATCATGAAGTAGCTTTCCACCAGATCCCAGAGAGCCTTCACAACATGACCTTTATAATAAAGTAGCTCTCCTCCAGATTCCAGAGTCTTTACCACATCACCTTTATCATAAAGTAACTCTCCCCTAAATTACAGAGAACCTTCACCACATCACCTTTATGATAAAGTAGCTCTCCACCAGAATGCCGTGAGCCTTAACCATATCATCTTTAACAAAAGGTAGCTCTCCACTAGATTCCAAAGAGCCTTCACCATATCATTTTTAACATAAGGTAGATCTCAACTAGATTCTAAAGAGCCTTCACCACATCATCTTTAACATAAGGTAGCTCTCCACTAGATTCAAGAGAACCTTCACCACATCATCTTTATCATAAAGTAGCTCTTTACCAGATCCCAGAGAGCCTTCACCACATCACCTTTATCATAAAGAAGGTCTCCATCCAGAGGGTCAGCAGCGGCTGTTCTATCGGCACAAAATATCGACGTCAGGGCTCAGTGAACGCAGTTTCATAATCCCGACATACCAGGTTCCAGGTCAGCAGCAGACCATTTGGAAACAGGCGGCTGGCGTTGACTCTTATGAAGACCGTTCAAAAATAATGACAAACAACTGAAAGTCGAAATGATTAGAATATCACAAGGAAACAATAAATGCTGCTATTGATTGCGACGTCCTGTAAAGAACGTGTAATTGTGTGTTAACTGTGAACTATTCTGTAGGTGTAGTGGTGTTGGCAGGGGGCTGCGGAGCTCAGAACATGTCAGAGAACGGTGAGGACGTACACACTTCTATTAGTTATGTACTGCTTATGGAATACTGTTCGCTTGAGGGCGGGCTGAATGCAACAGCGGCCTATGACTTCGCGGTGAACATCACAGTAGAGGTGAGTGTTGGTCAGTGAGTGAGTGTTGGTTAGTGAGGTGAGTGATGGTCAGTGAGGTAAGTATTATTAGTGAGGTGAGTGTTGGTCAGTGAGTGAGTGTTGGTTAGTGAGGTGAGTGATGGTCAGTGAGGTAAGTATTATTAGTGAGGTGAGTGTTGGTCAGTGAGGTAAGTATTGTTAGTGAGGTGAGTGTTGGTCAGTGAGTGAGTGTTGGTTAGTGAGGTGAGTGATGATCAGTGAGGTAAGTATTATTAGTGAGGTGAGTGTTGGTCAGTGAGGTAAGTATTGTTAGTGAGGTGAGTGTTGGTCAGTGAGTGAGTCTTGGTTAGTGAGGTTAGTGATGGTCAGTGAGGTAAGTATTGTTAGTGAGGTGAGTGTTGGTCAGGAGTGAGTGCTGGTTAGTGAGGTGAGTGTTGGTCAGTAAGTGAATGTTGGTCAGTGAGGTGAGTGTTGGTCAGTGAGTGAATGTTGGTCAGTGAGTGAATGTTGGTCAGTTAGTGAATGTTGGTCAGTGAGTGAATGTTGGTCAGTGAGTGAATGTTGGTCAGTTAGTGAATGTTGGTCAGTGAGTGAATGTTGGTCAGTGAGGTGTGTATTGGTCACTGAGTAAGTGTTGGTCAGTGAGGTAAGTATTGTTAGTGAGGTGAGTGTTGGTCAGTGAGTGAGTGTTGGTTAGTGAGGTGAGTGTTGGTCAGTGAGGTAAGTATTATTAGTGAGGTGAGTGTTGGTCAGTGAGTGAGTCTTGGTTAGTGAGGTTAGTGATGGTCAGTGAGGTAATTATTGTTAGTGAGGTGAGTGTTGGTCAGTGAGTGAATGTTGGTCAGTGAGTGAATGTTGGTCAGTGAGTGAATGTTGGTCAGTGAGGTGTGTATTGGTCACTGAGTAAGTGTTGGTCAGTGAGGCGAGTGTTGGTCAGTGAGGTGAGTGTTGGTCAGTGAGTGAATGTTGGTCAGTGAGTGAATGTTGGTCAGTGAGGTGAGTGTTGGTCATTGAGTGATCATTATGCACTGTGGCCACGCAGATGTGAATGTAAAGTGGGTGGTAAACGAGCAAGTGAGCAGCCATGTTACATGTGGATGTAAAGTGGGTGGTAAACGAGCAAGTGAGCAGCCATGTTACATGTGGATATAAAGTGGGTGGTAAACGAGCAAGGGAGCAGCCATGTTACATGTGGATATAAAGTGGGTGGTAAACGTGCAAGGGAGCAGCCATGTTACATGTGAATGTAAAGTGGGTGGTAAACATGCAAGGGAGTGGCCATGTTACATGTGGATGTAAAGTGGGTGGTAAACGTGCAAGGGGCGGCCATGTTACATGTGGATGTAAAGTGGGTGGTAAACGTGCAATGGAGTGGCCATGTTACATGTGGATGTAAAGTGGGTGGTAAACGTGCAAGGGGCGGCCATGTTACATGTGGATGTAAAGTGGGTGGTAAACGTGCAATGGAGTGGCCATGTTACATGTGGATGTAAAGTGGGTGGTAAACGTGCAAGTGGGCAGCCATGTTACATGTGGATATAAAGTGGGTGGTAAACGTGCAAGGGAGCGGCCATGTTACATGTGGATGTAAAGTGGGTGGTAAAGAGGGGGCAGCCATGTTACATGTGGATGTAAAATGGGTGGTAAACGTGCAAGGGGGAAGCCAAGTTACATGTGGATGTAAAGTGGGTGGTAAACATGCAGGGGGCAGCCATGTTACATGTGGATGTAAAATGGGTGGTAAACGTGCAAGGGGGAAGCCATGTTACATGTGGATGTAAAATGGGCGGTAAAAGTGCAAGGGGATGACCATGTTACATGTGGATGTAAAATGGTCGGTAAAAGTGCAAGGGGATGACCATGTTACATGTGGGTGTAAAGTGGGTGGTAAAGAGGGGGCAGCCATGTTACATGTCGATGTAAAATGGGTGGTAAACGTGCAAGGGGGAAGCCAAGTTACATGTAGATGTAAAGTGGGTGGTAAACGTGCAAGGGGGAAGCCATCTTACATGTGGATGTAAAATGGGCGGTAAAAGTGCAAGGGGATGACCATGTTACATGTGGATGTAAAATGGGTGGTAAAAGTGCAAGGGGATGACCATGTTACATGTGGGTGTAAAGTGGGTGGTAAACGTGCAAGGGGATGACCATGTTACATGTGGGTGTAAAATGGGTGGTAAACGTGCAAGGGGCCAGCTATGTTACATGTGGATGTAAAGTGGATGGTAAACGTGCAAGGGGGAAGCCAAGTTACATGTGGATGTAAAATGGGTGGTAAAAGTGCAAGGGGATGACCATGTTACATGTGGGTGTAAAGTGGGTGGTAAACGTGCAAGGGGATGACCATGTTACATGTGGGTGTAAAGTTGGTGGTAAACGTGCAAGGGGATGACCATGTTACATGTGGGTGTAAAGTGGGGGGTAAACGTGGAAGGGGCCAGCTATGTTACATGTGGATGTAAAGTGGATGGTAAACGTGCTAAGCGGCAACAATGTTACATGTGGGTGTTTTAAATCAAGCGATGGACTGAAAGAAAAGGAATCCATGAATACTAATGACACGGGACGAGAAGTACACATGACGTACCTGACCAGCTGGCGTAGGCTTTCATGTCTCTCCACAGATTTCGGATTTTAGTGTTCTTGATCAACTCTGCTGGTGATATTCCTCCATGCCAGCCCATCCAACATCATTTATCTTGGTCTGCCTCTCCCTGTCCCCCCTGTCCCGATCTTTCCAGTTGTCACGATGTTCTCCGGTGCCTTTCTTCTTATTACATGACCAAAGAAAACTGTTTGTCTCATTCTTATTGTTGAATATAATGTTCTAGTTTCATCAGCCTCTTTCAGGTAAATCGTTCGTTAGTTACTCTGGCAGTCCAAGGAATTAGCAGCATTCCTCTCAGGAACCACATCTCTGTTGCTTCCAAATTCTTCCAAATTTGTTCATTTACATTCCAAGATTCACTACCATTCAGCAAAAAAAGTTATATGTAACATTTCAGCACTCTCTTTCATACATTCAATGATAGTAACTTATTGCATGATATATTCTTTATTTTCTGAAATGCATAAGATACTTTTCATTTTCTGAAATGCAGCTTTCCGTAGTCTGTTCCTAAATCTATGTTGTACACCTTCCATCTGATGTTATAAATGCCCCTAGATCCACTTGGTTAAGAATATTACATGTGGATGGCCAAAATCAAGAAATTGTCTGGAAGAAGGGATGTATGAATGCTGTGGACACGTGACAAAATGTTAAAGAGGGTCATTAAAGCCGACATTCAATGTGAAGATGGCACTATATCATGTGTTTTCTGTATACAGAGCTTCGAACGGCAGTGTGTTGATGCAGCGATACACCACGTGACCTGGGATTGTATAGAGAACATTACTAACGACATCAATGGCAATATAAGTGAGTATACTGTCTGTCTGTCTGTCTGTCCTGTCCTGTCCTGTCTGTCCTGTCTGTCTGTCTGCCTGTCTGTCCTGTCTGTCCTGTCTGCCTGCCTGCCTGCCAGTCGTGTAGTCATGTGCTCAATTTCCCTTCGAGCCAGTGGATTTTTCCCCCATTGATCTCTGATCAACGGTCGACCCTATCTAAAAATAGGTATCCGGAAATGTTTTGGGAAGTAAAGGCGGTCACATGATACTCTCACAACACCCGCCGTTTTCCCGTTGGTTTATACAAATATGGGTCCAGCACCATATGCCTAACGCTTATAAAAAGGCCCTTCAGATTGTTGTTGTTGTTGTTGTTGTTTTATGCTTACATATCCGACTTATGGCATGAAAAGAATTCGTGTAATGTGTCTTCTGGTCCTTCTTTCATCTATGTCTATGAATGTCCATCAGTACCAAGAATGTAGTGTTCATGTTGTTTGAAAGGTCTCCAGTATTCCAAGAAATTAAAACTTTAAAATGTTTTTGGTGTCTATTTCAGCCGATTACCAATACTTGCCTACGCAAATACAGATCTTGACCGCGCTGGGTGTTCTCTGCAACGATCCGAGAATCAAACCAGAATGCATCGCTCATTACAGCCAACAATACGATGAAATAAAGGCTTGCGCGGCACCGCATATTGCGGACATAGGGGCCGAAACAAACAGCGGGAACTTGCGCACATGTCTGGAGATAGCTGTGACATTCAAGTGTGCAAGGGATGTGATCAGCAAATGTGATGTCTACACTGGTAATGTGATGGGAGACCATTTACAGCTGTCAATACCGCCATATTGTGGTTTGTATTCTACAATTATTGTCGGCTGACTCAACAATCGGTCGCTTAATCCCCATTGTTTCAATAAAAATTATCCCCCCCCCCCATTTTTTTTTTGGGGGGGGGGGGGGGAATCGGCGGGGGGGGGGGGAAGTTTGGTTGGGGGGGGGGGGAGGATTTGATAATATAAGCGGATTCGGAACAGGACATAGCAGACTCAATAGCCACAAAAACGAGGGAAAGTTATTAAGTAACAGGAATTGTATTATAAAGTGCATGGCAACGGAAAATCTTATTTCAAGACACAAACAGGCTCTTAAGCAATATCCCATGTAGGGGTGTGTGGAATGAGAACTTTGCGCAAGTGCAATAGTGATTACAAAATGAATGCTCCTGTTATGTACTTTCACCGTGGAAGAGCAACAAGGCATTATTGGTGTTTTGTTTTTAAATCTTCAAAGGGTGTGAAATCTACAGAAGATTTCAACATAAGAATGCGGTTTAGTGTGGTGACGGCTGGTTGAGTCGGGAGAGGGTGTATGAATGGGTAGATAGATTTCAAAATAGAAGAGAAAGCTTCATTTATGAACCGCGTAGTGGGAGACCTGCAAGTTTGGCAACTGACACGGTGAAAAGGCAGGTTGATCAATGGTCTTTGACAACTGGCGACTCACCATTGATGAAATAGCCGTGGATTTCGAGATGAGTCAAGTGTTACGTACAAATTTTCCATGATATCCTCGTTTATAGGAAAGTGTGTAGCAAATATTAAACAGAAGATAATACAAACCATGTGTTGTTGTTGAAAAACGTTTCTTGTTTGTCGTTTCATTTGGCAAGCATCAATCAATCAATCAATCATGCATCGTTGCAATGTACGACTTATATCGAACATTTTATTTCGTCTATTTTTTTTTTGGCCACATGCATCTTCACACAAAAATGTATTTGCTTCCTGGGGTTGATTGCAGCGTCCTGCAGCTATCTAAAATGTAACATTATAGTAACATACATTTCTAAATAAATTTAGCCCATCTATGAACCAACTCAGCGACAGACATAAGTCCTTCTAGACCCTTCCTCATTGATGGGCACAATCAGCCTATCAGCTTTATTTCTTGCGGCTGACGCGGTAGCGTAGTTACTGGACACACTCCTGCTGGCTTGTGGTCATCTATTCGATCCAAATCGAGGAGGGTTGGAACCTTTAAAATAAACGTTACCTCCCAGCTCGAGGCAGCCTAATAGTAGTACCAGAAAATGTCTTGGAAAGTAAAAGAGGCCTGTGTGATATTGACCACTTCATCCACCAAGTTCTGATTGGTATGTAAAATATATGTCTACCACTCTGTGTCCAAAACTCTTTAAGGCGTTCGGAAGGTTTCTTTACATTTTGCTACTTTTTCCCTAATTGTTATTGTCTCTTTGTTGGTCATTACTTTAAGGCCTTTACCATCATAAGGTGTTACATTAATTCCTTCTAATGAGAAGTTTTATTATTTTCAAATAACAATTGCCTGGAAATTAAAATGTTTGCTTGAGCTGAGGTGATTCAAGAACAGGCATCGACACTCGGGATGGTCCCATATGTGCTCGGTAATCGATTTCAACAGCCAGCGCAGAGTCCCGCTACTAATGGTACCAGTTGCAATATGATTATGTCTCTCTGGCTTTTGCTCGGAGAACTGAATGTAGGCCAGATCCCCTTGTCACTATCTTCCACACCATTCTCTCCAGATATTAATGGTGTTTCTGTTTTTCCACACCATTCCCTCCAGACATTAATGGTGTATCTGTTTGTCCACACTAAATACAGAGATGCAGATCCTGAAACTGTTTCTGCTTGCTCGTTTCCCACTACACCACTATGTTTTGGGGAAAAGATCCAACATATGCTCCATATCTTTGATTGTTTAATGGAAGGAACATAAAGAGTTAACACAAACTGTGCAATAACGTTATTTTATGAGTTGAGTTGAGTCAAGAACCGACATCATAGCACACGGGATATTCCCATGCGTGCCCCGTCCTTATCTTTAACAACCAGCGAAGACTCCCAACACTGATGGTACCAGAAACAGTCTAATTATGTGTCCGTCTGGACTTTCCCACGAGTCCTAGTGTTGGCCAAACCCTCTAGTCACTTCCCGCAGCAAAATTCTCTTCAGGCCGTGATGGCCTTTTACACTGTGCACACGACCTAAAGGACTCCGACCACGCCTGCCTTATCACGCACAAATAGCCCACCTAGTGGTGCAGACCCAGACAATCTGTCCGCCTGCTCGTTTCCAACCACACCAGCGTTTCCTGAGGAAAACAGTCCAATAGATGCTCTCTATTTTGTAACGTTGAATTGAAGCTTGCCACTCTGCCTGAAGAATACCTGTCTTCACCTTTCTAAGGATATTTTGTAAGTTCATTACAATGACGACATGCGTGTGTTGTTTGTCCCCCGGCCATCGGAACACCGTTGTGACTGCCTCCACCTTCATTCTCAAACGATTTGTTGTAATATCATATGCCAGGCTCTCCTGCACCAAACACCGTCCGCCTGAACATGAATTATCGTGAATCAATTGTTGCACCTCCCATTCAGTGCAGCCTGCGAGCCAATCCCTGCATCCCCGATCCAATGTTATTATGTTTTTTTGCTCGCTCGCTTTGAACTCATTCGTAGTCCGTACACACTACTTCTAGTAGTGTTAGATTTATGACCCTGCACAGGTCTGATTTTCCTCTAGAATTCTGACCCACTCCTCTCCTCTCCAAATGCTTTCAAGCATGCACACTTCTCTGATTGTGTCCTCTGACAGATTCATGAACGATTTCCATCTGATCAGTCTGTGACCCTGAACTGTGTCCAGGGCTTCGTGCATGGCGTGTTCCATGTCCGCATCCACTTGGCGATATGATTTAGGCTGCAGCACCTTGAGCCTGTCTGCTATAGTAGGTATGGCTAGGACGTATTTACCAAACCGTTATTATGTTAACTACTGCGCGCCAGAAAGTTATATATTGAAACCAATAACTTCTAGATTAATTCTAAACCACGATGTGTAGCAGCTGCGTTTACTCTCAGCTAATTCTTATCAAGCCCCCGTGTTCATTGCCAGAAAAGATATCATTGTCCTTTAGTGTGTTGCGTATCCCTTACGGGACGTTGCAGTCAACACCAGCATTTTTCAGCTGCTGTTGATGTACTAGGCAAGTGTTACATTCAGTAGTTCGCCATTGCTTTCTGAACGACGGGCTCCCATACCAGCACGTTATAACACAATGCGACACGGTCTGCTGCACAAATCGGTCGCAGCTGAGCTTCGTACTCCTGGTAACCGGTGCACGAACCGCGTTCGCAAGCCTTTGGCCACGGAGACCGGTCTGTCCTTTAATACTGTAGATAAAAACAGAAAACACGATTCTGGCATCTAAACAGCTGAGTTACCAGTTAAACAGCGATAGAGTGTTACATTTAAACAGGTTTAACGTGGTTCAAAGGCCAGAGGTCCCATAACATTGCACCGGGTTTTACCCATAAAGCTAAGTCTGTTTCTACAAGGCGGACTTCCGAAGGCGTCGCGCAAAGCATGAAATCCTTAGCTTCTGCTTCGAACCTACAATGTTAGTAGCTCGAAGCAGATTTACGCAACATTATTGCAGTTTCAGTTGCAAACTTGTACCAACATTTTATTGATTCGCCGACTGCAGTCGGTTCTGGCGATGCCGGTCCGTAAGAACAGGACCTCTGTAGAGTCTTCTAGCCCAAAGACCAGCGGCGTGCAACCGGTTCCTGACCGTTTGATCTGAAATTCGACGAGCTCCTGGCATTGACTGGATTGGAGGACGCAGATGCAAATCTATTCCTAAGGTGACTCAGCCGTATGAAGCGGTCTTCTGCAGCAGTTGTGATTCTGGGTCTTCCACTGCACCGCCGGCCTGCCACTGAGCCAGTTTCTTGAAATCACCTCCAAAGGCGACTAATGGTGCTTCTAATCACATTAAATTATCTGGCTACTACATTTTATGACTGTCCAGCCTGTAAACGTCCAATGATGATGAGTCGTTGTTCTGTAGTGAGATGAGCCATACTTGCGTGTTGAATTTTCAACTAAATGTATTCGAGGAGCGTCAATCTTTTATAGGCATTCAATAATATTGTCAGAGAGGTTTGTGTTCAGTAAGTTTCATGGGATTATCATGAACCTGTGACGAGTTATTGACAAAAATGAGGTTTTGACCTTGACCTCTTTCATGAACTCACGAATCATGAGGTTAGTACAATTCAGGTAACCACGAGAAGTTAATGACCAGATGGACACAGTCGAGAGATTGACTGTTGTCTAATCAGCGAATATCTTTTATAAAAGTAACACCAAATATGTTGCGTTTTTATTTATTTATTTTTTTTTAAAATTTTTTAAATTTTATTTTGAACAGTATATCTCTTCTTCCACTTATGTCCTTCATTCTCCCATTGGGGCATATTTCCTCCATCAAACCCTCCTAGTTGTTGCTATTTGAATTTCCTGTAGCATTCTCCATGTCTTCTCAATATTATTCATCTCTGTAATTCTCTTTTCCATGTGATTTTAATCAATGCACTGGACTTCTTGCGGCTGTCTCCGCACGCGTCATATCTCTTCTAGAAGATCTTTCCTCCCCCTTGGTTGGCCGAGTAATTCTTGTCTCTCTATGTGACTTGTTGATGGTTGCCTGGATTGTGTGGTTGGATGTTTCTACATGATGTAGTAGTCTGCCGTAAGCACAACCCTTCCTTTGTCACCTCTTTCGATATGCCTGATAGGGCGCAGTGTTGTTATTATTTGCTTCCCTTGCGGGCCTCGATAGCATCTGGCCGAGTATGACAATCACTCAGCATGATTGTATGGTGCAGTTTTGTGGATAATCGATCAACAATGTGAGGGTAACACTTAAGCTTGTGTTATGTGGGTAGGTAGACAATTGCGAAGATTATCATGGCGGGAAGAGAAAATAAACAAATAAATATAACAAAATATGGGATTTAAAAGAAGCTGTGCACTTATCCAATATAAGCGTGGCTTGGTGGGGACTTTTTTTTTAACTGAGCCAGAAAGATTTGCCCAGACTACACACTAAATACTCAAAGTATCAAGCAGAGATAATATCAGAAATGAAGAAATCAGGACTAAAGTGGGGCTTATAGCTGCGCTAGATCTTACTAGAAGGCAGCAAGTCAAATGCTTTGGCCATGTAACTAGGTTACCAACTGACAGTATACCACAACAAGCAACGATGTACAGACCAAATGGAAGCAGAAGGAGGGGCCGACCACGTAAACGACGAACAGTGGGAATAGCAGAGTCCATGGGAATCTCGATACATGAAGCCCATAAACGGACATTATCCCGCTGTACAAGAGGAATAAGATGAGATTTTGTTGTTGTTGCGTATCTGTGGTATGTTGGGAGAAGAATGCAGTACCCACCCTGGCCTGCCCCGTGTTGAAGTCAAGCTAGAAGGATGGGACTAATTTCGTCTGGAGGGGATGGGTCTTTGGAAGCCAAAGTGCCCCATATTGGCTCAGGAAATCTAGGGTTTTCCCGGGAATGTTGACGATTTCCCTCCAAACTTAGGTTTTCCAGAAAAAGAGTTTCTTATCTAGCTCGTGGCCCCCACTTGCATCCATTTTTCCGTATAGGGGAAACGGTTGCAAGAAAATGTATTTGATATTAAGTTCTCCTTTATGCATAACCTGGAACCTGGGTGCTTACAATAGTACAGGACTTTGCTGTCTATTCGTGGTTACCCAGCCACCTGTCATTCCAGATTCAAGTATGTGATTTAGTAATGTTAACTAAACACATTTAAAAGGTTTTGTCATATCACAATGTACCCGACAAAAGAAGAAGTAAAAGTGAAATCAGTTTATTGACTAACATGCTGTGAAGTTAAAAGCAAGTTGTGCATTTCAGAAACATGAAATCCAAATCATTTAAACCAATAGATAATGTCAATATTTCCTGTAGGAATCATTTACTCCAATTGATCTAAGAATGAATCAGTTCAGATAGCCACAATGCTTAACCACAGGTTCTTCCTAACAATGTCTCTAGATTACATACGCTGTTGATGGAATTTCCATTGATTTAATATATTGTGAAGTAAACAAAGTCTCTACACACATTTCTGACTGGAGGATATTGTTAAAATGTTCTCAGTCCATTGAATGTGATATGCCTTTGGCAATGGTTCTTAATTTCTCTAAAGTTCAAGAGAAATCAATTCAGTTCTATAACGTTTGTGGTGAGATGGTACTGGGTCTGACATGCTGGCTTTAGGAAAGACACCTAGACAACACTGAGCACTAGATTATCTGGGAGTCATTAGGTTGGCAGCTCCTCTATGAACCATTTTGCTTCAAGATAAGAACATATTGTCTTTTTTGAAAGAGCTGATTCGGGGTAACTGACCACTTGACGCAATGCAAGAAGTCCTAATTTTCTCCAGCTGATCATTGGCATTGGTTCTGGTTTAGTCCATCCTTCACTCAACAATCTGTCCATCCATCTAATATTATCCTATCGACTTTGATCTTCAATAGTCTGCTATAATCTGCAGTACTCTGAAGTAATCTGCGCTAGATCTGCAATGGATCTGCGATAAATCTGCGATAAATATGCGAACACCGTCTTCCTCACCTATCGTGAATAAACATGGTGATCCTATTTATATATGCTTAACTGGTGATGGTTCTCCAGTTGACAAGAATGAAAAGGGCTACAGATAGAAGTGATAGAAAGTAGAAGATTCAGGAAGTACCTACAAGTTGAGAGCTAGTGTCCATTCTTTGTACTGGTATCAGGCATCTGTCAATTCATCTGGCAAGCTACATCTTCTTTTGCTCTTGTACATAGTGATCTGTTTAGGCTGTTGTTCTCACAGAGGACACAAACACAGAGACTGACAAGGCTGGTAGATGAGTGATAGAGAGTTCATGAAGGAATGCACACAGCAAGATCTGATCCTGAACAGCGATGGTACAGAACAGGGTGGTGATGATGGCATCTCATTCATATAAACTCATGTTACCAAATCAGGGCTGCCTCAGATGTTTAGTCTGCCTAGTTACATTTCCTGGTTATTCTTTCCTACATCATATGTTATTTCCTTTCCTTACTTTTACAGACAGAGATGCAATATTACTAATGATATTTCCCAGGCTGGTTAGTAGTGATAATGCATGAAAGCATATGATGTGTTTTTCCTTTACTTACTTTTCCAAGCAGGGTTGTGTTTTTATAAACTGACATTACACATGTTGGATAGCAGCAATAATGTATGGAAACACATAATGAATATTCTCCTGTACTCGCTTTACCAAACAGGGAGGTGATTTTACATAATGACACTACACAGTGTTGGTAGAAGCAGTAATGTGCAGAGGCATATAATGAATATTTTCATTCATAAGTGGATACAATTATTGTCATGTATAGAATGAATATTAAGGTGCAGGTGAAGTACTCCTTGTAACATTTCACACCGCCTCTCATTCCTTGACAACAACATATATACATACTGATAGAGAGATGAGATGACAAAGTACAGCTCATTCTCTCATTCTAACACCAATTATCCTCTTCTTCATTCACTGGAGTGCCTATACTGGGTTGTTAGACTTGACTTCAGTTCGATCAGAGTGCAAGATACAGTGGTGATCATTTTACAACTCGTTCGAATACATCACAGCAGTTTAAAACGCTAGACCTGTCATCAATGCTAATCAGTAATGCAATACAATCTTTATCCACACCACGGACGTATTAAGACAAGAGGAAGAAAACTTTCATTCCTCCTCTCTCATTCTAGTGCGTTGAAGATTAGCCGTGGATTTAAAAAGGGGGCAGCTGTCGGCGCAGAAGACACAGCATGTCTTTTACTAAACCAGACTCTGAATTAATCAAGAAGCTATAAGGTTTTAGATTAGAACATAATTCTGGGCCCAATCTTGCCTCTTCTCACAGCTCAAGATATAGTGTACAGTACAGCACTTCTTTTGGAAACAGAAGATAAGATGGTGTCAGATATTTTCAAGGCAGTGACAGCGGAATTATCCATTGCACAGACAGGGACAGGAGTTGGCGGCTGTCTCCAAATTTAAGAATATGTTTTCTTTCGTGCTGGAACCTTCACACACAGATCTCACATACACAAAGCTTTACCTGACGCATATATCAGCTACGTATCCGTTTTACAGAGGCATTCTGACACTGAATCAGGCAAGGAACACACAAGTAGAAGATACTTCATACGAAAAACACCACCGGCTTCCATGAATATCAGACGGTATGTGGTGTTCTAAGGCTCTTTCCTACCCAGCACTCCTTGCAAAGACGCTATCAAGGCTAGGTCAACCAATAGATGGATGAGATTCGAACGCGTGACCTGTCCATCATCGGGTGACACCTATTTTTAGACATGATACAACATTCCTGACATTCCGATGCTCTCTAGCGCAGGAACTTTTTAGAACAATGTGTTTTTGGGACTGCGGAGTGCAACTTGATATGAACTGAGGTGCGCAAAATGCGTCAGTATCCCTTACGGGACGTTGCAGTCAACACCAGCATTTTTCAGCTGCTGTTGATGTACTAGGCAAGTGTTACGTTCAGTAGTTTGCCATTGCTTTCTGAACGACCTTCACCCATACCATAGCGTAAAAACCAGCGCAACGCGGTCTGTTGCCAAATGGCGCGCAGCTGTTTTTCGAACTCGGGTATACGGGGTTACGAACCGCGTTCGTAAGACCTTCACCACGGAGACGGCGCAAGTATTGTACAGAATGAGTATACGGCCCGCGCTCGTCATTTTGTCGGTTATCCGGCCCGCCGTGAAAAAAAGTTTGGTGACCCCTGGTCTAGATCAATTAATTAATTCATTCAATAGCATGTCCTTTGCATGTTTTTTTCCGGAAGGTTGTTATGGGAGCGAGGTTCTGCAAACGACATGCTATTATGAATGAATGAATGAATGAATGGAGGAAGTAAACCTTACGCAAATACTAATACATGCTGAAGTCGGACACACTGATCTGTGAGGTGTGACGCCATCACATCGAAAGAGGGACATGGAAGAGGAAGACATTTGTGTTTTCGTTGTCCATACACAAATACAGCCACAAGCGAAATAAATAAAGACTGCAATAGCACCGTCAAGAGGGAATGCTAACCATCAACACATTTAATACTTTTTGTCTTTTACGTACCGCAGCAGGAACCTGTTGTTGTTGTGCGAAGGTTAGTTAAAACCACCCCGTGTTTGTGCGAAGGTTAATTAAAACCATCCCGTGTTTGTACGGAGGAATATGTAGCCAGTCTCTCGCCCTAGCAAATCTGGAGGACTGGAATCGTACCTTTCTTTCTCTGTCCTTGCTCGTCATTGTCAGCTCAACAGTGAGTGATAAAAGAACTCCGCCGTGGAGCAAACACGTCTGGGGGGTTCTGATCATTAGAAGTAGCTCCTCTTCCCAGAATGTTTCGGCCCATTTACTCGCTTAACATTATCTGGGGGCGGGTCCGTCCGGGTCATGACTCCGGGCGTCTTTCCCCTGCCGTGCGGGACGTTCGGTCGATTTCATTGTCCTTCTTGTTTGTGCTTATGTCAACGCTTAAGCATCCCCTCCTCAGTGAGGGGAGCCAGTTCAGCCGGTGCTTGTGTCCTCACACTACCTTAGCACCTGTGGTTGTGGGGAGCCAGCTTCCTCCCCAGTCACGGCCTTTATCTCCTCCATTCGTCTTCGTTGCCATGTTCATTCTTCGCGACCCGTTCATGACGCCGCACTCTACTAGGAAGCTGGTCCTTCCTCTTGATTTCGACCCACCTCTTGGTCTCTGCAGCTGAGTGCGACTTACGGACGACGGCTACCGCCCTGGTATGGAGATTGGTCTTCGGTCGACATTTGCATGATTTGATGACTGCTGCCGTGCGGTGATTGCCCCACCGAACAATCATGTACTTAGATGCACTACCCTGGCTCGGAGGCAAGGCTATGAAGTCAACACGAGACAGTGCACGTTTTAGCTCTTAGTTGAGAGATTGTTAGCCGTTCTGCAGTTACCGCTTTAACCATACTAGTTTCGAGACATGTCCCAATCCAGGTTATGGCAATTCAACCGTCAGCATGAGGCTTTTTCGGCTGCTTCACCCAATTGTTTTTGTGCCCGAGTTCTCGCCATTCCTTTAATACCCCTGTGCTTTAGCTCATCACACACAGAGTGTAAATGTTTGTAAAAATAATGTTGGTAAAAATCTGGTCCAAAACGGAAGTAACGTTTGTAAACATTAACAGCAAGATGGCGTCAAAGGTAGGGGACACTTACTTGTCGTTTTGTTGTTGTTTGTTGGTTTCAAACATATGTACACTGTTTCTTTATCGCTTGCTGTATCTTGCCTCGTTCATTTAATGTATATAGACAAGGTTGTGTATTGTCTCCTGATTTGTTCTCATTGTGCAGTGAATATATAATGAGATCTTAAGGTAGCTGGTAGCATATACTATATAGTATATAGTATACAGAGAATAGAATGGGGTTTCTACTTATGAAATCATCACAGTTGGATACAGCTTAACAAGTCGAATCCAACGGTATCTCAACGAAGAGAGTACGTTAATTCTAAGCAGAGTTATGAATTTTTTTGTGTCGTAATTTAAAACCAGGAAGTGTAGTGATGTCCTAAGAGATAGGGGAGATTTTATCGTGACTCATTAAATTGGAAGCTGAGAAATTCTGCCTTCTATTACTGATTATTGTGGCTTGTTTAATTTTAAACGGACAACATAGACCCATATATCACTGCGTCCGGGGTGGTGAGACCTAACTTGACGTATTATCTGTTTTTCATTAGGATGTGCCGTGACTTAACAATTTAAAATGGCCGCCAATTGTTTATTATTCATTAAAAGTCTGTCACAAACCTGGTAAGGTGTATATTGTGCGTTTTGATAACAAGAAAGTAAAGGTCACATTCCTCTTTTGATAGAATGTTGAAGGATTGAGTTGAGAGGATCAACTTCATTGCACCAGGTTTTAACCCATATGGCTCGGTCTCTTTCCGCATGGCGGCCTGCCGAAAGCATCGTACAAAGTACAAGAGTCTCAGAGTCTCTGACAAAAATGCACTCGACTTTTAAGACTTTTCGATAGGATATGCTGTGACCTAATTAATAGTTAAAAATACAACATAGAACAATTAGTATAATGAGTCACATCACAAAGATTTTGCTACGAATTATCATGCAAAGAGTGAGGAAGAAAATACAACCTGAAATAGGGGAAGAACAATGTGGGTTTGTAGAAGGAAAGGGTACAGTAAATGCTGTGTATATGTATATGCTGCGTTCAGTTATTGAACGTGCTATAGAAGTAAACAAAGATATTGTCGTGTGTGTAAAGAATGAATGTCGTAGTAGTTATTTGTTCTTCTTTACCACTTTAGTGTCGTCCCTGGAGTGAGGGGAATCAACACCCACATTTGTTTTAATTCAATATCTCTATCCTGGAGATATCCAGCAGACTCCGTCCACAACACTCCCTCAATCTGAAGACACCTTCTCACTCTTACTCACTCCTGGATCATGCCCCCTCTCATTCTTCCCCAACATAACATACGTGACAACTATAGCTTCAACAAATAAAAACAAGAAATTTATTAAAGCAAAGAGTATATGTAGGAGAAGTGTGTGTGTGTGTATAAAGTGTAGAATTTTTTTTTTTTTTTTTTTTTTTTTTTTTTCGCTTTTCCATCCTGTTTCAGGATATTGCGGTCAACACCAGCATCTTTCAGCTGTATGTTGATTCCTAGGCTAGATTACGCTCATCAGCACGCCACGACTTTCTGAGCGACCGGCTCCATACTCTCATAAGTCACTTTTGCGATTCGAACCACTGCTAATTCTTGTCGCGTCACGTGACGAGAGTATTCGGGGTTAGCGGAGAAAGCTGCTAACCCCTCAGCCATGGAGCCGATATAAAGTGTAGAATGTGTGACGTATATTCTAAAGTGTATATAGACTCAGATCAGTGTTCAGGAGTATAGTCATTCTCATCACTGTGCTGAGAAAACACTAGCACCATGTATTCCAGGCAAGCAATCTCACCAAGGTGATGCTCCTCCAGTCACGTGAAGACTTCCTCCGTTGTCTCTTGAACCACTAGGATGCTTGGACACCCATGACAAACACTGTCTAATGAGAGTCTTCAATCTGATTCCCACTATGAATGTCCTCTGTTATTTAACTGATTGTTAATCAGAAAATTCTAACCCTATTGTACTGGGGAAATCTTAATGGATCTAGTGTCACTGGTTTTAAAGATTCCCCATATTAACACCACAATATGAATGTTCTAGGTATCAGTATAAATTTTGTATGAATGTTCCTGGTATCAGTAGTGTATATCTACAATGTTCTGACTGTTCAGTGATACAACTATCACTTGCTAAACATAAATCTCATCAGCATGTCCTGCTCAGCAGAAGCCAGGTTCCCGCAAACCAACTTGGGTATAAGCCCAATGTAGCGGCCTCTCAGCAACTTCTGTCTTCAAATTCTGAGCCATCATCTTCTAAAATGTGTTAGCTTCACTGTAGAAAATCATAGCACACATACGTGAACCTGTAGAATAGAGAATACTATGGTGAGGGCAACTCAATCCTGGCCGGAATTAGGTGAGTGTAGGCCAATAGCAGCACTCACATCTATAACAGAGATCCGATCTCTGTCATACGGCCAAATAACTCATCATATGATCTGAGACATGGCAACACCAGGAAAGAATATAAAGGAACGGGTAGAAACCCAGCAGATGCCCTACTGGAAGATCCTACCATTTCACATTCCTCTCCTCCCTCTCAACCATCCGTAATCTCTCTAATTATTACTCCACTACATTGTCCTCAACTCCCTGAGTAAAATGATATATCACACAAGCTAGTTGAAGCCACAATAGAATACTAGTGCTGACGCTCCTATGATACTTTCTAGCACCACACTTATAGAACATTCTATCACTAATCATAATACATTATATCACCACACCTATAATACATTATATCACTGCACTTATAATACATTATATCATCGCACCTATAATACATTATATCACCGCACCTATAATACATTATATCACCGCACAGTACTGTACTCTATTCCTAATCATACTCTAAGTTAGATATGATTAATAGCCTACCATATGCCTATTCCGGTTGCTAATCGAAACTAGGCAATCACAGACTGGATCTATGTCCGCCGATAACTATCAACAATTTGACACCCTAGTTTCTTTCATTGAGCACAACTCGGAAAACTGCACCGATCTTTCCCACTTCAGAAATCTTGATCGACTAACTCCACTTGTTTACCGCAACGCTTTTTATATTGGGCTGGAGTGACGTCACCAAAAAGTCTAGACGCTGATCCGTCCAGAATCTGGTTTCCTCCTCCTGTTCTAGACTAACTGGAGTCAATCCGCCGTCCAGTTCACTTTCATCTGGGGAATTCTTTGTCTCATACAACAAAGATCCTGGCTGTCTGTGAGCCAGAGACCTTCTCCCCACATCACAGACTCCATCCGACTTCTAGTCCGACATTCCGTCTATCACTTCAAAGGCCGACTCCCGCCATGCAGACAGATGATGCCGTTGTTTGTCTCGAGCAACAATTTGTTAACAAAATGCCGACCGGTGTAGACATTGTAATGCGACGTATTTGTTTCTCGAACAATCCACATCATACAGAAATGCCGACCGTAGGCAGACAGTTTGACGCGACGTATTTTTCTCATTTCATACAACATCAAAGGGTTGCTTGTTTTTGCAGACTAATGTCGGGTCTTGTTTGTCATTGATCGAACATCATGTTTATTTTCGTGACAGATATACATCTTTGCTTTATTGACTACACAAAGGCTTTCGATAGAGTAAGAATGTCAACAAATTGTTGGGAAAGACATTAGACTGATTAAAAACATATATTGGAAACAACAAGCTGCAATAAGGATTGATAATGAAGTGGGACATTATCAGCCTATTATGAGAGGTGTTAGGCAGGGATGTGTAATGTCTACAGATCTTTTTTCCCTATACAGTGAAAATATTTTCAGAATGTAGAAGATATAAATGGAATCAGCATTGGAGGACGAAACATCAATAACATTAGATATGCAGATGATACAGTATTGATTGCAGACAATGAACAGGATCTGCAACAATTAATAGACGCGGTCCTTCAAGAAACAAATGAAGATCGTAAAATGATTAGAGACATTAGACATAGACAGTCACAATTTTTTGGGCATGTTATGAGAAGAAATGATTTGGAGAACTTGGTGACAACTGGTAAGATCGAGGGGAACAGACCAAGGGGAAGACCTAGAAGCAAATACCTGGATGGCTTGGCCTTGTGGCATGGTCGAGACAGAAACACGGAGCTGATCCACGACTCTGGTGATCGAGTGAGATGGCAGAACATGACCGCCCACGCTTACCGGCATGGCACATGATGGATGGATGGATGGTTGTTGCACACAGTGAACAACTGGGATTAGAATTAAATGTAAAAAGACAGAGATTATGGTCGTCACTAGGAAGAACGAAATACCACAATGTAATCAGAAAACAAATTCACAACCTTCATAGGCAGGTCAGTGGGTTGAGGCAGGACAGTGGGTTGAGGCAGGTCAATGGGTTGACCAGTTCACCACAGAGGCTTGAGACATATGTAAAGAGGTCTGTTAATACCAGATCCAAAGATCAAGGTCATATAACCTGTTTTTCTTATATTTGAGCGGGCACTTTGGGACTTGCCAACCTGCAATGTGGTGAAGGTTTTATTAACACAATCCCAATGCCGTGCTCAAAACACAGCTGCAGGTGATTTGGAAGTAGACACCTTTGTGCTGCTTTTCATACAATGGTATGTGTTTAGGTTGTTCCGAAAGCAATGGCAAACTACTTACTATGAACGTAAACGTACCAAGAAGTTATAAACAGCCAAACTATGCTCGGGTTAACTGCAACGTCCTGTAAAGGATACGCAACTAACTTAGGGATTGCCAGAATGGATCTATATTAAAATAGCTGTAACAGGAAAACTAAGAAAATTGCTGATTTCTCTATTCTTCATTTCTCTTTGAGCTTATCAACATATGAGGTCATGTGCCCATTATAATTTGTTGTATGAATGTTGCAATAATTTTAGGAACGCAAAATACAAATTTGGACTCTTCTGTTCTTCATTTCATTGGAACATCCATGTAACCAAGTAGAGTAGAAAGATGTGGACATGTCTGTTCTACTAAGTTGTAGAAATGTTCTGATAATTTGAGCGCATATTTATGGTCATATGTGTGTTATTTTCATATGTTTTATGTTCATATGACTACTTGTATTTTACATCTTCAGGCTGGTACGTCTGGTAAAGCATCCAGCAAATTTGCTAGTCTCAACAGATTACGGGAGCTGGAGCTGAGAATGGTATGTCCTCATGTTCACATTCATTTATTGACTGTTTTATTATGAAAGCTGGAGCTGAGAATGTTGTGTCCTCATGTTTACATACATTTATTGACTGTTTTATTATGAGAGCTGGAGCTGAGAATGGTATGTACTCATTTTTGTGTATATTTTTGACTGTTTTATTATGAGAGCTGGAACGGAGAATGTTATGTCCTCATGCTTACATACACTTATTGACTGTTTTATTATGAGAGCTGGAACTGAGAATGTTATGTCCTCATGCTTACATACACTTATTGACTGTTTTATTATGAGAGCTGGAGCTGAGAATGGTATGTCCTCATGCTTACATACACTTATTGACTGTTTTATTATGAGAGCTGGAGCTGAGAATGGTATGGCCTCATGCTTACATACACCTATTGACTGTTTTATTATGAGAGCTGGAGCTGAGAATGGTATGTCCTCATGTTTACATACACCTATTGACTGTTTTATTATGAGAGCTGGAGTTGAGAATGGTATGTCCTCATGTTTACATACACTTATTGACTGTTTTATTATGAGAGCTGGAGCTGAGAATGGTATGTCCTCATGCTTACATACACCTATTGACTGTTTTATTATGAGAGCTGGAGCTGAGAATGGTATGTCCTCATGTTTACATACACTTATTACTGTTTTCTTATGAGAGCTGGAACTGAGAATGTTATGTCCTCATGCTTACATACACCTATTGACTGTTTTATTATGAGAGCTGGAGCTGAGAATGGTATATACTCATTTTTGTGTATATTTATTGACTGTTTTATTATGAGAGCTGGAGTTGAGAATGGTATGTCCTCATGTTTACATACACCTATTGACTGTTTTATTATGAGAGCTGGAACTGAGAATGTTATGTCCTCATGCTTACATACACCTATTGACTGTTTTATTATGAGAGCTGGAGCTGAGAATGGTATATACTCATTTTTGTGTATATTTATTGACTGTTTTATTATGAGAGCTGGAACTGAGAATGTTATGTCCTCATGCTTACATACACCTATTGACTGTTTTATTATGAGAGCTGGAGCTGAGAATGGTATATACTCATTTTTGTGTATATTTATTGACTTTTATTATGAGAGCTGGAGCTGAGAATGGTATGTTCTCATGTTTACATACACTTATTACTGTTTTCTTATGAGAGCTGGAGCTGAGAATGGTATATACTCATTTTTGTGTATATTTATTGACTGTTTTATTATGAGAGCTGGAACGGAGAATGTTATGTCCTCATGCTTACATACACTTATTGACTGTTTTATTATGAGAGCTGGAGCTGAGAATGGTATGTCCTCATTCTTACATACACCTATTGACTGTTTTATTATGAGAGCTGGAGTTGAGAATGGTATGTCCTCATGCTTACATACACTTATTGACTGTTTTATTATGAGAGCTGGAACTGAGAATGTTATGTCCTCATGCTTACATACACTTATTGACTGTTTTATTATGAGAGCTGGAACTGAGAATGTTATGTCCTCATGCTTACATACACTTATTGACTGTTTTATTACGAGAGCTGGAACTGAGAATGGTATGTCCTCATGCTTACATACACCTATTGACTGTTTTATTATGAGAGCTGGAGTTGAGAATAGTATATCCTCATACTTACATACACCTATTGACTGTTTTATTACGAGAGCTGGAATGGAGAATAGTATGTCCTCATGTTTACATACATTTATTGACTGTTTTATTACGAGAGCTGGAGCTGAGGATGGCATGTCCTCATGCTTACATACACTTATTGACATTTTTATTATGAGAGCTGAAGCTGAGAATGGTATATCCTCTTGCTTACATACACTTATTAACACTTATGTGATAATTTCACTGAGGTTATTTCCAAGGAGGTTTCTATGTAGATATTTTCTAGTTAGCTTATGGACGGCCGAGAAGATCAATATCCACATAATTCAAGAGGTCGAGTGAGTAGGTGCATGTGCTAATTCCACTTAGGTCATTTCCAAGGGTGGGAGTCAGCATGATCGAATGGATAAGAGCGCTTGCTCTTAAACTTCCGATGTGCTGATGCCGAGGTAGCAGGCTCAACCCCTACACCAGTCAGTCAGTCTAAACTGTTGACTTCTCAATCTTGATTTGGGGATGCAAATTACAAATACCCCAGAAGCGGGTTCACTAGATGGTAAGGGACACTTGTAATAGGGAAAGCTAATCCATGTGCAAACCATCAATCCAGTTCAAAAGAATTAGTAGCGTGTGTGGATTTCGCTTGAGTTCAAAGCAAATGAGCGCCAAAAAAAAAATCTGTAAGAATCTGTTTCAACATGCTCAAGACATTTCCAAGAATCTGTTTCAACATGCTCAAGACATTTCCAAGAATCTGTTTCAACAGGCTCAAGATATTTCCAAGAATCTGTTTCAACATGCTCAGTTAGGACATTTCCAAGAATCTGTGTTTCTACATGCTCAGTTAGGATATTTCCAAGAATCTGTTTCAACATGCTCAAGACTTTTCCAAGAATCTGTTTCAACATGCTCAGTCAGGACATTTCCAAGAATCTGTTTCAACATGTTCAGTAAGGGCATTTCCAAGAATCTGTTTCAACATGCTCAGATAGGGCATTTCCAAGAATCTGTTTCAACATGCTCAGTTAGGACATTTCCAAGAATCTATGTTTCAACATATTCAGGACATTTTCAAGAATCTGTTTCAGCATGTTCAGTTAGGGCATTTCCAAGAATCTGTGTTTCTACATGCTCAGTTAGGATATTTCCAAGAATTTGTGTTTCAATATACTCAAGACATTTCCAATAGTCTGTATTTCAACATGCTCACTTAGGACATTTTCAAGAATAAAAGTGAGTGACCACTACTAAAACATGATCAGGCAAGGCACTTTGTCAACATATATATGTTATTATCAACTTATATAATATGGTTGTAGTTAAAACTGGTAAGTAAGTTTCATGTCAGTAAGTGAAGAGACGTACACCTTTTCTCCTATGATAGTATTTGCATGTATTTCAGCTTTGTCATGGAGGCAACATATTTATACATAATTTAAAGGTAATTCTTCTACTTTACAGAATGAGGCTCGAAAACTGAATCATGTAGAAGTTGTTGCAGAAGATGAGAGGAAGAAAAGACCGCAGAATTTTGATGCCAAGCGCAAACGTTTGGAGTGGGAAGAAGAGCAAGAGCAAAAGAAAAAGGTTTGTGTTTGATAAATAAGTTAGTTGCATATTCTTTACAGGACGTAGCAGTCAACTCCAGCATTTTTTGGCTGTTTGTGATTCCTGGGCAAATTTACGTTCAGGAGTTTGCCATTGTTTTCTGAACGATTGGCACTCATACCAATGTATGGAAACCAACGCTTCCAAATCACCCACAGCTGTGCCCCGAACGCGAAATGCGGGATTATGAATTGCATCCGTAACTCTTTCACTACAGAGCCAGCTGGTGTTTGATACCTCATCATAAAGTGAATTATGTTGAACTGTTTCCAGGCCTGTCTAAGTGAATCAAAGTTTGTCATTTATGTCAATACTGATACTGAATCCAATTATTGATGGTGTTTCTGAAGAAGGAACCTGTGGATGTTTACTCTTCTGTGACATGGGGTAGTGGAGTGGATGTCTAGGCTTTTCAGAAAAGGGTGAAAAAAAATGGAAGTGTTCCATGTGTACACTATGTAAAGTCCCTTAGTAGGCTGTTCAGATGTAGAGCAGTGTGATTATTCCGACGCAGAGACATCCTGTACTGCAAGGATTTGCAGTCAGAAGTGTTGCTTCACTGAGCTGAGACCAACCTTTTAATTTTGAATATTTGTAGAATTGTATTACATTCAAGGGGACCACAGTGGCATAATGGTTAGGACCCTTGCCTATGAAGACAGTAGACTGGGTTCAATGCCAATCAAATACAGGATTATATATTCTGACCAGTTTGATTCTGGTTTCAACCCAACCTGATACAACATGGATACCAGACAATTTTGTGGGAATTGTTTAGGAAAGAAAGGGAGTTGGCCACCTCACCACATATGTCACAACCTAAAATATTAGTTAGTTAGTATAGTCGATGGATCAACATCACGGCACACGGGTGCAACCCATAAGTGCTATGAACTCCGTAGCACCGGCGAGGATCCTGAAATACTTTGGGTAGATTTTTAACTCAAAATTTTGCCCGGGCAGCACCGTTAGGCTACTCTTTTTCGATTTCCAACTGCCAAGGGATTTTTTTACGTGCGCAACAATACACACGGGCGTCCGATCTCACTACCCAGAGACCAGGGGGAATTTGTTACCAGAAGTCCACGAGAAAAAATCCCAGTATCACCGGGGCTTGAACCCGGGACCTCCAGCACTCGGGGCGGACACCATACCTCGAGACCACGCAGCCCCCTAACCTAAAATATGTGAAGACCTGACATTTCATACCTTAGTGACTATCAGTATGGGGCTACCTATTATTAGATTCACAGACGTTTGGTTAATTGCTTAATATAGAATCAATGCCGTTGCGTTCTGGAAAAACCCATAGATGATGCCTGGCCTTCAGCATATTGTCACAAGATATGTACTTTGGCTGTTTCACTAGCCATCCTTCATGTGGCAGGTTCTTTTGCAGAATGTTGCTTTTATCATGGCCCAGCGAAAATAAATTCTTGATCCATTGCCGGTTCTCCTGCATATTGCTTGCTTGTGTTCGTTGGCTTGAGCTCCAACGCAAAGTCCTGCATGTCGGATGAAGGCATCCTGTTGTCCAACATCAGTGTGATGTCATACAGGACCTGAGGTTTGCGTGAGTATCCGTTGTCCCATGTCTGGCTTATTGGTGCGCAGACTGGTGGTTCCTCGCCGTACAGGCAGACACTCTCCGACTTCGGAGGAATCGGCGATCCTATTGACTTCAGCCAGGACCCCGAAGGGACCTGTTGCCCAGGACGCTTGACGAGGACGCGTCAATAGGTCTTGGCCAGTATATAACCCGGCCCTGGTGCCTTGGAAACACCTCTGCGTCCCTCCTGCATATTCAATCTCAAAATGTCAACTCTATGCTACCAATGACAGAAAAAGAGAAAAGAAAGATCACAACAGAAATACACTCCATGTACCAAGAAGAGAGAAAATCAGAAATGAAGAAATCGACTAAAGTGGGGGTTATAGCAGCGCTATATTTTATTAGAAGGCAGCAAGTCAAATGGTTTGGCCATGAACCTAGGTTACCAACTAACAGTATACCACAACAAGCAATGATGTACAGACCAAATGGAAACAGAGGAAGAGGCCCACCATGTAAACGATGGACAGAGGGAATAGCTGAGTCCATGGGAATCTCGATACATCAAGCCCATAGATGGGCACTCTCCCGCTGTTTAGACTTCACCTCGACACCGCAAGGTACAAGAGGAATGAGATGAGATGAGGTGTCTGCAATGTCCTGTGTCCATCTTCGCCCTTGTCCACCCTGACTTAGTCCAGTTACACCAACACATGTTGGATTAGTCCTTGCATAGACCCTGGTCCACCAGAACTACATTCACATCTAGTCACTTAGATAAAGAGGTAGAGGGGTTTGCATGTTCCAGTGACCCCAAGAGCTAAGCCAATGATAGCAAGCTACTGGTAGGGTCACCCATGCCAGACAGGTCAAAGGGTAGGAACCAGATGAAGAGAGACACACACCTGCTGTCTTGTAGGTAGACGGGGACAGTCAGAGGTTAGGGAACACAAACCTGAAAAATGTATTGTCAGATTCACTGAGCCACAGGCTTGGCGAAACTGCAATTGCTTGCTTGCTTGTGTTCGTTGGCTTGAGCTCCAACGCGAAGTCCTGTATGTCGGATGAAGGCATCCTGTTGTCCAACATCAGTGTGATGTCATGCAGGACCTGAGGTTTGCGTGAGTATCCGTTGTCCCATGTCTGGCTTATTGGTGTGCAGACTGGTGGTTCCTCGCCGTACGGGCAGACACTCTCCGACTTCGGAGGAATCGGCGATCCTACTGACTTTAGCCAGGACCCCGAAGGGACCTGTTGCCCAGGACGCTCGACGAGGACTCGTCAATAGGTCTTGGCCAGTATATAACCCGGCCCTGGTGCCTTGGAAACACCTCTGCGTCCCAAACTGCAATTCAATTCACTTTATTATGTCCCAAATTCACAATCACAGACCTGATTGATTGATTGATTTAGGAATCGACATCACAGTATTTGGGGCATTTCCATAAGTGCTCCGTCCCCATCCTCAGCATCCAGCGAAGAGTTCCAACACTAATAGTACCAGTAGCAGTCTGATTATAAGTCCGTCTCGCCTTTCCTTTGAGCGTCGGCCAGATCCCCTCGTCACTCCTCACTGTCTCATTCTTGCCAGACCATGGTAATCCATTTGCTCCTCAGAGGTGTGCACGTGCTCCCACAAGGCCGCAATCACATCTGCCTTGTCGTGTATCAATACTCCACCAAGTTCTGCAGAGCCGTTCATTTCCCAGCATACCGGCATGCCCCGGAGAAAAGATCCAGACGATGCTTGTCACCCGTGACCTCCGAAGCGAAGCAAGCCACTCCGCACGAAGCCTGCCTGTCCTCATCCTCGTCAGCATGCTTTCTGAGTCAGTTACAATCACGATGTGTGTGTGTGTCATTCTCCATCCAGTGGAGAGCCGCAGTGACTGCCTCCACCTCCATTCTTAAGCTGGATGTTATGGTATCATATGCCAGGCTCTCCTGCCCCAAACATCGACCATTAGCTTTGGCTATGAACCCCCAGCGACTTCTCTCACCTCTTGACACCGAACCATCTGTGTAGATAATCACATCACCCGAGTGAGCATTGTCCTGAATTAGTTGCTGGATTTCCACTTCCAGTGGCCCCTGCTGGCCACTCCCGGCTTAATGTGATTATAACTCTGCAAAAGTCTGACTGCTCCGCTGGCACTCTGACCCACTCCTCTCCACAGCCTAATGTTCTCCCAAGGGGCACACCTGTCTGATCGTATCCTCCGCCTGAGCCATCCATGATTTCCCTCTTATCAGTCGCTGACCCTTAACTGCGTCCAGCGCCTCATGCAGTGGGTGGTCTGTGTCTGCAGCTACTCTGAGGTATGCCTTCGACCTGCATCACCTTGAGCCTACCAGCAACAGTCGGCAGACCAAGGATGTAACGCATACACACTACTGGGGTGTCTCTAGTGCATCCCAGAATGACCCGCATAGCTTCGTTCTGTATGCGCTCTAACTTCACCAGCTGACTCTCTGAGACAGTGAGCAGACCTAATCCATAATCAATTACTGAGAGGATCAAGTGCTGGTATAGTGTGAAAAGCATTCTCTGCTCTGTGTCCATTGCAGCCATAGTTTTAAGTGCACTGAGTCCCTTTTGAGATCTTGTCACAACCGTCTCCACATGGTCCTTGAAGGATAGGCTCCTGTCAAATGTGATCCCCAGATACTTCAGGTTGTTCTCTCTGCTGACATTTCTACCATCTATCGCGAGGCTTAGGACATCAGCTGTTACAATCCTGTTGTCCAGAGAGCACCACAAAACAGCCGCCTTTTCCGGGTGGATGACAGCACTCATTTCTGTGCACCAGTCAATCACTTTATCTACTGTCGCCTGTAACTCCTGGGCTGTTTGCTCCCTATCTCTCCCCTGCCTATATGCAAGAATATCATCTGCAAATGTTAGTATTCTTCCAACCCCTGGTGCTTCTAGGTTTGCAATCTTGCTCGTATACACATTAACCCTTTACAGGGCAGACGCTTGTCCGTTTTGTAGCCCTGAACGGGCAAGATTTTTTCAGGTTCTGTAAAAATTTCGGGTCGCGTTAGTAAAAACATCACAAATAAGGTGTTAGTCAACCGATTTTAGTTAAATAAACAACACAATGAAGGGAAAAGCATGCAGAATATGTTACTCACGTGATTGTTGCCGGTAATCCATATATGAACACAAATATTTACGAAATACGGCATGTTGTTTGTGATTTTCCGTCATCTATACGGCAATTTACAAACACATTTTCAGAATCATAATCACTTTCTTTAAAGTCCGACTCACGACTGCTAATGCAAAGTAACGCTTTGCACTGATATCTAGCTCCGATTAATAATCAACTTCGTGCCCTTTAATGTCATTTAAATTGAACAGAGCGAAATCTTGGCTATCACTTGAAGAATCGCCGAAATCCATTTTGAAAAACAGCGTAAAACTCCCGAAAACTATCAAAACAAGTCCGTAAAAGTCTGTTCAAAGTCATTGTAGCGCGTTTACAAATGGCGGCCATGTTGTCAAGCTATCGGCAAAAGTGAAAGTAGCAGTCGGAAGTGTCGGAAAGCCGAGAGATCGCGCTTTTACAATGCATAATAGTATCGGCTGGAATCGGACGCTACGCTCGTATTTAGAGATCGGCCGGTAACGGACGCTATGCCTTGTAAAGGGTTAAAGAGCACCGGTGAGACTGCAGATCCCTGTGGCAGTCCCGGGGTTAACATATGTGTCTCTGAGGTCCATGCACCCAGACGGAGAGCAACCCGACGAGAGTGCAGGATGGCTGCTATCCAGTTCACCAACCAGGGATTGACCCCCTTCTCCATCAGTGCGGTCATCAAAATATCATATCGAACTCTATTGTACGCATCCTCGAGATCAAGCGCTACCACCGTCGTTTCCTGTCTACTCTGGAACCCCTCATAAACATCAAAGGCAAAAGTGGCTGCATTTGACCAGGTATCTTTTCCTGGCCTATAGCTCCCCAGGCCTCTTGGAAGAAGCTTCCCCCCCCCCCCCTTTCCAAAAAATCCTGCAGCTTAGCAGCGACTATCTTCTCTAAAACCTTCCCAAATGTATTTTGAAGGGTGATGATCCTAAAGCCGCTAAGCTTTGACTGATCCTTGAATGGTTTTGGGAGAGGGATGAGATAGCTGTGCACCCAATCCTGCGGTACTGATGCTGTCCTAATGCTCTGGTTAAAGTAGTCGGTCATCTCCTCCAGGTCTGCATCGCTCAAACCCTTCATGTGGCCATACCTAACCCCATCGGGCCCTGGTGCCGTGTCTTCTGCCTTTTTCAAAATGTGTCCAACATCTTCCACCCGTATGATGTCTTCATACTGCATATCCTTCGTGGTGCCAGATAACTCCTCTCTAACTGCATCTCTGGTGTCCGCATCATTATGATTGGTCTGCTCTAAAAATCTCTGGAGAAACGCCTCCCCTTTCTCTTTGTCTGTTGTCACGCACACACCATCATCTCTATAGATTGTTCCCACTGTCATCGGCCGATCTTTTCTCTGCATTTGCCTGTGCAGTTTCCAGAATTTTCGTAGTGTGTTATCACCTCCAATCTACTTCATGAAACATTCCCATTTTGCCTTTTTGGCCTCTGCAGCACAGCACTTGAAAACCTCCACCATGTCTTTCTTGACGTTTTCCGCTGTGTCCACTTCCTCTCGTGAGCTTCGAAGTGTCTGTCGCACTTTCTTTAGCTGCTTCACTTCAGCTCTCTTTGCTTTCCAAACATGGTCTACTTCTGGGGTCCACCATGGGGGCTGCAAAAAGGGAGTTTTAACAGTCCTGTTGCATGCCCCTTGTCTGAGGCGTCCAAGAAGGCAATCGGTCCACTCATACCGGAAGGTCTTGCACGCTCTCCCAGCTTTAACTTTCCTGGGTTTAGAGATCAGGACTGAGCATGGCATGTGATCACTCCCATGGTCATTCAAAACAGTCCACTTTACATCAAGGACTGATGACTGGGAGACAAGTGCCAAGTCATTCTTGTCGGCCTACCATCATTTATGCAGACCACATCGGAGTCCACCATGGCATCCGCAAGGGCAATTCCCTGTCGGTTTTCTCCACTACTGTCCCAATCTCTGTTCCTTGCATTGAAGTCTCCACATATGAGTAGCCTATCACCTGGTAATTCCTCCAGTTCCTTAAGCCAGTCCCAATGTTCCTTTCTGACAAAACAGTCCACTGTGGCATATACATTTATGATGTTCCAACTTAAGCTCCAATCTCCATTTTTATACCCTGGACCTCTCTTGCACTGTGATTCCACTGGCTCAAGTCAAGTACCACATGCTTCACTCCTTCCTTCACCAGCAGACCTTGTCCATGTCTCTTCTGCCCAGTAGGGTTTATATAACTGGCATACCCAGGGCAATGGTATTTGTCTGTATTTAGCTCCTGGAGCATGAGGACGTCAAAATCATATATTAGTCTCTCCAATACAGGACCTCTCTGTCTGGCACTGCGACAATTCCAGTATCCCACTCTTACATAGTTGAAACCTAGTCTCTCCACTTTTCGTCTTGTTCTCCTGGCGCCTGCCCTCCTATTTCTATGCCGTCTTCTCACACCATTTCCTCGTCTTCTCCTCCTCACTCTCTCTTCGCTAGTCTCTGAGGGATGTGTCAAGCGCAGAGCACGTGCTCCGTAGCTCCGGCGACGATTCCCGTGTTTAAATAAACCCATAGGCAAAGTTTGGATATTGTAGGAAATAAACGGTCACCCTAGTATTGCCTTCTTGCTAGGGAAGAGGCAGGGGATGTCCCGCAGGAGTCCATACGCCAGGTGCCGCCCCGCACGCCTGCCAAACGTCCAACGTTCACGACCAGTTAACCCATGGCCATCCAGTTCCTCAGCACACTGGTCCACCTTGAACTTGGGGGTTTATATTTGGAGTTTTCCGTCTCCTAAATGGACTGCTGTCCAAAGCTAACGGGTTCCACCTACCCGGGAGAGGGGTTAGAGCGCCCCGACTCGCTTGGCAGGCACGTCTCTGAGCATATGAGGTATTTTCTAAAGAACTCAGATCCCACCCTGAGAACCCTCCTCGCCCTCTGTGCCCACTGCCAATTGGGTCGCGGCTGTTTATTGGGTATTCGCAGCTAACTTCTATATCTAGAGGCCGTTCCACGATACGCCACCTGTGGACACGCTGGGTCGGGGATGGTTGCCCCAGCTTTACCCAGCTGGGGTCACAGACCTGAATGTCCAGATGATTTCCAATGTTTGAAACTAACATGGGCTCCCAGGGCGACCCAGCCTAACAAGAGTACCAGGAACTGGCCTAGGAAGTCAAGGCGACCAGTGTGGTACCTACCACATCACCCATGTCACAAACAGTCACAGACCTGAATGTTCAGACAACATAAACTGGTCTGCACTTTATAATTAATTAATTTTTCATTCACAAAATGAGCATGCAATATCGGTTTGTCTTCCAGGAATGTGCCAAGAAAGGAGAGGACTACGATCGCGTGAAGGTGCTTGAGCTGGGAGCTGATGAAGCTGAAAAGTGGGAAAGAAAAAAGAAGAAAAAGAATCCAGATCAGGGATTTGCAGGTAAGAATGGATCTGTACAATGTTATTACAATAATTTCTGTTTTAAAAATGTACATGAAACTTGAATTTCTGTTGGCTATATAACCATATACCTGAAATAGGGGAAGAACAATGTGGTTTTGTAGAAGGAAAGGGTACAGTAAATGCTGTGTATATGCTGCGAACAGTTATTGAACGTGCTTTAGAAGTAAACAAGGATATACATCTTTGCTTTATTGACTACACAAAGGCTTTTGATAGAGTTAGACATGTCAACATTGTGGATATGCTTGCAGATCTACAAATTGATGGGAAAGACATTAGACTTATAAAAAACATATATTGGAAACAACAAGCTGCCATAAGGATTGATAATGAAGTAGGACAATACCAACCTATTAAGAGAGGTGTTAGGCAGGGACGTGTAATGTCTCCAGATCTTTTTTCCCTATACAGTGAAAATATTTTCAGAAATGTAGAAGACCTAAATGGAATCAGCATTGGAGGACGAAACATAAATAACATTAGATATGCAGATGATACAGTATTGATTGCAGACAATGCACAGGATCTGCAACAATTAGTAGACGCTGTGGTTGTACACAGTGAGCAGCTGGGGTTGGAATTAAATTGTAGGAAGACACAGGTTATGGTCGTCACTAGGAAGAACAAAGTACCACAATGTAATATACAAGTAAATGGGAATATTCTTCAACAAGTGAATCGGTTCAATTATCTCGGAACAGTCATAACATCTGATGACAGATGCCTTGAAGAGATTAGAACAAGAATCGCCATTGCGAAAGTAGCCTTTAGCAAGATGAAAAACATTCTGACCAATAAAATGATGTCAATTGAAACGAGAAAAAGAGTGTTGAGGGGATACATAGAGCCTGTTCTTTTGTATGGATGTGAAACTTGGACAATGTGCGGTCAAGCAGAAAAACATCTGATGGCTGCAGAAATGTGGTTTCTGAGGAAAATGCAAAGAATACCATGGACAGATAGAAAAACCAATGACCAAGTACTACAAGAGACAAATGAAAATCGTAGATTGATTAGAGAAATTAGACGTAGACAGTCAAAATTTTTTGGACATGTTATGAGAAGAAATGGACTGGAGAACTTAGTGACAGCTGGCAAGATCGAAGGGAACAGACCAAGAGGAAGACCGAGAGGAAAATACCTGGATGGCTTGGCCACATGGCATGGACGAGACAGGAACACTGAGCTGATCCACGACTCTGGTGATCGAGTGAAATGGCGAATCATGACCGCCCACGCTTTCTGGCATGGCACATGATTGATTGATTGATTGATATAACCATATAGGTTATCTTTGATAATAGGCAATTATTTATTAAATTGATTTATTTGGTTGTTTCGGGATTTGAGGTTTGAGCACACTGATCATATTGCGGTACAAACCTTGAGCCTTGCCCACATCAGAATGGAAGCACTAAACTCAAGTATTGCTCTCGTTTGAGCTTGCTAGTAGTGCATATCTCTGACTCGACCCGGTAAAGAACCTCTGAATCACTGGTGTGTGACTCGGGTGTGGAACCACAGACCTTGCGAGACGTGACCAAATTATCATACTAGAACATCTCAACGTCACCCATTGTAGGCTTATAATTATTTATTAGTTTCTGCAGTGTCACCCATGTCTTAATGGGGAGCCCAAAGGGGCAGTAAACAATAAGTTAAAAGTAAAGGCCTACGGTGCATTGGGCACATAGTAAAGTTAGTTGCATGTCCTTTACGGACATAGCAGTCAACCCCAGCATTTTTGGGCTGTTCATGATTTCTGAGCAAGTTTACGTTCAGTAGTTTGCCATTGCTTTCTGAACGACCGGCACCCATACCATTTCATTAAATAAACTAACGCAGCTGTGTTTCGAACGCGATATGCAGGACTATGAACTGCGTCCATAACCCCTTCACCACGGAGCTGGCACGTAGTGCTGGGCCCATATTTTGATAGAGCAGCTGGCACTCAGTGGGTGATGTGGTAGGTCCCACACTGGTCGCCTTGATAGAGCAACTGGCACTCAGTGGGTGATGTGGTAGGTCCCACACTGGTCGCCTTGATAGAGCAACTGGCACTCAGTGGGTGATGTGATAGGTCCCACACTGGTCGCCTTGACTTCCTAGGCCAGTTCCTGGTACTCTTGTTAGGCTGGGTCGCCCTGGGAGCCCATGTTAGTTTCAAACATTGGAAACCATCTGGGTGTGGGTTTGAAACTAACACTGCCCAAGTGCTTGTACATATGTCCGCCGTTGCTTGCGAGAATTATTTGCATTTTTTGCCCTGGCCATGCGGGAGTGTGGTGGGAGTGAACAGGCTGATAGGCTGGTAGGGAATGCACTTCTTGGTGGTAGATTACTTATGGACAAGGGGGAGGTGGTCGTGTGCCTGTGGGACCAGGTGGAAAAAGTGGGGAAACAGATTGAGAACCTGTATATGGAAAGGATGAGATTGCGGGGGATTGGCAGGAGTTCTGTTAGAATCTCAATACTGAGAGGAAGAAAAAGAGAACTTTTAATCAGATAGTGGTAGGAACGATTAGTAGTGTGACTCTTCGCTGGCTGTTAAACGAGCGGACGGAGCACTTATGGGAATGTGCTGAGTGAAGTGATGTCTGTTCTTAACTCAACTGTTTGTATTGTGAACTGCATGTTGTTGATGGTCTGGTCCGCAGTGAAGGAACCTCCACTGTGCTGTGTTTGGTGGCATATTGGATAGTGCACTTACCTGCAAAGATAGTGGTCCAAGTTCAATCCCAAGAGGAGGCAGGATGTTGTTTTCTGTTAAGTACGGCTCAGGTTGAATCATCATCATCATGTCCTTGCCATCTAGCATAGACTTCCATACCTTTCCATAGATCTTGGTGTCTGGTATCCTGGATCAAGTCTGTTGATGGTATTTTTCCATGCCACCATCTCAGCCCATCCAGTATCATTTCTCTTGATCTGCCTCTGCCTCTTTTCCCATTGATTTTTCCAGTTGTCATGATGTTCTCCAGTGCCTCTCTTCTCAACATATGATCAAAGAAAGCTGTTTGTCTCTTTCTTATTATTGTACGTAATGTTCTAGTTTCATTTGCCTCTATCAGGTAATCGTTGTTGCCGAAGATTCATTAAAATGTGCACCAGACAATTGGCATAATTGACTGGGTATTGTCTGGGAAGGAAAGGTTAGGATGAAGGGAAATGACCATCTCACCCCATATATCATGGTCTCGAATATGTGGAGGCCTAACACCCTCTCAGCCCAGCGGGACTACTTGTGCCTGGTGTGTTTATAGTCCTGTAGTTGTGTGTGACTGCCTAGAATGTGTTTGAAGTCAAATATTGTATTTACTGTATAGTGTGGAAGCACTAAAGGATAGGCCTTAGGTTCATACCAGGATACAATCAGCGTTGCAAGTAGTGGGTTGTGCTCAATATTTAAATCTCAAATCCCGAAACAACCAAATAAATCAATTACTGTATAGTGTTTGAAGTAAAATATTTGATTTACTGTATTGTGTTTATGCCAGTCTCCCTGGCCTAGAGGTTTAACGTCTTTCTTCGTAATCCCATATACTCTCGTGAGTAATGTGACGTGAGCAAGAATCGGTAGCGGTTCTCACCGAGTCTGTTAACTTAGGGGTATGTGAGCCGGTCGCTCAGAAAGCAATGGCAAACTACTGAGCGTAATCTTGCCAAGAAATCAACAATCAGCTGAAAGATGCTTATGTTGACAGTGATGTCCTGGAAAGGATATGCGAAAAAAAAATTGCGTTTGAAGTCAAATATTTGATTTACTGTGTTGTGTTTGAAGTCAAATATTTGATTTCCTGTATCGTGTTTGAAGTCTAATATTTGATTTCTTTTATTGTGTGTGAAGTCAGATATTTGATTTACTATATTGTGTTTGAAGTCAAATATTTGTTGTGGAACCATGGAGTTCACTAAATAATGGCATAAATAAGTATAGATTGGCACTGATAGTTGTAAAAGAAAGAAGTAGAGATTAGAGGACTTGTGTGTCCTGTAATCACTACTTCATTCTTCTATTTCTATGAGTGTCAGACTACTGTTTTTTGGGGGTTTTTTCCGCTCACTCACTTTGAACTCAAGCGTAGTCCATACACACTACTTCTAGTAGTGCTGGTCTGAATTTTGTGCATGGATTAGTTTTCCCAATTAACAGTGTCCCTCGCTATCAGACGAACCCACTCCAACTTCAGAGGTACTTGTAATTTACGTCCCAAAGTCATGGATGAGAGGTCAACATTTTAGTCTAACTTACCGGTGTAGGGATTGAACCCCTTACCTCAGCATCAGGACACCAGATGTTTAAGAATGCACGTTCTTATCCATTCAGCCATTCTATTTCTATGAGTGCCAGACACTACTGCTTCATAGAAGAGTCCAAATTTGTATTTTGCGTTCCTAAAATTATTTGTTCATGTCTTTGAAGTCATGCCAGCGAAGGGGTTACGGACGCAGTTTGTAATCTCACATACCGTGTTTGAAACACAGCTGCAGTTGATTTGGCAGCAGACTGTCTTGCTTTGGTTTTTTACGAAATGGTATGGGTGCTGGTCGTTTAGAAAGCTATGCAGACTGCTCAACGTAAACTTGCCAAGAGATCACAAACAACATAAAAATTGCTAGGGTTGACTTTGAAGTCATATAGTTGTTTTTTAATTTCCTTCAGTGTGTTAGAAGATGCTTAATCATATTTGATTTTGTGTAGTGTGACTGAAGTCTTATAATTTTATTTGATGTTCTGTAGTATAACCAGAAGCCATGTCTTTTTATTTCTTTACCCTTAGACTACGAGCAGGCAACATTCAGACAATACCAGAGACTGACCAAACAGATTAAGGCAGATCCACAGGAGTATGACAAACAGAGGGACAAGCTGTAAGTAACACTGATCTGTTATAGATGTGAAGAGTTGTGTTTCTTGGGTGGTCGGTTCTTTGTGGTTGTTCTTGATGGTACTATTGTTGCCGCATTGTCTACTTTTGGAATTAAAGTTTATTGTGGGCAGATCTGAAATCACAGCACTGCAGGCAGTGCTATAGGTGCTTAGTCTTCTGCTGTGTGTAACTGTTACCCACTAGTTTCAGGTGTATAGAATGCATGAGCTCATTAATTACCAAACTTCATGCTGTTGGGAAAACAATAAACTTTTTTCTTCTTTCATTCACTTGAAATTTGTCTGTATCTGCAATGTTGTCTATTTTAACAATACACTATTTCTTCTTTTATTCACCAGAAATTTGTCTCCATCTGCAATGTTATCTTTTGTAAGAACATTGGTCTATTTTAACGATAAACTTTCTTCTTTCATTCACTTGACATTTGTCTGTATCTGCAATTGTGTCTCTTGTAAGAACTTCACTATTTTAACAATAAACTATTTCTTCTTCTTTCACTCACTAGAAATTTGTCTGTATCTGCAATGTTGTCTCTTGTAAGAACATTGGTCTATTTTAACGATAAACTTTCTTCTTTCATTCACTTGACATTTGTCTGCATCTTCAGTGTTGTCTCTTGTAAGAACTTCACTGTCTATTTTAACAATAAACTACTTCTTTCACCCTCTATTCCCCTGTTGGGTGCCCTCCTATCCTTAGCACTCCCATGCAGCTCTGTCCAGGCCCTCCCATTTTATTCATTTCTGTCTTTTCTTCTCTTCTCCATGTGTTATTAGGTCTTCCTCTATTTCTGTTGCCTTGTGGATTTCAGACAAATCATTTAAAGTGATACAATTCTCTGGTTTTCTCAGTGTATGTCCTTTCCTGCGCCAGTGTCTTGTTTATTCACCTCTTGGTTCATTGGGATTTGTTTAATTCTCTCCATGGGTTCTATATTGGTGATTCTGCCATACTATTTAATTCCTTCTATTCCACGCAGGCACCAATTAGAGGATGATTGTAGAATAATAAACTATGCTACATCTAAATTCGTCAGGAATCCATAAGATAAACAAATAATAACACTGTAATCTGCCATGCATGCCGTGAGAGGCCACGAGGGAGGGTTGGTGCTAGATTGGCACCCTCATCCCATAATGAACTTTAACAGCAAAATCCAACCAGTCATGAACCTGTTGTATGGCAGTAGATGGTACTACCTGCTTTCTGTTGGCACCAAATGTTGGGAGGCGCTTATCAAACCTGACACCCCGCACTGTGCCGACGGCTTCGGGTGGAAGAGCGCAATTGAGTGGGTACTAGCCTTACCCTAGGGGATGCTAAAGACTAAATGTCATGACAGAAAGCTCATTTCCACTGCCGTGAGATGTTTCTCAGCTTGTCTACTTATTGTCCATGTTTCTCAGCTTGTCTACTTATTGTCCATGTTTTTCATCTTGTCTACTTATTGTCCATGTTTTTCATCTTGTCTTCATATTGTCCATGTTTCTCAGCTTGTCTACTTATTGTCCATGTTTTTCATCTTGTCTTCATATTGTCCATGTTTCTCAGCTTGTCTTCATATTGTCCATGTTTCTCAGCTTGTCTACTTATTGTCCATGTCTCTCAGCTTGTCTACTTATTGTCCATGTTTCTCAGCTTGTCTACTTATTGTCCATGTCTCTCAGCTTGTCTACTTATTGTCCATGTTTCTCAGCTTGTCTACTTATTGTCCATATTTTTCAGCTTGTCTACTTATTGTCCATGTTTCTCAGCTTGTCTACTTATTGTCCATGTTTCTCAGCTTGTCTACTTATTGTCCATGTTTGAAGAAAACTGACAGCTGTAAATGACCTCTCCTGTTTATTGTATATTTCAGTGGTGAAGATTTTTATGCATCAGCAAACACTCTAGGCCTACATCAGCACAAAGACTCCGAAGATGCCATCGACAGAATGGTCGGTGATCTGGAAAAGCAGTAAGTGCTTTCATCACTGTCTTTTGTGTTTCTATGGCATATTTTTGCCTTGCCCAAGTTTTCTGCTTTCATGTACTAACTTTTATAAAGGTGTGAATTGAAAAGATAGTGATGTCAGTTGTGATATACATTGTGGTGGGACAACAATGGACATGTATGAGGGAGCTACAAACAAAAACCTTACAAGTGTGATAGAAATTACAATAACCATGCCATTGTCTTGTAACCTGTCAATATTGTTGTTAAGGATGTCAAGAATGTTACGCATATGGCATTGCCGTGTAGACAAACACGGTGACGTCATAGGACAGTTAAAGATCACCGCCCCACTTTTAACATGCACTAAAGAGGAACAGCGTTTTGTTACCTGTTGTTTTTTTTTTAATCAGTGAAGGGGTGAAACCTATAGTAATTCATCTGCTATTGAAGGCCCAGTATGGTGATGCATGCCTCTCAGTCCGGCAAGTGTATGAGAGTGGAGTAGGAAGTTTAAATACTTGTCAGTCTGATGAAGAGCTACAGCAGGTGGTACATGAGTAATTGCACATGCGACCAAGAAACTTTTTTCTGTAGGAATCCAAGCACTTTATCGGCGCTGGAGGACTTGCATTGAATGCAGCGGTGACTGCATTGAAAAGTAATATAATTGTTCAGAATATATTCTCTCTCTCTCTCTCTCACATGCATGCACACAGAGACAGAGAGCGAGAGAGATGGAGAGCGAGCGAGAGAGACGGAGAGTGAGCAAGCGAGAGAGAGAGTTATGGGTTTCATTTGAAGCCCTCCTCATAGATATCTTTGTGAGATGCATGTACATGTTGTGAGGTCCAGCATGTAAAGTTTGTATTCATTCTTTTGCAAGATTTCAACCTACTCAGTGTGGTCTTCTTTCACCCTTTATCCCGCCACTGGACCATAGGTCCTCAACAAACTCACTCCAGGCTGTCCGTAGGTGCTTAGTCTCCTGTTATGTGTAACTATTACCTACTAGTTTCATGTGCATCAAATACATTTGCTTATTAATTATAAAATTTTGTACATTTGGGAAAACATTAAACTAGCTTCTCTTATCCCCATTGGGACATAGGGCCTCGACAAGCTCACTCCAGGCTGTCCAATCCTTAGCTATCCCATTCAGCTCTCTCCATGTCCTCCCCATATTGGTAGTGTTCTTCCATCAAGAATGATGATGACCTTTCATTTCATCCAACCGTGTTGAAGGTGTGGAGCTGTGAGTTATAAGATGGCTGGTAAGGCCTATTTTGGCTCAAAATGTTCTTTGACAATGTGTGCAGAGAATGCTTGACGTTCCAGGAGTATCTCCTGCAGTGGTGTTTTTTTGTCCAGCCTTTTTTTCCACAGCTGTTTTAGTTCTGGTTGCTTCACAAGTGACTACACCCAATGTTACAGATTTCTGTTTGTGCTTCTCTTCTTCATGTATGTTTAAGTCTTCTCTATTTCTTTTGCCTTGTGGATTCTTTTATAGTTTTGCTTGTCTCAATGTATGTACTATCTAGTGCCGGTCTCTTTTTGTCTTCCACACATTTCCAAGTGCTATAAAAGCTCTTCTTGCTTTTTGTATTCTTATTTTGATGTAGTATATTTGTTACATTTGATAAACCTGCAAGGTGTATCTTTTTAAGTGGTTTAAATATTTCTCACTGGAATCTGTCATTTCAACTATTGATATTTCTTTGTTACTACAATTGAGAAAAGTTAATCAATATCTCTCTTGAATTATACATTCTAGCTCAATGACATGTTTGTGTTACTAGGATTGAGAAAACAGTTTATCAATTTCTTTCTTGGATCAGCCATTTCTAACTCAATGACATTTTATTTGTTACTGGGATTGAGAAAAAGTTTATAAATTTCTCGCTTGAATCTGCCATTCTAACTCATTGACATTGTTTTCATTACTAGAATTGAAAAGAGATCTAAGTACAGCCGTCGCAGGACCTTTGATGAAGAGGCGGACATTGATTACATTAACGAACGCAACATGAAGTTCAACCAGAAGCTGGAGAGGTTCTATGGCAAGTACACTGCCGAGATCAAGCAGAATCTGGAGAGAGGAACTGCGGTATAGCTGCTGCCGTATCTTCTACAGCCATTCGGATATTTCTTTGTTTATTGTATTCTTTTCTTGTTTGTTGGATGACTAACTGACCAGACAGTTTATAGATTATACTTTACCTCTGAAGTCAGAGTGAATTTTCCTGATGGTAAGGGACAGTGGTAATAGGGAAAGCTAAACCACACACAAAAATCAGCCCAGTGCACTAGAAGTAATAGCACGCATGAGGATTACACTTGAGTTCAAAGTGAGTGAATGCCCCAAATAAAGTTTCCCTGTACACATTTTAATCCTGTCTGGTTCTATGGAGTGTGTGCTATGCAGAGATTTTCCTTGTGAGATATATGTGAGGTGATTGGTGCACTTACACAGTTATCCATGTGCAATGACAAGGGGGGAGGGGCAGACTAGCTTAGAGATATGATGTCCGCCTCAAGGTAGTTTATTCGAAAAATGAATGCCACCGGCCTTCAAACATCCTTGAATGCCACCGGCCTTCAAACATCCTTGACCCTGTAAGTGTTGCAGTAAACAAGCCAGATTGCTTTGACCATGCGAGTTTCTTCCATGGATATCGTACAATCAGACGTATTTGCTTCAGCACTTATAGAATCCTTTTCCATGCCTTAAGGTGTGTTGGGTACATGGTGCCAATCCCATATTTGTATAAACCAATCGGCAGTGGACTGGTGATATGGTCAGTATCACCCCCAGCCACTTTTATTTCCCTGAACATTTCTTGGTACCCTTGTTACGCTGGATCAGCCTGGAAGCTCGGGTCAGTTTAAAAACCACCACCATCAGGATTTTAATATATGATCATTGATCTGGTGGGCAAGATTTCTAGCTGCTTCGCTACCTTGATAGTTTTTTTTTAAACAAAGTAAGATGTACATTAAACATTATTTTTCTCCCCAACCCCAGCAAAGTTACTTTTCTTTTTGTTTCCAAATGTTTGTTGATGGATTTTTGCTTTTTTTTTTTTTTGTCGTCCATGTTCCTGCCTTTCTTATTTTGTGGTCCATTTTCCAGTCTTGCTCATTTTGTGGTCTGTGTTTCTGTCTTTATAGTTTTGTGGTCTATGTTTCTGTCATTATCATTCTGTAGTCCATGTTCCTTCTTTCCTTGTTCTGTGTCCCTGTCATTGTTTAATGGTCTGTTTTCCTGAAGAAAATAATCATTCGTCTTTATTGTCTCATGAAATTGACCAGACATTTTTGTTTGTTTACATAAACTGTTACGGTACATAGACATCTTGGCACTGTTCAACTCTGGCAACAATCAAAATAACTTTATTACAAACCGACAAGTGTTAATGTACATACATTTTGTCTCATTCATGCAGCTTACGTGTATTATACATAACAACTAATCGAGATTCAATCATGCACCAGTTACTTCATTGTTTTCATACAATTTAATATTTAATTCTATTAAATGCAAGATTCAATGTGTGTCATTTAGTTTTACATACACTTATTTTGTGTACATAATTAACATATTCATTCAGTGCAAGCTCCTTTCTTATACCTAAGTTAAAAGCTTCACTTTATACAACAAAAGCTTCTCTGGATACAGCAAAATGAATCTATTTAACTGTATCAATATTCACTAAGTTTCTCTTACCATATAAATATTCACTAAGTTTCTCTCATCATCAACAATTGCTGTGCTTGTAAGTGTGGGTAATCATGTTTCACCATCACACATGATCACCAGTAGTGAATCAGCTCAGTGTTCTCATCCCGGACATTGCCATGTGGTCCAGTCATCCATAACTTCTCTGCCACCCTGTTGTTCCTTTTCCCCTCAATCATGCTAGTCGTCACCAAGTTTTCTAGTTTATTTCTTGCGAGATCTTGTAAAGTATATGTTGCTAACTTTTTAATGACATGAGCAATCAGTTGGACAGTCATCTTGAAGCCTAGAGATGTGGCTATACAGAAGCATTGGTTGTAGTTTCATGGAAACAGTTGTGTGTCCTTTACAACACTACTATATGACTTCGCAGCCAGCCCCAGCATTTTTTTACTCTGTGATTTACTAAGCACATTTATATTCAGTAGCTTGTCATTGCTTTCCAAAAGCCGCCTCTCATAACATTGTTTAAAACCCACACAAGGGATTATGCTTCCAAATTGCCTGCAGCTGATTCCAAATGAGGTATGTGGTATTGCTGCTCCCATTCACCAGTCGCCAGCCATGTAGAGGTTCTAGGGAGGCTATGAATGAACAGAGAGGTGATGAAAGAAATAAGCAAGAGAGTTATTTTGGCTATATTAATCACACAGCACTTTTGTAAACACCACATTGGAGGGAAAATCTGAAGGTGCGCAAACAAGAGAAAGCCAGTGAAACAAGTGGATAGATAACATTAAGAGATGGACGAGCAGTAAGTAGTCTGTCAGTGAGTACAACAACATTGCTGATCTATTGCAGCCAACCTTCATTGTGGAGACGGCACCTGATTATTAAACTATATTGATCCCCAACATATTGGCTTATGTAGCTTGGTGATACTGAACCTCGTACTGAGTTGAGGGTTCTGAATCTACTGCGGTTGGTTTGTAACCATATGGCTTTGCAACGATGTTCATATGATGCGTCGTCCGTTCAGAAAGAAATGGCCGTTACTGATCATATAATTGACTAGTAAATCAAATCACAAACAGCCAGTCAGTGCTGGAGTGTTTTACGCGTCCTGAAGGACATTCAGTGGTTAATCATCTGCCTGCATGCCTTCACATGTATAGGGTGTATTTTGAATGACTATCTCATCTCATCGTGTTCCTCTTGTACCTTGCGGTGTCGAGGTGAAGTATAAACATCATGGGAGTGCCCGATTATGGGCTTCATGTATCGATATTCCCATGGACTCTGCTATTCCCTCCGTCCAACGTTTACGTGGTCGGCCTCTTTCTCTGTTTCCATCTGGTCTGTACATCATTGCTTGTTGTGGTATGCTGTTGACTGGTAACCTACTTGCATGGCCAAACCATTTGACTTGCTACTTTCTAATAAAATCTAGTGCTGCTATAACCCCCACTTTCCCGGGATGGTTAACCCAGTCAACAAATGCCCGCAGAAGTCGGATGTGTCGGCCTAACGGCGCAAGAACGCAGCTTTGCTGTAAACAGGCACAACGCAATCACATCCTGAAAAAAAAAAAATGGATGAACGCAGCAGAAGAAGAAGAACCTCCACTTTAGTCCTGATTTCTTCATTTCTGATCTTATCTCTTCTTGATGCGTTGAGTATTCTTCTCAGGAATCTCATTTCTGTTGTGATTTTTCTTTTCTCTTTTTCTGTCATTGTCCAGGTTTGGCATTGGTAGCATAGAGTTGGTAGGAAGACTGTATTGTAAAGTGCTTTCTTAGTAGTTATTGATACATGTTTGTTCTTTAGTAGTGGTGCCATTTGTCCAGTGAGTTGGTTTGCCTTATTGCATCTATTTTCGATCTCGTCTTCTGATCTGCCATTTGATGATATTATACTTCCTAGGCAGATGGCACAATTCAAAGATCGGTGTACCGCAAAGAAACATGGACTGGCCAATACTTAAATTTTCAGAGCTTCGCACCTGTCCAGTACAAACGGGGCTTAGTACGGACCCTGTTTGACCGTGCTAGGAAGATATGCACTCAGGACACACTGACAGAGGAATTTAAAACTCTGAAGAATGCCTTAAACCTTAATGGGTACTCCACAGGATTTATAAAGCGCCACTGCCAACAACCGAAATCAGAAGTAACTACAGTCCCTAAACTCAAAGTATTCATCCAGCTAACCTTCCGAGGAGATGACGTAATGCAACTTCTGCGGGACCGGCTCACCACAGCAGTCGAGCGAACATTCTGTGCTGCAGCTCTAGTCATCAGGTACAGAAACACACCGATCCCAGTCCCAGAAGTAAAAGAACCTGTAGCTTTGTACGCCAAATCAAATTGTATTTACCAATTTACATGCAGATGCGAGGCCATCTACATAGGCAGAACTGAGCGACAGTTACATTGCAGGGTTTCGGAACATATTCCGAATTGGTTGGACAAGATACTACACACACAAGATGGTAGCCTAGGCAGGCCGACACACCGAAAAAGTCTGGCTTCATCGGTCGGGAGACACGTGCTCGAGAGTGGTCACGTGGTTGAAAGAGACAGTGCCTTCCGTGTGTTGTTCAACACACAAAGTAGTCGATTGTTAAAGTTTGCTGAAGCTATACTAATCAACCTTCGTAAGCATCCTTGTGTAAGCAGAAAGACATGTTAGTCAGTTTAAAATTACCGTGGTAGACAATCAACATTACTGTGCGAACATGTGTATATTTCAGTTTGAAGGATTTATCTAATTAATTCACGTAAGTTGTGTGATTTCTGCAGTATGTACCTGACGAGATGCAGCGAAATATGCCAGGCAATAAATCGTGCAATCTATTGTTTGTGTCTTCGTTATTCAAATTCATCACAGGAAAACATTGTTTTGAACTTCCTAGGTACATGAAACTCTTTACTTGTTTCAAAGGATGTTCATTTATGTGAATTGTTGTTGTTTTTTCTTCTTTAGTTATAGTCATTACCTCTGTTTTGCTTGTGCTAATTTTCATGTTATGTTCCTTACACATTTCATTTAGACTATTCATATGGTCTTGTAATTCAGCTTCTGATTATGCTATTAGTCCTGGTTGTCCACAAACAGTTCTCTAATGGGTTAGATATGCCGATGGTTCTTCTTCTGTGTTCTTGTCATGCGGTATTCTTGCAGTCTTTGTTTAGCTGGTTTCTTTGCATATGTTGTCTATATATGTTATGAACAAGAGAGGGGACAGGACACAACCTTGTCGTACTCCAGATCTTATGGTGAAGGGTTCTGAGTGTCCTCCATTTTGCTCTCACTATGCATTTACTGTTGTTATATAAGCTTCTACATAGGTTTGTTAGATGTGTACTCACACCATATTGTTTAAGGATTTCCCACAGCTTGTTTCTATCTACTCTATCAAATGCCTTTTCTTGGTCGATAAAGGCTAAGTAGAGTGTTTCATTGAATTTAATTGATTTTTCAATAAGTTGTCTAAGAGCAAAAATGACATCTGTCCATCGTTTGTTTTTCCTAAATCCAAGTTGTGTTTCACTTAGCTGGGGTTCTATAGTAGTTCGTAGAATGACTGTGCAATGTTTGAAAATATTCCAGTCCAAGTTTTGTATTCACCCTCTAAAGTTCATGCAACATAATAGGTAAATACAAAACTTTGACCGGCAATATTTTCAAACACTGCAAAGTCATTAAAAATACACCCTGTATTATTCTCACTTCCATGAAACAACCAGTCACATTGTCCTCACAAGTTTACTTGAAATACCAGATAGTTATTGTACCAGCTCCAACGAGTTACTCTATGGGTCCTTGGAACTGAGTAGATGACCTCATCTTTCATAATAATTTCACGAGGTCATCGTGGCCAAATAGACAAGAGTGCTCACTCTTGAACTTCTGGTGTCTGGTGCCAAGGTAACGGGTTCAACCCCTACACCGCTCAGTTGGACTAAAAATTTTATTTCTCGTCCTTGACTTGGGGACGTATATTACATAGTACATCTGAAGTCGGAGTGGGATTGCCTCATGGCAAGTGACGCTGGTAATAGGGAATGCTAATCGATAGACAATAACCAGTCCTGTGCGCTAGAAGTAGTAGCACTTATATGGGTCAAATCTAGCGAACACAAAAATAATAATTTCATATATACGCTGCCAAGAGTAGACAGCTCAGCAGCACAGGGATAAAAGCAACAACAACAGTATATCAATACAGCATTTACAGAATAATATCAATATGGCATCACTAGTCAGTACTTAGAAAATCAAGGCCTGACACAATTGTGTGAAGGAATCTTAGTATGGCTTTAAAATAGTCTCGATGTAGAAAGGCAAGGCCTGGCACAAATGTGTGAAGTAATCGATTATTTGTCAGATTATCCTCTCTGCACATTGAACCATTCGGTCCATAATTGCTCAGATCCACACCTTAGTATCTCCCTCAATATTTAGCAGGCAATAATGCCAGTTCTGTGTTAGTTGATTAATCCTCTTTGAACTCCCAACATAGCACTCTTGTTTGGCTTCACACCGTTTGACCTGATGTTTTTGCAGTCTGGTCAAGGCTGTAGAGTCACTGTCGACGCTTGATTTAAACCTAATGCCTCTCTATCTCATGTCTTGTCCGCTGTCCACAGTAGTCTGACTCGCAAACCTATCAACTTGTTCATTTCATCTTACACTTGCTTGGCCTGATACTAACATAAAGATTATTTTTGTCAGCCTTGATCTCCTCAGAGACTTCCTTCCCCCCACTGTCTTTGAGCCGAGCCCATCTCAATCTTCCTGAGTACACTCATTGAGCTGTTGAGAAAGCATACCTGGGTGAAAGTCTGCTTCTCCAGCCAGGTTGATGCTTTAGTTACTGCCATGACCTCCAGGCTACTTGTTGTCAAAGCGAAGGCACAGCAGTCATTTTTGCAGGTCTGCCTCTGACCTGAACCATGAAAGCCAATGAGCTCCTTACATGTCAAACAACAGATCCATCTGTGTAAGTAACCACATCGCCCTCAGGAGATGTCTTACGTATCAAGGCCTGAACTTTTGCCTCAAAAATTACCAGATTTCGATATCTGCACCCAATGTCCAGCCTGAAGCATAATGAAAAAGATGTACCGACTCTGATGGCACTTGTATCCGTTCTCTATCAGGTTTTATGACCTCAAATAAACAGACCTGTTGAATAATGTCCACGGCCTGACCCATTCAGAGTTTTCAAAACAGTCAAGCCTTACGGCCTGGCACAATGGTGTGAAGAAATCTCAATACGGCCTCCAAACGCTGATGTGCTCATATTGCTCATCGCTGCTTCTTCTGCTGAAAGGCGACCTTGAAGAATCAGATCTGCATCCATGGGAGGAGGCAGACGACACGGATGCTGCAACTGGGTAATGAATAACATCGGATCTTAACGACAGATCAGCCATATCTATGTCAACCATTTTGCGGTCAAACACATGCCAGCTTGACAGAGAAATTGGAACAGGCTTCTCCAAGCGACGATTGTTGGTACTTTCGGAATTCTTTGGATACTGGTATTTGTCGTGTAACTTGTCCCCCAACCGCTGCCTGTCAATTACTTCATCACTGGCTTGTCGCACGGGTTTTAGCAGTTGATACGATTTTTCTTCCAGACTTTTAGAGCTCGACTGCCGTCTCTTGAAGTATTTTCCATCTGTAGACCCTCTAGATGCATTGAAAATGGTGTAACATTTGTCTTCGTATGAATTAACGTCGGCTAAAATGTCGTATGCTTTATCTCTTGCTGGGACTAAAATCTGCGAGGCATTGTGTGGGAGTACAGTGGGGTATATAAATGAGCCGGTTGGGTTCATTGGTGAGCGATTCAGTAAGGCAGCATCTGATACTTTCGTCGATTTCAAAAACGTGGCAGAAGACAGAACAGGAAACGATACTTGGTCAGGAGAAGGTGATCTGGGAAGTACAAACACTCGACCGTCAATCTCTTTAGAATGCATTGTTCTATTCTTATGACCAGGCAGTTGTGGAATCTTATGGATATCGAAGCTGACCTTCTGAAAGCTCCTGGCATCCCCCTCTGACTCTCTCCTCTTAGAGTCAGTAGTTGCAGTCACGGACAAGTTTATGGCAGTGTCTTCAGAACTTGGCGCAGATTCTATCTGGTGACTTGGTAGATGCACCTTTAACCCAGATGGATACCTGGTTCTACCTTGATTCTCTGAACTATAACTGAGGTATCTAGTAGTTTCTCTGGAAGTGGCTTCTGGTGCTTGTAAAGGAGGATACGGGCAAGGGATGATGGAATCTTCATGCTTTTTGCTTTGGAGCAATCGACTGTCTGAAAGATAAGGTATGGTTATATAACGGTTCCCTTCCAGAAGGGTGAAATCTGTTGTGCTTGCCGGTTGTAAGACAGGATAGGATGGTACCATCAAGCTGTTACCAGCCAGCATTGCCTCTTGCAGTCTGGAGACTCGGAAAGGATCATCAGTGCTGAAAGAATATTGAGACAAAAGCGGCAGTCTAGATTCCATAGCGTGTCTCGAAGTACCCAAATTCATGTGGACTGATGGTACTAAGGGTAGTTTAGTAGTATCAATGCAATGTGGATTGAGTTCAAATCTAGATGTGTAAGGGAACGATAGCTGCCGATCTCGAGAAGGTCGTGGTTCCTCAGTGAGAATGTTAGCGTTGTATTGAGACAGACCCCTCGGATCTGGTGTCACTGGCCTCGCAGAGTCATGAACAAGGTTTTGTGATTCTGTGGAAAAAGGAGAAACAGCTTGTGGTCTGGATATGATTAGGGAAGATCTTGGGTGATCTATCAGTGTAGGCGTTGGTGAATGTCTCTTATTCTGATAGTTTTCAAATGGATGCTGATCATAGTGGATCCCAGTTTGGCTCAACAGAAGGCGTTGTTGGTTGCAGGACAGTTTAGTGAGTATACTAGTTCTTCGGTCACACTCGGTCAAACTTCTGGGTGAACCTGAAATTAAAGTTGTAAACCGTTAGTAAACTGTGATGAAGTTCTGTTTGCGGGTGGAGTGGCTATGGTGGGTCAACCCTTCACTCTAGAAATGAAATATGATGAACTGCAATACAAATACAATGTCAACAAAAACAAAATGGAGTTGGTCAGCTGTACAAGAACACAAGCACAAGGTGTATAATGGGCATTGCAACTAGAAAGCCTTCAGCAGCATGCAAAAAAGAATCAAAAACACTAATGTAAGTACATTTTAAAAATTACAAAAATGACACCTAGCCGAGGTCTTGGACACCTCACACCCCACCTTGTGTGAGGGCCTATACTTCAATGGAGCATATAGAAAGAAAGTATAATGTAACAAATATAAGAAAATACCATGTGCGGCTTGACACATACGATGTAATACTGATCACATACGATGCCTTGCCTGGAGCAAACATTGTATCAGTCCAGAATGTCTTTTGTCTGCCGTTTCATGGTTTGCCTTAATCTATGCCCAGGAGAAATAATATTGGACAAGGAGTCATATTCGCCAGTCTGTTACGGAGCCTTTAAAAATAGCAACACAGTAACCTACCATGCATGGCGTAAGAGACGACTAGGAAGAGTTGGTGTGTGTCTGGTGATCTTAGCCCTTATCAGCAAAATCAAATTAAGCTTGAAAACGTCTAGATTGGAGAATTTTGTGTGAGTTTATTGAGGGCCTACGTTCAATTGAGAGATACAATGCACAGGAAGTTGAAAAAGTTACGATCAATCCACACAAGCTTTCGACGTTTCACTTCTGGCGAGAATAGCTTTGGTTGGTGTGAAATGATATTCTCTATGAGAGACTACAGGACCTGAACATCCAGGACAGCCGGCTCATAAATAGCTTCATGTCTCAGAAACTGAAACACTTTGGCCATATGTTACTTTACTTGTCAGATCTTAGGCAGATATGGTTGTGCTACCGTATGACAGTAGACGGTACTACCTGATTTCTGTTAGTGGCGAATGTTGGGCGGCGCTTACCAAACCCGACATCCCATATTGTGCCAACGGCTTCGGGCAGAGGAGCGCAATTGGGAGGATACAAGCCTTACCCTAATGCTAGGAAATGCAACCTAAAGACTAAATGGCAGAGCAGACCAGGCCCTAAGCCTTGGTCGGCAACTGGTCTAGGATGGAAGCTCCGACAGGTGGACAGTTTGAGTATTGCTTTGATCCGGCAGCTTCTGTAGCTTGTCTTGTTCCATACGTATTGGTGTTACTTTTCCTCTGGAATAAACTAGGTAGGGCGAGTGAGTGATCATACTACATAGTCTTAGGCAACACATGGTCTCTAACTTCAGCCCAGGCTTTTTGCTGTGGAAAGATATACCTCCATTTTACAAACTATCTTTTGTCAAGACGGCAAGGTGCCAAGTCTTCAGGAATCCCCGCGCAGTCGATATGCTATAAAACACCCTTCTCTGCGATTTCTCAAGATTTAATAAACTAGATTATAAAGTTAACTAGGAAACAACGTTTCGTATACTGTATTCTTCTAACAGTAAATGAATGCTCTAATATAGTAAGGCCTTAGCAATTAGGGGGTTCCAGCCAGTTTTGTGCAATAAGAAAGATTTCGTTTTACATTTGAGATTACCGTGAGGATAACAGATGCTCCGTTTTACGTGTTTCAGCCAAAGTTGTATTCACTTCTTCTTCTTCTTTCGTTCGCTTGAAATATGTCTATATCTGCAATGTCGTCTCTTGCATGAATTGAACTGTTTTTTTCAGTTCACACAGTGGTCCATAGAGTTTATCTTCCACTGTCGTCTCTCTAGGCCAGAAGGTTTGCCTAGATATGTTATATTTTGGGCAGTCTTGGAGTATGTGCTCTGCTGTCTGCGACGCCAATCCACATGTGCACATGGCTGTTTCACCAATCTTGAATTTTGTATACATGTGGTTGCGTAATCTATTGTGTCCTGTTCTGAGGCGCAGAATAATGACTTGTTCTGGTCTGTCCATAACGTGGTAGTCATCTTGAGCAGGTTTTGGTGGCTTTCTGACTGATTTGATCATTCTTTTCTTTTGGTGGTATGTAACGGGCACATCAGGCTGTTCTTCTTTGGCTCCTTCCTTAGCCAATTGATCAGCTCTGTCGTTTCCGGGTACTCCACAGTGGGATGGTATCCACTGTATGGTGACTTTATGCTGACTGCTAAGTTCAGAAAGTAGTGTCCTTAGTACTGGCAATTTCCCAGAGAGGAGCGCCTCGAGTACTGATTTTGCATCTGTTAGTAGCACCACAGGTTGTGTACCATTGCTGTTATTTAGTAATTTCTCTGTTGCTATCTTGATTGCCCCAATTTCGGCATCATAGTTATGGCAGTACTTTCCTGTCGGTACTCTGGCTGTGTCCCTAGTATTATTTGGGTATTCTATGTACACTCCCGCTCCTCCATTTCGAACAGCATTTTGTGCTGACCCATCTGTGTAGACTCGGATCCAGAGATCCTGTGGGTATTCTTCATCAAGGAAGCTGAGAGTGGCTGTTCTGCGCTGCACACTGTTCTGTTCTTCCTTGTCAAATATTCCTCTCACTTTTGTCTGGATTTGTAACGATAGTCTATGCTCATCTTTCCATGGAGTTCGCTCTGGAATAGTTGTTAGGGGGATACCAACTGTGGGCAGATCAGTGGTTTCTCTGCAGAGTCGTTTGGCCTGGTGGATAAAACTACTTCTTTTCAACCGCCCCATAGCTAGGTTTTCAAATCTGTTCTTCGTAGGGTGGCCTGGCAAGCTGAGGAACTTTTCTGCTTGTATTAGCGTTTTCGTATCTCTGCGCTCACTCAGTGCCTGTGTCCTCCCCATCTTCTCCATTTCCACTATAGGGGTTGATCTCATCCCTCCTGTGGTGACTCTAAGTGCTTGATTTTGCACCTTGTCCAGCTCTTGTAGTGTGGTTTTTGATGCTGAACACCACGCAGTTGACCCATATTCCAGGTGTGGTCGTATGCTCTGTTGGTAAACTTTGCTAAGTATTTTCGTACTGGCTCCCCATGTGGTTCCACTTAGCTTTCTCAGGATGGCTATTTTCCTTCTGGCTTTTGCTACTGCTTTGTTGATGTGCTTTCTCCATGTCAGCTTGCCATCAAATGTTACTCCAAGGTATGTTGGTTCTTTATCTTCTCTTAGGGGAGTTCCATTTATCTGGATGATCCCTGCCTTTTGTTTTGGAGAGAGGGTAAATAGGGTGGTGCTGCACTTGTCAGTGTTTATGCTGACACACCATCTATTTGCCCATGCAGCAAATGTATCTACAGCTCTTTGTAGCAATCTGGTGGCCACTGATGCATATTCATTTGTGCTCCATAGAACCAGGTCATCGGCGTACATTGCCGCTTTAATTCCATGCGGTAGGTGAGCAACAAGATCATTGATGAAGATTAGAAAAAGTGTGGGGGACAAGACTCCGCCCTGGGGGACACCGTGACGCAGTAGTACTTTCTTGCTCTTGAGTCCGTCTATCTGTACTCGGGCTCTTCTGTTGTGCAAGTATGCTTTCACCCATTTGTACATTCTTCCATTGACTTTGCAGTTTCTCAGTTTCTTCATCAGACCTTCTTTCCAGACTTTGTCAAAGGCTTTCTTCAGATCTATCCATGCCGCAAGCACCAGCTTCTTCTCTTGGAATGCATCCTCAATTTCTTGAGAGAGGTAGGTTGTCTGATCTTCCGTAGAGTAGCACTGCCTAAAGCCAGCCTGCTGTGGCACAAGGATGTTTTTACTTTCAATGTACCACTGCAGTCTGTGATTGATGATGCGCTCCAGTGTTTTGCAGAGACAGCTGGTGAGGCTAATTGGTCTGTAGCTAGAGGCAATGGAACCATCTTTCCCTGATTTTAGGAGGGGTATCATGATTGCTTCTCTCCAGGCTTGTGGAACACTGCCTAAGGTCCAGCTGTTATTGAAGATCTGCAACAGCTTTGTTTTGGCCTCTGTTCCTAGGTTCCTGATCATTTCATTGGAGATACCATCAGCTCCTGGTGACTTTCTCATTTTCAGTTTTGATATGGCTAGCTCCAGTTCGCTGATTGTGATGGGTGGCTCCAGAACCTCATGTACTATTTCCTTCTGTCCTGTATGTTGTCGTTTCTCTCGAATCTCTTGTTGTTTCTCTGGACTAATTTTGATATTGCTATCTTGTGCGTGGGGC
>JACEFZ010001388.1:0-65085 GCA_014155875.1 Cepaea nemoralis
TGCTCTTCAAAGACTAAATTGTGGATTGGGACATATAGAACTACAAAAATTAGATTTTTAAGAGCTTGCATCCTTCCCATTGCAACATACGTGGGCTTCTTTAACAGGCGGCACCTCGGACAGGCCATTCTGGTCCACAACAACATACTGGTGTCTGAGATAGATATGTCTGCCTGGAACAGTGATGCCCTGCAAGAGCAGGCATTAAGAATAATGATGCCAGTGCAGCTTGTAATCGTGAACGTCTATGCGCGAAATGGGAACGTCGACGTGTGACAATGGCAGAGTTTATTCGATATAGATGAAAGGCATATCATCTACTGTGTGTGGGGACTTCAATGCCACAACGTAGGGATATTCCAGATTTTCAAGGTACAGACCTGACATGGAAAAAGTCAGGTGCGGATAAAGGTAAGGCCCTTCTTGCACGCTACATAGAGCAGACTGACCAAAAGACGAGCCTGCCAGAAAGAGGACCACAATGACACTCTGTCAGCTGTGCGAGGGGGTCGGGACAGGCGAAGAATGCATAATCACAGCTGAGACAATATGTGCGACGCTCAAGAAATCACCTAACACCGCCCCAGGCCCAGACGGCATCCAATATGGTGACCTACTGATGAAGTCAGATGATGACATGGAAGAACTGGCCAGAGAATTCAACACCAGTATCCAGAGGGGTCAGATCAAAGAGGAATGGCTACATAGCTACTTGCTGCCGCTACCATGTAGAGACAAGCACCCAATAACCAGAGGCCTCTAAACATCTTGTAGAGTCAAGCACCCAATCACCAGAGGCCTCTAAACACCATGTAGTCTGTAGAGTCAAACACCAAATCACCAGAGGTCTCTAAACACCATGTAGAGGAGAAGCAACTTTCCTATGTTTACACCTTGCAGAAGCAGAAGACAATCGTCAGTTTCTGTTCTGAGTTTCATGGGTAAATCCCAAAGCTGTTCGCCATTTTTTCACCCCTTTTTTACTGAGTCTTTTTTTACAACTTTGAATATAAATTGCCGTTCAAATTTCCCCCATTTTCAAGGGTTGCCACAACCTGGGTGGCTCTATCTCAAGAACTATGGTCTGGGTGGCACGGTTTCTCAAATCAGACAAGTAATTAACTTTTACATTGAAGCCATCTCACCTTACACGATAAGATGTTGCCAAAAACTGAGAAGGTGTCGTACAGAGCCTTATTGTCGATGCTCTTATCCAGGTTTTTAATGAATATATTGCTGAAACCAGAGTTCTGCAGCGATGGGCCAAGAAAGGACCAAATGATTCTGATTGGTTGACCCTTCATGATGTCAAAGTTCATCGTATCCATTGCACGTTCAGCTATGGATATATGACATTGTCATAGAAAGAAATAAATGACACTTTAAAAAGTTGAAGTAGTACATGTTATAGTAATACATTAATCATTATTATCAAAAGCCCTGCCAGCTGGCGTATGCGTTCATGTTTCTCCACAGATCTCGGTCTTTTGTGTTTCTGGATCAACTCTGCTGATGATATTCCTTCACGCCACCGTCACAATCCATCCAAAATCATTTTTATTTGTCTGCCTCTGCCTCCTTCCCTTGATCTTTCCAGTTGTTAGGATATTCTCCAATGTCTTTCTTCTCATTGCATGACCAAAGAAAGCTGTTTGTCTCTTTCTTATTGCTGTATATAATGTTCTAGTTTCATTAGCCTCTTTCGGGAAATAATTAGTTACTCTGTCAGTTCAGAGTAATACATTCACTTAATCAAAACAATCACTATCTAAGAATTACAGGAGTGGTCCCCACTGAGAAGTGGTCAAGTCACAAGCCTCCTGCTATGTAGATCGTGGGTTCGTTCTGGGGCTGAGTCAACCATGAGTGCGCTTGTATCACAGAACGTTATGTACTCAAATGTTATGTATATTCAACACTTCCATATATGGTGTGGAAGCCTGGACAATGAACAAGCAATTAGAAAGTCAACTGGAGACATGAATACACATAATAGTTTTTTTTTTTAAATTCAACCAGCCATGAACAAGTCTACAGCTTGGCGTGAATTAGTTGAAGGCCTATACTTCAACTGGGGATAAAGGGTAGGAGAATGGAGAAATGACAGTTGTATTTAAAAAAAAAAGTCACTTAAAAGTCGACAGGGTCGACTTCATTGCACTGGGTTTTATCCCACATGGCTCGGTCTCTTTCCGCAGCGTGGAAAGCGTCGCACAAAGCACGAACTCCGTGGCTCTAGCGACCACCCACAGAAGTCTCCAAAAAATTTAACCCGTGAACCGAAGGACGCGGCCCGGAATCAAACCCACAACCTTCTGAGCCCGAGTCAAACGGCTTGACCACTTCGCCATGAAGACTCCCCACGATGACAGTTGTATGCTGGGAGTATGGTATAACTGGTACACTATAATAAGCAAGTATACCGGTGATAATCAGGTAGGCGAGAACTGAACACTTAGATGTGTCACATTCTAATGTCCCTCACATGTTCATTTAGTGTTTGCTCAGGAACACATGGTTTTTTGAACAAGTGTTCACGGTGTTAGCACATGGTTAACTTCTGGCATGGTAACAACACTATCAAAGAAGTAATTTTCGTAAGGCACTTCCATCTCTTCGCTAGCCAACAGTTACAGACAGGACACCCTTGGATGAGGTGGAGTACCCTTTTATTCCCCACAAATAGAGCTTGAGAGCAACAGGCAGGTAGTTGGTCTGTTATAGTTATGGTCTCAAGTTTGTGATGTGATGGTAGGCAGAGGTTCTTTACAGAAAGAAGAATCAAGAGACAATGGCTGCAGTCATCGACCAGCATGGTCACTGACAAAAAGGCAAGCAATGCTAGACTGACTGGCACCTTGCCGTCTTGACAGACGATAATTTGTAAAATGGGGTTATCTCTCCTTAACACAAAGCCTGGGCTGAATTTAGAGACCGTGTTGCCCATGCAGCATGATCCCTCTCTCGGCTTGTTTAGTTTACTCCAGAGGAAAGGTGACACCAATACATCTGGAACAAGACAAGGTGCAGAAGTTGCCGGATCAGTAAAGCAATGCTCTAACTGTCCGCCTGTCGGAGCTTCGATCCTAGACCAGTTACCAACCAAGGCTTAGGGCCTGGTCTGCGCTGCCATGACATTTAGTCTTTAGGTTGCATTTTCTCACACCAGGATCAGGCTTGTACCCTCCCAATTGCGCTCTTCCGCTCAAAGCCATTAGCTACCATCTTAATAAACACCAATAAAATGAAAGCAGTTATTGCCATTATGGAGGAAGATTGTAATGATATGATAGGAGAAAAGTTCTGCTCTACATATAGGACAAACCAATGAATGATGAAGAACATAATTACAGTATATACATATCACATCATATTATGAAAAGTTAATTACCCAAAATCTATGTATATAAAAAAAATAAGACATAATAATTACCATTGTGTTGATGCTGAAAGTTCACAAAAGCATAACCCAGCGACTGTCTGGTGATCATATCCCTGCAGACTCGGATCGACAGCACGGGACCGCATGTTGAAAACTTCTCAAACAATGCAGCCTCAGTCACATCAGGATGAAGATCACCCACGTACAGAGAAGCCATAGAATAACTTGTAGCTGGATTCATTCTGACGGTTGTTTGTTGTTATTGATAAACTTATCTTAAATAACAAACTTGGGAAAATGACGTTTGCCAACTTTTGTCTAAAACAAGCAAAGCTATTCCAAAGCTGTTTCAAATTGACATTCTGAATGGTATATAAAAATCAAGGTCACTGTATCTAATGTCAAATCAGAAAATCGCTAACACCAGCATAAGATGATTACCATAGTATGGCCAGATCAGAACAAATAAATCTGGGGAAGTAAACACAACTTCACAATCTCACATACAACTTCACAATCCCACATACAACTTCACAATCCCACATACAGGTTTACAATCCGCTGTAGGCAATTTGGAAGTAGACTGTCTTGCATTGATTTTCACCATCCTATGGGTGTTGGTTGTTCAGAAGGCAATCACAGCCCATATTTTAATATACTAAATGGAACTCAACAGATTATGTCAATATTATTATCAAAGCCTGACAGAAAATGTGGGCAGACAGAGCATATAAGTCCAGGAAGGCAATCTGCCTATGGAGGAGGAATCCAGAAAAAACCCTTAACCAACCAAGTTGGAAGATGCTGGCCTAAGTGCCACTGGACCAGAAAGTGAACATCTACGCACTAAAATGGATGCTAAGCACCATGCTATAGCAAACGTTGATTGCCAAAAAAGACTGAAGGAGAGGAGGAGGAGGAGAAGAAGGAAAAAAACCAAGAAAAAGAACAAGAAGAAGAAGAATATTATTATCAGATTTTGCATACTAATAAAGTTAAATTTCCTGCTTATTTTAAAATGGCAATAAAACCGAGAAGGCTTACTGGGCAATGTGTTTTGCACTATTGTTAGATGAAATGCTGATTGTAATATTGTGCTTTAAGTTAAGTGGAGCTGTAAATGTTTTCTGTAGCTAAAATACATGTTAAATTATAACTGATTAAATCCAGCATTGAATTTAACATTGATGTCAGGTCTTGGTCAGATATGACTGGGCTACCATATAACAGTAGAAGGTACTGCCTGCTGTTTGTTAGCCTGAATGTTGGGCACACCAAACCCAACACCCCATATTGTGCCAACTGGTTTCGGGCAGAGAAGTGCAATTGGGAGGAGTACAGATTTTAATAAAATTATCGTTTTAATCAATTTTAGATTATAGTTATTGTGATTTAAATGACTTTGTGAAAGATTCTAAAACTAATATCATGTGTTGTATTAGTTAAATTATTTAGCAGGCGGTCATAATGGAAAACAAAACTAACAGTGAAAGTTCATCATTAAAATGATGGCACATGTCAACTTATGCTTGCGCTAATGGGCCACACTTGTGCCCCTGAATTTGCTTTGCCTATCACAAAGTATTTAAGAAGTATTTAAATAATTAAATTAAAAAACATAATTATAACTAAATAGAAAATCGTGTATATACTGATTCTCAGTACAATCTGTGTGTTTCTGAAATTTTCCATTTTGTGTGAAAATGATGTGCTTCAAAATATGTTTTAATTGTGTTTTATTGGTGTTATGGGGCAGTTTGTGTGATACTGGTGAAGGAAAGTGGTGTGTTTATCATTATTCAATAAATTTAACAGGATTATCTTCAAAGGATAGGAAACAATCCCTTGGTAAGTGGAAATTTTAAATAATTTTCACCACTTTTATTTACGTTGTTGTTACAAAACATATCATGATTGTTATAATTTTTCTAAGATCTCACATAATTATTAACACTGTCATGTTCCTTGTGCAATCTACTTTAATGTGATATATAATACAATATATCTGCTACAATTATAACTATTTTACATAATTATTGTGACACACCCCTATTTCCCATTTTCTGCCATGAATTTTTGTTTGGTCAAGCCCACTTTTTTGTTTGGTCAAGCCCACTTTTTTGTTTGGTCAAGCCCACTTTTTTGTTTGGTCAAGCCCACTTTTTTGTTTGGTCAAGCCCACTTTTTTTGTTTGGTCAAGCCCACTTTTTTGTTTGGTCAAGCCCACTTTTTTGTTTGGTCAAGCCCACTTTTTGTTTGGTCAAGCCCACTTTTTTGTTTGGTCAAGCCCACTTTTTTGTTTGGTCAAGCCCACTTTTTTGTTTGGCAGTTAACATAGATGAAGCTGCAGGAGACAGCAAAAGATAGGGTGCAAAATGACAACATTTAGGTTTGTGTGACTCATATGGAGAACAAAATGAGATAACAAACACAGACATAGGCACAGTACAAACCTTACAACAAACACAGACATAGACACAGTACATAGCTTACAACAAACACAAATAGAGCAAACCAAAATCACAAGGTAAAAATAACAACAATGATAATCATTTTTAGAAATAAACTATACCACAATATCAACAAGGAATTGATGTTTGGATTTTAGTCATCTTCATCAGGGACAACACAAACAAACAGATCTAAAGGAAAACATGAAATTAGACAATTTAAATCAAACATTGAAAAGTAAATAGAAACATTTGCAGTCAAGGCTTGGCTTGAGTTGGACGAGGGGGGAAGAAAAACACACCCAACACTCCTCAAAACGTGTGAATGGGTCTTTTAATTGACTAATTTCCCTGCCAAAATCAAACATTGCTAGTGCCCAATGGTAAAGGACAGGTAAGCAAAGACTCAACAAATTGAGAACGACTGCTCTCCTAAGAGCTTAGCTGCCCGATATGTTCATGGCCAAAACTTAAGCTTAAACGTCATACGTCAATAAAACTTTCAAAAGAAGATAGATTTTAAAATTAAATGTAGTGCTAGGATACCCGCCTCAAAGAAACTACAAGTCCGTATACAAGCAGGAAAGTCTTTTATCCCACGCCTAGTTTAGTTTATCCAGTCTGTGTAGTTGTTTCGGACAACTAAGACTAAGCATAAGCAGTGCCAGTAACTTAAGAGAGTAAGTAACTTTAAGTTCATAAGTAAGTAGAGAGACGAGTTCCTGTTCAACACAAACACAAAAAATATTCAAACACACAGCAAATAATTAGGCATCTTTCACAATCGCTGCGTTACATTTCACACAATACATTCATATTTCGGGGTAGTAAACAACAACATACCTCAATATGTACATAAACTCAGTGGAGAAACTGTAATTACAAACGTAACTTCGCTTCCAGTTTCTGAACTGAAGTGGCCGCCACAAAAGCAAACGATATCGTGGAGGGAATTCCTGGAACAGCTGATGACGTTATTGGGCTAAATATAGAAGAGGGGGTTCACCTAATCCCTGGCACTCCCACGTCAATGTGGGGTATTATTGAGTATAGGTAAATAGACGTGATGTCACCGCACTCCGGGTGCGCACATAAGAGCTCCGTCTCCCTTGACAGATATGGACTTAAATGCTGGACTTCTCGTTCACATCACAATGGAAAACTGCTGAACGTAAAATTGCCTAAAAAGTTAACCTGGGTGTAGGGATGATAGCTCGTGTGGATGCTTATGACAGTTGCGTGCGTGATTTCTTCTTCTTCGTCTGCGTTCATCAGGAGTTTTTTTTTTTTTTTCGGACGTGATTGCGTTGTGCCTGTTTACAGCAGAGCTGCGTTCTTGCGCCGTTGGGCCGACACATCCGACTTCTGCGGGCATTTGTTGATCGGGTTAACCTTCCCGGGGTGTGCGTGATTTTATGCATGATTAAATATATATGGGCATGCGAGAGAGAGAGAGAGAGAGAGAGAGAGAGCGAGAGAGAGAGAGAGAGAGAGAGGGAGTATGAATGAGTGAACGTTTTAGTGTTTTTGATTGTGAGTGGGTATGTGTGGTTGTATGACTGCGTGGGGGTACAACTGTGTATTTTTATATTTACGTGTGTGGAAGTGTGTATGTGTCGATTATGTGTATATGGGATGTAGTGTATGTGTGTGCTTTGCTGTATGGATGAGGATTGATTAGTGAGAGAGAGAGAGAGAGAGAGAGAGAGAGAGAGAGAGAGAGAGAGAGAGAGAGAGAGAGAGAGAGTTTATGCATGTATGTGTGTATGTATGCATGTGTATGCGTGTTTGTGTGTGTCTGTATGTATGTATGTATGTACGCATGGATGGATGGATGGATGGATGGATGGACGGGTGTGTGGGTGGATAAACTTTAGTTAGTTAGTTTGAGATTATGAGTATGTATATGTGAATGCGAGGGAGTGAGTATTTGTGAGTTATTGAGTGGGTGCATAAATGTGAGAGTTTTTGTAAATGATGAAAGTGTGTATGCAGGGTTTTGTGTTTCTCTTTATGAATGTGTGTGTGTGTGTGTGTGTGTGCGCGCGCGCGCGCGTGCTTGCGTACGTGCCTGCCTGCCTGCCTCATAACATGGTAATATGCATCGTTTATGTTTATAACATTCATTTGACAATGTTTTTTATTTCCTATATAACAAGCACAATTGATGTACGAAAGATGAGAGATTGGAAGGGCCGAATGTAAGACAGGCCTGCGTGCCCAATTTATGAGCCTTTGAAAATACAGTTCGTTTGTTCTTTTTTTTTTCTCTGTAAATGATATCATTCTATTGGTCAGTATGTTTTCCATCTTGCAAAAAAAAAAAAAAAAAAAAAAAAAAATTGTATGGCGATTTTTGTTCTAATCTCTTCAAGGCATCTCCCATCAGATGTCATGGCTGTTCCTAGATAATTGTACCGATTCACGTGTTTAAGAATATTCCCATTTACTTGTATGTTACATTGTGTATGTTTTTCATCCTGGTGATTACCATAACCTGCGCTTTCTTACAATTTAATTCCGACCCCAGTTGCTCACTGTGTACAACAACCGCATCTACTAAATGTTGCAGATCCTGCTCATTGTCTGCAATCAATACTGTATCATCTGCATATCTAATGTTAGTGATGTTACGTCCCCCAATGGTGATTCCTTTTATTTCTTCTAAATTTTTAAAAAATATTTTCACTGTCTAGGGAAAAAAGATCTGGATACATTATTACACATCTCTGCGCAGTTATCTCTTAATAGGCTGATATTGCCCTACTTTATTATCATAATCTCGATATATGAAGCCAATAAACAGGCTCTCTCCCGTTGTTTATACCTCACCTCGAAACCACAAAGCACTCGATGAGGACAGTAGATGGTTTCACACTTGTGGTGGGATGTGCAACACTGACTTTTCTGACTGGTCTCCGTGGATTTGCTAGTGCGATCTCCGCTGCCTGACAATTTGTTGCACCTGGTTGCCACCTGGACTAGTCCTGGACAGCAGCCTGCGATGTGAACGTGTTGATGTCCGGACAGTCTTAAGGGTGTCCTTAAAGTGTTTTTTTCCTGGCCAGCTGGTTATTGTTTTTTTTTTCACAACGAATATAGAATGTGAGTTAATGTAAGGGAGAAAACCACAAATACTCTTTCTTATTAATATCAAGCATGTGAATTTCTCCCCCTTTCGTTACCTCTCATTTAGCCAAATATTGCATACGAAACATACTTTGTTTTTAAATCTACCTTTTCCAAAGCATTAAAAGGAGGTCAGCATGGCCCAATGGATAAGAGCGTTATTTCTTAAAATCCGTTTTGTCGGTTCAACCTCTACACCAGTCAGTTGGACTAAAATGTTTACTTCTCTCCCTTGACTTGGGGACGTAACTTCGAGAAGACCTGATCATGTGGGGCCACATCACTTGACGGATGTCAGTCGCGGCGATCGGGCATATTTTGAGCTATAGCTTTCGATGGCTGACTTTGTGATGTCCTAGTGTGATAATTTGGTCGCGTCTAGCGTGAGCCGCGTGGTCAAGTGGTTACACACCGGCTTTTAATTTTACTTTTCTCTCGGAGTTCGATCCCGGGTCCAGTCAGGGCTATGCACCACTGACCAGCTCAAAAAGGAGCGAAGCTCGAATCTAATTCTTTCAATCTGACGTGGACAGGGCCTTAGGTTAGTACCGGAATACGATGTACGTTGCCAGTAGTGGATTATGCTCACTCCTTAAAATTACAAGTACCTCAGAAGTCTGACGGCGAGGGACACTGGTAATAGGGAGAGCTAGCCCGCACACAATAATCAGTCCATTGTGTACCACGCTGGGGTTCAAAGCAAGCAAATAAAAAGTATGACCATTGTTTCCATTTCGCAAGACCGTGGAGGCGCCATCTTGGTTTTTGGTTTTAAGAATGGACATCACAGCACCGGACAAACCCATAGATATAATCTGCCTCCCTCAGCAAATGCCATAAGATAAACTGATTATTGCAGTACATAAATTCATAAGCATTAATTAGTGCTCATATCAGTAGAATGAACAGAGATAGGACACACAAGACAACATAAAAATTAAAAGCTGTATTTACCATACCAGGATTAGAACTTGTTGCCTGTAAATGACGACATCGTCTCGCTGCAGGAACAAGAGTACTTCCACGCATGACCAACTAGACAGCCCGTGTGGATTGCCGACACGAAGACATGCCAATTGTGAAATTGGACAGTTGTCATTTTTTAAAGACAGGACAATTGAAATTTCTTAAGACAGGAGTAATTTTTTAGAAGAGAAGGTCCGAACAATATCGGGAAGACTGGGGGTATTTGAGATAACGGTCGAGAGAAGAATAAATTGATTGGCAGGTGGCAGAGAAGCCGACCCAGCGGTAGGACTTACCCAAGAATAAAGAAAGAAGTTGATTGAGGAAGGTATATGATTGCGCTGCCCTGCATAGAGGGTAATGTAGGCAATCAACATCATCTAGCAGATCATTTTGGATCAGTAGTTATGCAGGTGCATTTCCACCCCCAAATGAGGTGCCGCAACTAATTTTCTTCCTTCATTGCGGTCATGTGACGTAACGAGTATACATTATTTTCAGGTACCTAATTTTTCATGTTTCCCGCGCTAAGGGACTTTATTAATTCCGGTCTGAGCAATTAATTTTTTTTAATTAAAAGATTGCGATCTTTTTTTGTCAGCAGTGGGCGAAGGACCGATAAGCCCCTCAATATCTTGCCATGTTTCTTGCCTCATGCCCAAGGTGTCTGCAATGTGCCGTGTCTATCTTTGAACTCGCCGACTCTGGCCCCTTCTCCCAAGAACAATACCCAATACCACTGTTCTTTGCAAGCCACTGGGATGTTTGGCATGGACACGTGTGCACTAAATACCCCAAGAAAACTCTCATCCATAAGGAAGCATTTCGAGGTTGGCTCAGCTAAGAAATAAATGTATGGATTGTTGTCTCCAAGAAAGGCGGGATGCCACAGTGTACCACTCAAGTAAATGGGGGAGGGCATTCTTGAACATGTGGATCGGTACAACTATCGCAAAACAAAAATAACAATACAAAACTTAACTCAAGATCTAAACAATAATCCGATGCTCAATAACTAGGAACATAGGGAGCTGAGTGGTATCGAGGTATGGTGTCCGCCTCGAGTGCTGGAGGTCCCGGGTTCAAGCCCCGGTGAGGACCGGTATTTATTTAACGTGGACTTCCAGTAATAAAATGACCCCTGGTCTCTGAGTAGTGAGATCGGACGCCCGTGTGTATTGTTGGGCACGTAAAAAATCCATTGGCAGTTGGAAATCGAAAAGGAGTAGCCTAACGGCGCTGCCCGGGCAAAATTTCGAGTTAAAAATCTACCCAAAGTATTTCAGGATACTCGCTGATGCTACGGAGTTCGTGCATTGAGCTGAGTTTCTCCAGACTCAGGTTTGAGTTTGGAAGGAAAACAGAACACTTATGGGTTAAACCGTGTGCCGTGATGTTGATCCAACGACTAAACTAAACTAAACTAAAAAGGAACATTCCTAGTGTTTGTGCAACTGATTACTTCCGATCCCGAGCGAAGTATTCTTGTTCATGGATGACGAATGTGGCAGAAACGTTCACTTGTGTATTTCATTTCGTCGAGCTTTACATTCCTAGTTGTCTATTCAAACTCCTTGCATGTACAAGCCTTATCTAACCTACAATAGCTCCTGCTGGAGGTGCAAATTTCGTGAGTGAGAGACAGAGAAAAAGAGGTGAGAGAACGAGAGAAAAGTAAAATGTATGGTTGAGGTATGCCGACCCACCAATCTGCTCCAACATGCAGGAGGTTATCAAAGAGATAGCACACACGTGCACGCACGCGCGCACTCACACACACAAATACAAATAAATAAAAAAGGTAAAGGCAGTTATAAACATGAAAAAGATGAGTTTATTTCTTAGCCAAAAAAATGTCTCAACTATGAACACAATTGTAAAATCCACAGATAGTGTCTCCCTGACCATGAGAAAACATCGGCTGTAGACAGCAGATCATAGCAATACTAACACAGGGAGAGACCAACAACAAACTAGCACACAACTAATAACAGTCTGTCTGACTTGCCTTTTGTCCAATTAACTGTGCACTGAGCAGAATTTTCAGTTTCTTTGTCATTAGTAGATTTTGTGTGCATGTAAAGGACATCTGCAAATTGACAACTGAACAAATACATTTATGTTTGTGCTGTTAAAAGAGATGTTAACGTTTATTATCCTCAAAAGTGAATTATTGTTGTCCTTTAGCAGACATCAATAACACTTAGTCTTTCCTCCTCTACTCTAGGATAAATAGATTCATTATGCATGTTTTATTATTTTGTCCCATTTTTCGAATATTTATGTCATTGAACCCCAGACATGGTAAACATTAGGCGGGTATGCTTCAACTGTAACAGGAATAAAAGTCAGGCACAGTGTACACATGACAAATACCATTAATGGAAGCAAACTTTGTGGAAAATTGAACACGATCTTTTCCTGAAATTATCTCTTTTGGAAGTTCAACGCCTTGTTTTACTTACTGTTCCTAGAATTGTAAGCATTTCAGACTTCAATATCTGTCCCAATTTCATGCTTTTAAAAAAGTTGTCGCAAGTAATACCTTTCACTATTTTCCATGCCAGTCACCATGTCCAGTATGACTATTTCTCTCTCTCTCTCTTTGTTTTTTTTTTTTTGTGTGTGTGGTTGCCCGGGTTCTCTGCCGGTGTAAACTTGCATATTGAAGATATATGAAGTATCACTGTCACAAAAACTTGTTATGCCATATTTGCCAGGTGTTAAGGGAAAATATTGCTTCAAATGGCATCTTCTTCTAAACGTAACTAACTGCAGTTCACTTATCTCCAAAGTTTTCTGTTTGTCCCGAAATACCCTTATTCCTTCATGGTTTGTCCATTTCAGTATGTTATTTGCTACACTTTTTGTTACTAATAATTATTTTTATAATTAAATTATTAACATTGAAATGACTGAGTCAATGGTTCTTTTTGCATGTTTAGTTGGGTCATGTTTAGTTGGGAAACTGCTGATCAGACATGTTAGCTGTTTCTAATGTAATGAAATGCTCTTCCAGTATGTTGTGAAGATCTATAATATTGTTTGCTTATTGTAGAGTGTTTGTTTCAGATTGTTTCTTTGCAGAAGCTCTGGCAATTGGATTTGTTGGTATGACATGTTTGTACCAGGTGGTTATTTGGTATTGTGTAATGTCTGTCACTTGAGGAAGATTTCCAATGATTACATCGCAACATGGATTAGTTAGAGCGGCACATTTCACCTTGCCTGTTAAGAAAGGTGTTTGGATATAGGCCCATGCGATTGGATACCCTGAAAATGTTTTACAGGTATCAAATTTCCCTGTGTAATCAGAGGGCTGTAGAAACTCTCTTCTCAAACCAATAAGGGTGCTGCCGCTGTCCCTCTAGCTAATTTCCCGTTGACATACCCCTGATGGATATTTAGTTTACTTTTTGCATTGCAAACTGCGTTTGCCTCTTCATTTGTGGTTTGTACTTTATGACCACAGGATAACATACCATTATCATGGAACCGATTGCATGTAGTACACTTATCTATGTGGAAAACATCAATATTTTCAATTGCGTTTGCTGTTTTTGTTCTTCTTCGTGTTCTCAGAAGATGAACTGTCAAACATTGCTGCATTTGCTTTCTTGTCATTTGTCTACCTTTACATGAATGGCGCCAATGCCCGTATGCTTTGCAAAGGAAGCATTTAGTCAATCTTTTACAGTTCTTTTGTTCACTTTCTTGCTTATCTATGAAGTTTTGTAAGTAAGTATGGTATGCCGGATTTTTATCACACATCTCGTTCTCATTGTGATTGTATCTGCAGTGTTTACATTGGTAGTTTCTGTATTTAGTAAAGGTTTTGGATTTATTGTATGTGGTTGGTTTGGGTCTGTCATATGTAGCGGCTGCTACAAATTCTGTATCTTTCAAAATATTAACAAAGCAATCTTTATTGGCTGTGAAGTAAGCCGATCCCACGTTTTTCTATTTGTTGTACTGTTTCACACTCACACTCTTGCAAAAAACGAGAAAAAGGTACTGGTAGTGATGATATGATCTTATCTCTCAAAATGAGGTCTTTTAGACGTTCAAAATCATTGTTAACTTTAGCTGCTGATAGCCATTTACTAAAAATGTCTTGAACTAGGGAGGTATAATCTGAGAACGTTTGTGATGATTTTGGGGATAATTTAGAAAATTGTTCTCTGTACCCTGCTTCATCTAACAAAAAATGTGCCATGATTTTGGCTTTGATGTAATGATAGTCTTTCCTTAACTCAAGTAGGAATGGTTTCTATGACTTTCAGAGGTTCTCCAGAAAGACTTCTCATGTATATGATATTCCAGTCTGAAACTGGTACCTGGTAATGCTCCATGATGGTTTCAAAATTCTGGGACCATGCTGATATGCAGTCACCAGTAGTGAAATTTTTGACAATACCTTGGTATTTCTTATACTGGTTTTCTTTTCCTTTAGTTTCTTATTTTCTAGTTTCTTTCTTAGTATCAGCTTCGATTTCTAGTTGTTTCAATTTGAACTGCATTTCTATTTCTTCTCTCTTAATTTGTGCATTGATTTCATGTCTCTCTAATTTTGGTCTGGTTATCTAGCTCAGCCTGTTTATTTTTAGTATCAAGCTCAGCTTGTTTATTTTTAGCATCAAGCTCAGCTTTCTTCAGTTCTGATTCAGCTTGTTTATTTTTAGCATCAAGCTCAGATTTCTTCAATTCTCTCTCTGCCGCTCATTTCCTCCCTTTGAACCTGCTCTGTATATTTGTCTCACTCAATTTAGATAAATCGTCTCCTGTTAAACCTAATTTAGACCTGACTCTATGAAGTATGTAGAGTATCCATGATAGTTTGAAAAATTACGTTAGCAATGGCACCAAAAAATTACAGTAATATGATCAAATTCACTCAATATAATACACAATCAATGTAGTAAAATATATCACGTGTACAATGTGAAAAAAAAAAACAGGTAGGGCCTGAAATCTTACAAAAATATGTAAAAGAAATACTTAGCTGCCGATGACATTCGGAACTTTGATGTACTTCGATATCTGCACCCGAAAAGGGGGGGGGTGGTGGTGGTGGTACTTTACGGCTTGGAAGAAAAATTCACTTGTCACTTGCCCGGAGATAAATCTGTTTGCTGGGGAGACAAAAATGTTAGTATATGTTCGACTCCGTGGTGTATGTGAGGTCGGTTATTTATGTATATGTTTGTATGCAGTCAAGTATGGATGTGAGTCTGTAATGTCATCGTCGTCGGTTAATAGAGTAGTAGAGATCGTAGTAATTTCATGTTCTCGTGTGAGCTAGACTTTCAGAACTGGACTGCTTTTGGTCACTCTCTTTCAGCGTACAACTCAAAAATATCTACATATTAGCGTTTCACTTTATATATCATTCAAAATTCAGAAGACAGTGATGTGCATTTTACATGTATACTGTTAATACACGTTCAAATATATGGTTCAAAATCAGATGAAATCCTCACGTTCAAGTATGTTATTCAAAACTGGACGAGAAGTCCATGTTCTAATGCATGGTTCAAACAACGGACGAGATCTCCACGTTCGTCCCTTTCTCTCACATGTGGTTCAAAGCCGGACGAGATACCCACGTTCGTCCCTGTCATGGACTCACTTATATTAACATTTGGCTCGCTCTTCAGAACAGGGGCGAAACAATCACATACATTCAATGATTACACTCTTACGCATGGTGACAGTGAAGTAAACTCGTTTATTCACGTAACCTATCTACATTGGGTATATTCATGGGGGTTGCGCTCATAATCATGCGCAACTCGTACATTATCACAGCAGTATATACATGCATTATACATTTTACAATAGAATAATACAAAATGACTCTCTCACTGCCTCAGCTCAAGCACATCTCAATCTACTAGTCAGTCACGCCTCCCTCATTACAGCCATCTCACAACGATCATGAAACACAAGCATAACCCTCTCTGTCTGTCCGTCTCGAAGTCCTTAACCCGTCTCCCTGACACAGGTATGTTTGGTCAGTCCTTCACTTCTCACAGTTCGTGTCGCCCGTGCTGTGTAACTTGACACGATGACCACAGGGCTTCAACTGGTTAGTAGTTGACCTGTACTCGGTAACACCAGGCTGCCTGTCCTGATCGCCTGTCGTGAGCTGTCCTCCGCTAACTCCTGTCATGCAGGAGTTATATATTGGGTTAGTTGATACTTGGGTTCCTGACAGCCATCATAAAGTTAAAACAGGAGATATCTTGTATATTGTATTTGATTAACAATAAATCATTGCTCAAATACATCAAAGCATTAGTAATTAGATGATTCCAGCCAGTTTTATGCAAACAGAAAGTCTTCATTTTAAATTTGCAATTACCATGATGAAAATTGTTGCTCCACATTCAAACAATATCATTGACTGTATTTTTTAAATATTTCAGCCTTAATATAATGAAAATGAAAAAAGTCACCAGGAGGTGATGAAATCTCCAATTAGATGATCAGGAACCTAGGAACAGAGGCCAAAGCAAAGCTGTTCTGGTTCGCTAGATCAGTTCCGCGTCTAGCGTTCGTTGTCTCGGATGGCTGTGTGAGGTGCACCAAAATGGGATCTTCCCAGCCAACGCAAGTTAGCGAGGCAGGCGTTTCGAGAATGTAACCGCATCGTGCAGCCAGGGTCGTGGTTTGAGCGGGAAAAAGAGCAAAATTTGTACGACCGTTCGACAAAGTCTCGATAAGCGCACACTCTCTCTCGATGAGTAGTGGGCCTGCAGTCAGTAAGCTGGTATAGCTTTTTTCGGTCAGTCCTGTCGGCGTAGCTTGAAAGCTCGTCGGTAGGCGTCCAGTGGTTTTGCATGTATCACCTTGTACCGGGAGGGCGCGCTTTAGCGATGCTACTCTTGGCTTGCGTGTGCGTGAACGTCTGTCCGGTCAGTGGCCATATGCATTTGTGCGCTGGTGAGGCTCAACCGTAAATCGGGAGATCTGTTCGCAACTTAGACGAGCAATATCTTCTGTGGGCAGCTTCTCGCCTAATATGTGTGTGGTCTGTTCTGGCGGTCAGTCCGTCTTCGGTGAAGGAAATCTGGTGATCCTTTCAGTAATCATTACACACTTACGCTTGTCTTAAAACTGAAAATTAAAGGAATGACGGAAGGGCCGTTTGCACGAGGCTCTCGGGAGCCAATATATACAGGGATACCTGGCCGTGGCAGCCTAACGTCCACTGCATCTGTGTCCGTCTTCCAGTCGTCTTGCCATGCTCGCCACTGGAACCCAGATGGACACAGACGAGGGAGTGAGGACGAAGCAATTGCGCGACCACATCCTCACTATAATCAAACCTAAAGCGCAAGTCATTCGTTCTTCATCTAAAGATGCAATGAATGAATGGGCCTCGTCATTCATGACGGACGAACAAGAGAAGCCTGGAAAGAAGCAATCATGATACCTCTCCTAAAATCTGGGAAAGAGTTCCATTGTCTCCAACTACAGACCAATTAGCCTCACCAGCTGTCTCTGCAGAACAATGGAACACGTTATCAATCACAGACTACAGTGGTACGTTGAAAAGTGAAAACATCCTTGTGCCGCAACCGGAATAGAGCTTAGGCAGTGCTACTCTACGGAAGATCAGACAACCTACCTCTTTCAAGAAGTTGAGGATGCATTCCAAGAGAAGAAGCTGGTGCTTGCTGTATGGATAGATCTAAATGAACAAATTAGGAAGAGATTGGCTTCCTTGGATGAATAATACCCACAGGACCTCTGATTCAGATTCTACATAGATGGGTCAGCACAAATTGCTGTTCGAAATGGAGGAGCCTGAGTGTACATAGAATACACAGATAATACTAGGGACACGACCATAGTACCAGCAGGAAAGTACTGCCATAACTATGATGCTGAACATGCGGCAATCCAGACAGCAACAGAGAAATTACTAAATACCAGCCATGGTACACAACCTGTGATGCTATTGACAGATCAAATCAGTACTCGAGGCTCTCCTGTCTGGGAAATTGCCAGTACTAAGATGACTAAGAACACAACATTATGAACTTAGCAGTCAGCATAAGATCACCGTACTGTGAGTACCACCACACTATGGAGTACCCGGAAACGACAGAGCTGACTGATTGGCTAAGAAAGGAGCAAAAGAAGAAAAGTCTGATGTGCCAGTTACATACCACCAAAAGAAAATGATCAAATCAGTAAGAAAGCCACGAAGACCTGCTGAAGGCAGTCTACCACATTATGGGACATACCAGAACAAGTCATTATTCTGTGCCTCAGAACAGGACACAATAGATTACGCAACCACATGTATACAAAATTCAAGATTGGTGAATCAGCCATCATTAGGCAACTGCGAGCGCTATCGAGAACAAGAATGGAAATCCAGCAAAAGGTGGAACGCATGGCACTGATAAAGAAGGAGAACGAAGAAATCCTACAATCCATCAAATCAGAGAGAGAACTGCTGAAAAGGGAAATAATCCAAAACAAACCATCAGAAGCCACGGAAAAGACCACAGAGAAGCCGCAAGATGAAACCAATCAAAAGACCAAACCGGAACCGCAAGCTAAAAGCCAGCAGCCCAACCCGATGTCCAGGAAACTCAACGGGAAATCAATATCTCGCCAGACCTCTGAAGAAAGCCTAGATGAGTACTCTGGAGTAAGCTTTGAGCCATGACCCCCCCCCCCCCCCACCCCACCATTGACCATGGAGGAACTTATCGAGCGGAACGTAGAATACGACAGCAGGCAAAAGCAACTCAAATTTAAACTCCAAAGAGAAAAAAAAAGGCGCAAGGAAGAAAATGAAGCCATCGAAAAGCTTCTACAGAAAATACACAAAAAAGGAGGCAAAAAGACCAAATAAAAAGTCCTTATAAGGACTGCACCCAGCCATGCAAAACGCACAAGGAGCCAAAACTGACAAGGAAACCGCCAGAGGAGACGGACACAAAGGAGAACTCGCCGACCAATGCCCATCTCTCCCCCCCCCCCCCCCCCCAGCTGACGTCACAGGCACAAACTCTACAAATCGATGAGCCAGCTAACACTGACACAGAAAACTTAGCAAACTTATCCCGCACCATGAACCACTGCAATATAGCTAATGCCACAGAGGCTAGTTGAACGCTGGTGGAAAGTTTTTTTGTTTGTTTTTTGGTCTACAACTAGACCTGGACCTGGATCAGCCATGTGCACATGTGGATGGGCGTCGCAGACAGCAGAGCACATACTCCATGACTGCCCACAATACAACACATCTAGGCAAACCTTCTGGCCTAGAGAGACGACAAGTGAAAGATAAACTCTATGGACCACTGAGTGAACTTAAAAAGACAGTTAAATTCATTCAAGAGACAACATTGCAGTTATAGACATATTTCAAGCGAACGAAAGAAGAAGAAAAGAAGAAGGAGAAGATTGGAAGCAAAGTTGTGGTTCCTGAGGTGAATGTTGCGAATTCCTTGGACTGCTATTTAGTTAGTTAGTTAGTAGACTGATCATCCTCATTGCACATCGAACCATTCAGTCCATAAGTGCTCGGATCCCCTCCTCAGCAAATCCCGCAAAGACACCAGTTCTGTGTTGGTTTATCAATCTTCTGTGGCTTACTGCGTAATGTTCTTGTTTGGCCATCCATCCATCCATCATGTGTCATGCCGATAAGCGTGGGCGGTCATGTTCTGCCATCTCACTCGATCACCAGAGTCGTGGATCAGCTTCGTGTTCCTGTCTTGACCATGCCACGTGGCCAAGCCATCCAGGTAATTACTTCTCGGTCTTCTCCTTGGTCTCTTCCCTTCGATCTTGCCAGTCGTCAACAAGTTCCCCAAGTCCTCTCATAACATGCCCAACAATTTTTGACTGTCTACGTCTAATGACTCTAATCAGTTTACGATCTTCATTTGTTTTTTAAAGGTCTTGTTCATTGGTTTTCCTGTCTGTCCGTGGTATTCTTTGCATTTTCCTCAGAAACCACATGTCCACAGCCATCAGATGTTTTTCAGCTTGTCTGCTCATTGTCCACGCTTCACATCCATATAAAAGTACAGGTTCTATGTAGCACTTCATCACTCTTTTTTTTCTCGTTTCAATTGATATCTTTTTATTGGTCAGTGTGTTTTTAATCTTGCTGAAAGCTACCTTTGCAATGGCAATTCTTGTTCTAATCTCTTCAAGGCATCTCCCATCAGACGTTATGACTGTGCCGAGATAACTGTATCGATTTACTTGCTTACAAATATGCCCATTTACACGTGTATAACATTGTCGTATTTCCTTCTTTCCAGTGACGACAATAGTCTGTGTCTTCTTACTATTCAGTTCTAACCCTAGTTGATCACTGTGTGCAACAACCGCACCCACTAAATTTTGCAGGTCGTGTTCATTGTCTGCAATCAAGACTGTATCATTTGCGTATCTAATGTTATTGATGTATCGTCCCCCAATATTGATTCCTTCCATATCTTCTATATTTCTGAAAATATTTCCACTGTAAAGGGAAAATACTTACGCCTCCACAGCAGCCGGATTTTCGTGTCTGCATTTTCTGTCTAGTTGGATGCAAACTGAAAAGGACGTATAGAAATCTGTTAGCACTTGTACCCACTCCTCGCCAGGTTCTTAGTCCTCAAGTTAAAACACCTGTTGAAGAATGTCTTCAGCTTGACCCATCCACGACCTTCCTCTTTTTAAAATACTGCCCTTAACTTTCTCAATTTCACTATGCAGTGGATGTTGTGTGTTTGTATTGACTCTGAGGTATGCACGTGCTCTGCAAACTTGTATTCTGTCTTCAACGGTTGAAACATCAGGAAGATAGGCCATCGCCCTGCATGATGTATCTCTTGTACATGCAAGAACAATACGCATAGCTTCGTTCTGTATCCTTTCCATCCTTTCTATCTGCTTACGGCTGAGAGTCAGGATTGCCATCTGCATACTCCAAAAACAGACATGACCAGTCCCCTCGTATAGAAGACATAGATGGAAGCTGCTCACAGTTTGCTGCCGCCATCACCCGCATCGCAGCAAACTCCGCTTTGGCCTTTGTTATCACCTGGTCTATGTGCTCATTATAAGCAAGGCTTCGATCAAACCCTATCCCCAGGTAATTCATTGCCTGCGTTCTTTCCACCGTCTCTGAACACAGATTTACAGTTGGTGTTGGAGTGTTGACAATATGGTTATTCAAGGAGAATCATGTCACTGCTGCCTTCGTTGGGTTGACCATTGCCCCAGACTCTACACACCAAGTGCTTATGCGATTTATTTCGGTTTGTAGTTCCACAGCAACCCGATCCTCTATCCTTACCCTGACGATACACTAACACATCGTCGGCATATGACAATGTCCTCCACGGTCCAGTGAGCTGCTCGCTGGTAATTCTCACAGGTAGGCGTTGAAAAGCACCGGAGATAATGGTGATCCCTGTGGCAGGCCCGGATATATTGTTGTTGGTTCAGAAGTCCAACTGCCACATTTAAAGATTACTTTCCGTTTGAAGAAGGCTGCCGCGATCCATTTTCATTCATTGGCACCTTGCCGTCTTGACAGACGATAGTTTGTGCTTTAAAAAGGCATAATAACTTTTACGTATGGCGGTAGCGAGTGTGACTGATAAGGCCAATTTGCGCTGTAAATGTCCGTTCACAGTGGGTGCATGTGAACACGTGGTCATTTCCACCATCATGCACCATCTTACGTCTCAAACGCTTGGTGTGTGACTTATCTGCAATAATTTTCTCCTTTGTCTTTATTCCATTTCTGATGTTTGCCCTCCATGCAACACGTTCAGCGGCGACTTCCTCCCATTGTGCATTATCAATGCCTGTATCAATCATGTCCCGCTTACACACATCTTTGTATCGTAGTAGAGGCCGACCCTGTGATCTCTTACCCATCTGTAATTCACCAAAAAAGATGTCCTTTGGTATTCTACCATCATCCATCCTCCTAAGATGTCCTATCCATCTAAGTCTACGAAGACTGAGCATGGAATAAACTGTCACACAACCTGATCTTTCCAATACTTCAGTATTTGTGATTTTGTCTTGCCACTTAATACCAAGAATTCTTCGCAGACACCGCATATGAAAGCTGTTTAAATTTTTCTCTTGGTGTGAGTAAGTTGTCCAGGTTTCACTGCCATAGAGAAGAGTACTAAGGACACAGGCTTGATAGACAAGGACTTTTGTTTTGGCAGTAAGCTTCCTGTTCTCCCAGACTCTTTTTCTTAACCTGTTCATTGTTGTTGCTGCCTTACCAATCCGGATGTTGATTTCCTGATCTAGGGATAGTTTGCTATTTACCACTGATCCTAGATATGTAAAATGGTCTACTATCTCTAGTTCGGCGTCGTCAATAAAGATTGATGGTACCCCATGTGCACCTTGTGACATAATCTGTGTCTTCTTTTTGCTAATTGTTAAACCAAACTCAGAACAAGCATTGGAGAATGCAGATAGTAGACATTGCAATTCTTCCTCAGAGTGGGTCGTAACTGCAGCATCATCTGCAAAAAGCAACTCTCTGATCAGTACCCTCCTAATTTTGGTCTTAGCCTTCAATCTCGGAGCATTGTAAAGGCCGCCATCTGAGCGTGAGTGAATGTATATACCACCATCCTGATCACGAAAGGCATATTTCAGTAGAAGTGAAAAGTATATTCCAAAGAGGGTGGGAGCTAGTACACAACCTTGCTTAACTCCACTCTTGATTTCAAATTCTTCAGAAGTTGCACCATCAAACTTGATTAAACCCTTCATGCCTGTGTGGAACGATTCCACAATGGACAGAAGAGTTGGTGGGCAGCCAATCTTCTTTAGTGCCTTGAACAGACCCTCACGACTGACCAAATCAAATGCCTTTGTGAGGTCGATGAAGGCAATAAACAGTGGTTGATTCTGTTCACGGCATTTTTCTTGCATTTGTCGCAATGAGAATATCATATCAGTGGTAGACCGGTTCTGTCGAAAGCCACACTGTGATTCGGGGTAGACTTGATCTCCTAGGACTTGAAGTCTGCGCAGAACAATTCTGGCAAATACTTTTCCAACAATACACAGAAGTGAGATACCCCTATAGTTGTTGCAGTCGCTCCGATCGCCCTTGTTCTTGTACAGTGTTATGATGCTTGAATCTTTGAAATCCTGTGGGACTTGTCCTTCTCGCCAGCATAGCTCTATTAGCTGGTGGATCTGTATAGTGAGTGTGTCTTGCCCACTCCTGATAACCTCTATTGGAATCCCATCCTTACCTGGAGCCTTGCCAGATGCAAGTTCATTTATAGCACACTTAACTTCTGTTATGGTGGGAAGTGTGTCCAGGTGGTCAAGAGTTGGTAGAGCCTCTATGGCGTTGAGGGCATCATCCGCTAGTTTGGTCTCACTTGAGTAAAGCTCCAAATAGTGCTCTACCCATCTGTCCATCTGCTGTTTCTTATCAGTGATGATTTCTCCAGTCAAAGTTTTCAATGGTGCACTTCTTTTGATCACTGGACCACAGGCTTTCTTTATTCCTTCATACATGCTTCTTATGTCTCCCTTATCACTTGCGATTTGAATTGACTCACATAACTTGATCCAATAATCATTTGCACACTGCCTGGCAGCCTTTTGCACATCCTTCCTAGCTTGCCTTAGCTCACTCAGAGTGTTACGCGTTGGTCTTTCCTTGTTTCTTAAGAGAGCTTTCTTCTTCTTATCAATCAAGGGCTGCAGAGTCTCGCTGTTTGCCACAAACCAGTCCTGCCTCTTATGATCCACAGTGCCGTAAACCCCTACGGCAGTTTTATAAAGAGTTTCCTTAATTTGACCCCACTTTTCATTTACTGTACAATTTTCTGGTGTATCAGTGAAAGCGTCTTCAAGTTGCTGTTGAAACTGAAAGCACTTTTCAGGATCGTGAGTGTTAATAATATTAATCCTGGGGCTAGATTTGTGTTTAGCTGTGTAGATTCTCTTTGGTCTCAGTCTAACCCTTGCAACAACCAAAGAATGATCCGTATCACAGTCAGCACTGTGGTAACTTCGAGTCAATGATATATGGTTCAGATGTTGTCTCCGTGTGATGATGAAGTCCAGCTGATGCCAGTGGCCGGATCTTGGATGTTTCCATGTGACCTTATGCATCTCTTTTGTTTTAAAAAAGGAATTTGTAATACATAGGTCATTACTGGTGCAATGCTCCAGCAGCCTTTGCCCATTTTCATTCATGCGACCGATGTTGTATTTTCCAAGGCACACTGGCCATGAACTCGAGTCCTTGCCCACACGAGCATTGAAATCACCGAGCATATAAATGTAGTCAGATTTTGGAACTGCCTTGATCACGGAGTCTAACTCCTCATAGAACGAATCCTTCACATCATCAGAGGAATCGAGTGTCGGTGCATATGCAGTAATAATGGTGGCAAACCCACAAGAGGTTGCCAAGCGCAGGGATAATAGTCTTTCATTTCCTCCTGCTGGAATTTCAATCATTCCCAGTAGCGAATTCTTCACTGCAAAGCCCACACCGTGTTGCCTTTTTTCTGCCTGCCCTCTACCCTTCCAGAAAAAGGTGTAATTGTTTTCCCTGAGTGACCCTTCCTCAGCGAGGCGAGTCTCCTGCAGGCCAGCAATATCAATGTTAAGACGATTGAGTTCGGCATCAATCACAGCCGTTTTCCTCACATCGTCAATATTGGTCAAGTCAGTGGAAAATCCTGGACACATGGTTCTCACGTTCCAGGTTGCAAGCCGTAGCTTGAGGTTTCTATTTTTATTTTTGTTTGTACCTGGTGCATTGGTTTTACAGCCTGCGATTCAGATTTTGTCCTAGCCCCAAGCACCCATTGAAGCAGGCAGGCTGTGGCGGATCAGCACCCAATTGGCCGGGGGCTGCCCAGCTTGAGGCGGGCGGTAGCTGATCAGTGACACCTGTAGGTGTCTCCCACCGTCAGAGGCAACGCGTGGCGCCCCATGTCTACGCCAACTGACAAGGACTTATAACCCGTAACAGTTGCCTCTCGCTTTGATTCCGAGACCAGTTAAGACCAGGGATGGAGTTATTGCCTCTCCATAGCACAAAGCCTGGGCTAAAATATAGAGATCATGTGTTGCCCATGCAGCATGATCCCTCTCTCGGCCTGCCTAGTTCACTCCAGAGGAAAGGTAACACCCCTACATCTGGAACAGGACAAGCTGCAGAAGCTGCCGGATCAGCAAAGCAATGCTCTAACTGTCCGCCTGTCAGAGCTTCGATCCTAGACCAGCCGCCAACCAAGGCTTAGGGCCTGGTCTGCCCTGCCATGACATTTTGTCTTTAGCTTGCATTTCCTCGCACCAGGGTAAGGCTTGTACCCTCCCAATTGCGCTCTTCCGCCCGAAGCCGTTGGCACAATATGGGGGTGTCGGGTTTGGTAAGCGCCGCCCAACGTTCGGCGCTAACAGAAACCAGGTAGTACCGTCTACTGTTATACGGTAGCTCAGTCATATCTGACTAAGACCTGACACACCTGCCGCGATCCAACTAAGGAGAAATGTACTTACCTTGAGTTCAAGCAGCTGAAATATTTAAAAATCCAACCGCACTCTATTGTACGCATCTTCAAGATCATTCGCCGTATCACATGTTTCAATGCCTGAGTGGAAACTTCCATAGGCATCATAGGCAAAAACTGCTGCGTTGGTCGAGGTTTCTCTGTTTGGACAGTACCCTCCAATTGTAGGTGGGAAACAATCTTACCTCTCTAGCTGGCTTGATATTTTCCTGGCGATTAACTTCTCCAGCGGCTTGCCTATTGTATTTTGTATGGTTATCACCCGGTATTGACGGCAGAAGTGGAAGATGATGATGATGATGATGATTACCCGGTATTCCTGAATTTTTGTGTGGTCTTTTCCAGGCTTCGGCAAGGGAATCAGATAAGTGTGTAACCACTCCTCTTTGATGCTAGCACTCGCTATGCTGTTGTACATTTCTGCTAGTTCCTCTAGCTTGTTGTCGGTACACATACTGATGTTGTCATACCTTATACCATCTGGCCCTGGTGCGCTGTTTCTTGTTCGTTGAAGCACAGCCCTGATTTCTTTCACTGTCACTTCAACTGCGAGGTTCTGGGCCTTACACATATCTGAGGTAACCGCTTTGACAAAATTTCGGTCTCTCATGTCTGTCTGGTTGCTCTGCTCTAAATAGCGTTCGAAAAGGGCTTTGCCCTTATTCTCGTCAGACCTCTGCCGGATAAGGTCTGCGCTTTGGAAATCAGGAACATTCTTATTCTTGACTACCCCATTCATACTTTTATGTAGTCGTCAGAACAATTTCAGTGACTTGTCTGTGCTTATTCTTTGACACAACTCTGCCCAATTTTCATGTTTAACCACTTTAACTAGTCTTTTTTGTTTTGTTTTAAATAGCTAACTTTGGTGTCCATCTCTCTTTCCAATTGCACAATAAGACTAGGATGGCTAGCTCTGTCCTTCTTGCGGTTTGCCATTTCCTTACAGCACCACGCTTATCCACCCAGGCCTTCTCCACCTCCCGTTGACTTGTGCTGCCAAAGTAACTAATAACGACTGCCTGTGGCGAAATTGCTTGCCCCGCCTAATCTGTCTAAAAGCAAACAGAGGATAGTATAACAACATTATATAGTTGTATGCAGGTTACCATAAACCACTTACAAGTTAACTTAATATTAGTTTAGCTTACGGGTCTTTTTTATGTAGTTTGGCTAAAGGAGAGAACCGAGCAAAGTGGCCAGGTTAGTCGAAGTGCCAAATAGGCTACAGTCTACAGAGGTCGGCGGATTCGGAAAACTAGGTAGGCGTTGATAATTAACAAATTTATTACTCAGCAATAATTTTTTGTGAAATGTGTAAATTACTTAGAAAATAGAATACACAGTATACTATTTAGTAACTATATACAGACATCTGAAATGAACCACGGAAATAATAACAGTATGCCCATCAGATTTTAAATTTGAGTATTTACTATATTTCCTTATTAGATTACTAATGAGACCACCACCGAAAGATAGGCCTTGAGAAACCAAATCTAACGGTACCAAGATGATGCATGTATGTCTATTAGAAGCGAAGATATGCATCTTTGAATGTGACGATCATACATAAATAAGCACAGAAATTGAGACAAAAGATCTCTTTTGGGCATCTTTTTTTCGTGTCCGAGTCAAGGTCATAGAGCAGAAGTTATTAAAATTTATGTTCTTATAGTAGCTTGTTTATTTTTAAAGGAACATCCTAGCAACCATATACATCATTGCGATCACAGTGTATCCGAAGCCTAACTGCTCATGTAATCTATTTTTATATATGATGTAACATTATCTAATTAGCATACAAAAATGGCCGCCAATTAGTTGTTATTTTAATTAATTACCATTTGCATTCTTTATATTAGCTTTAAACCCTGGCAAGTTGTATCTTGTATTATGCTGAATGATGATATACTCTTAAAGGATATCCTCCTGTTTAGACAGTTTACAACGTTATCTAATTAGCATATAAAAATGGCCGCCAATTAGTTATATTAATTAATTAGGGAGAGTTTATTCGTAGAGCCCTACGAATAAACAAAGCGTTTATTTGCAGAGTCCTACGAATAAACAAAGCGTTTATTCATAGGGCCCTGCGAATAAACGCCTTGTTTATTCGCAGGGCCCTATGAATCGATACTTTCTACTTAGTTGAAGTATGGCTGTTTAAATATCAGGCGAGTTTAAGAATTGTTAACTTGCGTTTCTGTACACTTACTGTTTACAGGCATCCATCTTTGTTTACGTTACTGACCTACTATTTCCTACTATTTATGTCCTGATAATTCTGGTCCAAGCTGACAGTAATATGCGTCACCTCAGAGAGACATGATTAGGGTCGTTAGGCAATACAAACACCAGGCTTTCGACTGATTGCCCTCATGAATTACCAAATAAACAAGGAAATGCTACGGATATAAAGTGCAGGAAAACCTGGTATATGTGAAGCGGGTTGAAAAGAGAGAAGAGAGAGATAGATAATGAAGATAGTGTGCGAGACAGATATGTGAGATATGAGAAAGATGTGTTGAAAGACATGAAAAAAGTGATAAAGACAAGAAAGAGAGAGGGGGAGGAGGGAGATAGAGAAGAAGAGAGAGAGATGTCTGTATGCCTCTCTATATGTCCGCCTGTCTGTATGCCTCTCTATTTGTCCACCTGTCTGGATGTCTCTCTACATGCCCGGATGTCTCTCTGTCCGTCCGTCTGACAGCCTGCGTGATTTCTTGTTCTCTATCAGCCTACTTGTATCGGTCCATTTGTATATATGTCTATCTGAATCTCTATCTAACAAACTGTCTGTCTGTCTTTCCATATGCATATGTATGTCTGGTTGACTCTCTGTGTGTATGTATGCGTGTGTCTGACTCTCTATCTGTCTGCCAGTTTATATCAGTTGTTTATTTGTCTGTATCTCTGACTGCCCCCCCTCTCTCTCTCTCTCTCTCTCTCTCTCTCTCTCTCTCTCTCTCTCTCTCTCTCTCTCTCTCTCTCTCTCTCTCTCTCTCTCTCTCTCTCTCTCTCTTGGCCGGTCAACCTGCCTGTTCAGAGTATTGCAGGGAGAGGTTGAAAGAGATGTATGAAAATTGTTCTGGGAAGTAAAGGCTGCAAATTCGTGACACTCACCAACACCCAAGCTGTGCCTGTCCTCATATCCTGACCTTACACAACAACCATGGGGCTTGAATGAGTTACCCATGGATACAGTTGCCAAGATCTATCAAACTATATCGGTTGGATTATTTTTTAAATATTTTACTAAGATTAGTAGCTTAATTATTTACTGCTGTATTAACCCTTTACAGGTCATAGCGGCCAATTCCGGCCGATGCCATAAAATGATCGTAGCGGCCGATACTATTATGCATTGTAAAATGCAGTAATTGGCATGGGGAACACAGATGATCGACGAGCAAGTGTCGGGTTGGATCTAGCTACCCATCTACCTACTCTTCCAACTACCTGCCTAGCTACCCACATACCTGCTTACTTAACTACCTACCTGTTTACCTACCAACATATCTACCTATCTAACCATCTATTTGTCTAACAACCCATCTACCTGCCTACTTAACCACTTTCGTGTCTTTTTCGGGATTTTTTTCTCGTGCACCTGTAGTAATAAATTTCCCGTGGTCTCTGGGTAGTGAGTTCGGACGCCCGTGTGTATTAATTTCGAGTTAAAAATCTACTACAGGATCCTCGCCGATGCTACGGACTGTGTGCACTGAGCTGAGTTTCTCCAGACTCAGGTTTGAGTTAGGAGGAGAACGGAGCACTTGTGGGTTGCACCTGTGTGCCGTGATGTTGATCCATCGACTAAACAAAACTAAAACTTTAGTGTCTAACTATCCACCTGCCGCTCCTATGAAGCTCCCAAGTCCGCCTGTTAGTTGTTGTTGACAATGTCTCGTAGACGTCTCTGTCCTACTATGTCAATCCCCTAGATTCATTAGCGTTTTGGCTGTGGGATTCTCTGATACTTCTAATTTGCGTCATTACGTCAAACTTGCCACTTGGCATCAAGGACGGTTTACAGCATTCAGTACTGGATATGAGTGGATGAGACTATTCGCTGGCTGTTGAATGAGGATGGAGCACGTATGGGAATGTACTGAGTGCAGTGATGTCGGTTCAGTAGATGTACACTGGGGCTTTGGGGCCAAAAGGGTGGTGGCAGTGGAGGGGCGCCAAAAGAAAGCCCCCTAGGGGACCCAACCCCCGGGGCCCATCCTCTGCATCCCGGAGCGCACACACGGGTCGCCACCAGGCGACCGACCGTCGATTTCGAGTGTATCAACCACAGACATACCAGGATGCGCACCGCGAAGAACAACTGTAAGTGGCTACGGCTACATTCCACGGAGCCCTGCAATCGTAGCTGTATGAGGGACTACTGCAAAGTCCACGCAGCGCTAATACGGAAGGGTTCATGTATTAAACCATGTCGGAAATGCGGGAAGGGGGTCAACAACCTCCTAGAAGTATGTAAAGAATGTGGATATGACAAGGAGTATCACCGAATCTGGTACGAAGAGAATGTAAAGGACTATAATGCAGAGATTCGTCGAATTGCTAAGATTAGAGTGGATTGAACTTTCAATTAGAGAGAGGTGAAGTCATCAGTGTACTTACACACCAACCAGTTAGAGACTGACGGATCTGTGTATTTAGCCATGCCTACGCTTGGCTTCCCCCCCCCCCCCCCCCCCGGGGTTGGGTCCCCTAGGGGGCTTTCTTTTGGCGCCCCTCAACTGCCACCACCCTTTTGGCCCCAAAGCCCCAGTGTACATCTACTCGGTTCTTAACTCAACTCAACCAAACTTATTCTTCATATACCTATCTGTTATGTTATGTGGTTACTTCAGTACACGCTCATAACGGTGACACAGTGATCTATACTGATGGGTCAGTGGTGAGAAACAAACAGGCGGTTTTTTCGGTTATCAGCTCACCTCATCTCTTCATTTCTCTCATCTCAATACGGCGATCATCAAGTGCAATGCCGACGGGCCAATTTATGTGCACAACATCAATGTTATCCAGTGACTAATCAATCAATTAATCGTGTGCCATGCCGGAAAGCGCGGGTGGTCATGTTTCGCCATTTCACTCGATCACCTGATTTCTGTAGTTTTCTCTTCAAATCTAATTTTTTTTAGTTCTGTCTGTCCCAGCGTGGATAAACGGGATTGCGAAGAAAGTTGGCGTAGGCGTTCATGGCTCTCCACAGATCTCGGTCTTTGGTTCAGCATCCATCCAGCATCATTTATCTTGGTCTGCCTCTCTTCCCCTCGATCTTTCCAGTTGTTACGATGTTCTCCAATGCCTCTCTTCTCATCACGTGACCGAAGAAAGATGTTTGTCTCTGTCTTATTGTTATAGTTTCATTAGCCTGTTTCAGGCAGTCATCGTTAGTTACTCTGGCAGTCCAAGGAATTCGCAACATTCGTCTCAGGAACCACATCTCTGTTGCTTCTAATTTCTTCTTACTTTGTTCATTTACATTCCAAGATTCACTGCCATACAGCAAAACTGGTTCTACCTAGCATTTCAGCACTCTCTTTCTTACATTCAGTGGTAGTGACTTATTGCACAAGATACTCTTCATTTTCTGAAATGTGGCCTTTGCCTGCCCGATTCTGCTCCTAATCTCTGTTGTACATCTTCCATCTGATGCCACAAATGCTCCTAGGTATCTAAAACTATCCACTTGGTTTTGGATTTTTCCTTCTATTTCTATTCACATTTTGGTGTCACCATTTTCTTTGATATTACCATTGTTACTATTTTCTTGATATTCAAGGAGAGTCCTTTCCTTGCACTCTCTGTTACTACAACGTCTAATAATTTTCAGTACTTTAACGTTGCCCTTTTAAGTTATTGGAATGATACTGTTATTGGCTGTTACTGGCTCAGTGGTTTGAGACCATTCAATAGAGTTTTGGAGAACCAAGGAATACAATGAAGTTTTACTGTGTATACAAATTAACCTTTTGGTGGTTCCTTGCCTCTCCTCTACCAACTAAATAATAAATCTAGGACTGTTAATTCAAACAATTTTACAACGACAAGAAAACACACAAAGAGAAAATACCCTTATTTTCATGATTTATTATACATAAATGATGATATTGAGTATACATGTCATAAAATAACAATCTACTTTACAACAAATGGCATATACATATTACATTATATCTATGACCTTGATGCTTCAACCTTTCATTTATTTACATCAGTGATAGTCCAGTTCCAGTAAATAATATTGTACTCAGTTATCATAGGCATAAGATAAACTGTACAACAGGAGAAAACTACAATGTTTATTTTCTCCCAGCTTATCAACTTAGTTAATGTATAAAGCATGATTTAGAGTAACTTAAGACTTAAGGAAACTATTGTAAATGCGTAAACACTGGTAAGTCAAACTAGTGTAATGTGTAAGTAGTCAGTAGATTTACTTTTTGACATGAGCACATAGACAAACAAATAGTTTTTTTTATAATTCATGAACACATGAGAACCAACAAGAGTTCTACAGGTATCATAATTTGTGTGTTGAGTTAAAACGCCATAGCGGTGAGTCAAAGAGAAGTCACCTGAATACTATACAAGAATAGATACCATAATGTACTTATATTGCTTATAAACAAGCACTCATTACAATGGGGACTGATTTTTAAAAGCCCTTAAGAAGAGAATGGTCAACATAATTGTCAAATTCCAAATCACTCAAGGTATTACTTAAACTATTTAATTTTGCCGAATTATGCTGTGTGTTGTACTTTACTGAAATAGAGCGTAGACAGGCAGAGGCATCTCTGGATTGCATCGTGATCTTTGTCATTTTAAGGAGCTCAGTAATGGAATTGCTAAGCAGAGTTTTAGAGGAAAGGACTTTCTTAATTTTCTGATGGAATGTTTCAACATGATTTGTGGTCGTAATATGAAAAGTTTGTGAAACCAGGGAAGAAGCAGCCCAAAGTTGTGGACAATTCCACCAATTATCAGTAAAGTATGAGACAACATCAGAAGAGGAAAGTTCAAGAAATCTTGTCTTTGAGGGCATTGTACTCAGATACATCAGTGCAGGACATTTGATTTGCAAACAGTTCAAACAGACACGAAACTTGAGAGGAGGGCAGCTTTCTCTGCTGAAGAGCTTTTCTGACAGCTGTGGCTGTGTGGAAAGCACAGAGACGAAACGCAACAGAGGGAAGAGATTTCCGAATAGCACAGATTTCTGCCATGGCCTTGTTGACAAATATAGTCTTAGGGAGGTTTGAAGAAAAAGCACTTGAAAAAAAAGAAAGACAAGAAGAGAGAACAACAGCATCTTCTGAAGCCAGAAAAGCATGAAATACCGGCCTACCTTGACCATTGCTGTCCACGACAAGAATGTTTAGGAGGGGGTAATTATTTTTATTTACCTTATAGGTAGTGTCCATAATGAGGACCTCAGGGAATTGAGCCAGGTAATGAAGCATGTCTTTAGTCATGAATGCTAAATATTTAAACTCACCACCCTCATTTGTTCCATACCTAACCATCCCCCCCTCAGCTTGCAACGTTTCTAATACCTTTTCCACATTCTCAGACTCTTCCCCGCACCCCTGGTCACGCAGCTTGTATTTTAAATTCCACACATCATGGCGGAGAAGTATTTGCCCACTATTTTGCCTCACGATGTCTTGTACGTCTCGAACAGGCACAGACTGTACAGAAAGTAGCATTTTGAGCTCACTTGACATGCTCGGTTGTCTGTTTTCCGGATAGAGTTGAGAAAACTAAAACGGAAAAAAAAATTACTTCAAAATTATTTTATATAATTATGTATAATAAATAAGCATTTAGGTCTCCCGTTAATTTAAACAGTGACAAAAAAAGACTTTTTGATAATTTTGCTTAAAATAAGATGTACATAGATTGTGGGGTAACATTGGCACCATGCCGTCTTGACAGACGATAGTTTGTTACATTGTGCTTCAAAAAGGCTTAACTACAACTCGTGGCGGTAACGAATGTGACTGACAAGGCCTATTTGCGCTGTAAATGTTCGTCCACATTGGATGCATGTGAGCACATGGTCATTACTTGGAGCCATTACTTGCTAGATTGTATAAGGAGCTGAAGATTGATCCAGAGGAGTTCGTGAACATTGACAATGTTTCTACTAGTGCCACTCTTTCAAGCACTGATATTATAGGGCTATGTATGCCATTCAACCAACAGACTGGGTGTTCAGATGAAGCAGTCTCACCATTTTGTGCCTTTAAACAGGCATTTGGAAGACATTTTCCACAAGTCAAGAAGCAAAGCAAAATCACAGACTTTTTCTTTAATACATTTGTAAATTTTCAATATGATGATACAGTATTAATTGCAGACAATGCGCAGGACCTGCAACAATTAGTAGATGCGGTTGTTGTACACAGTGAGCAACTGGGGTTAGAATTAAATTGTAAAAAGACTCAGGTTATGGTCGTCAGTAGGAAGGAAGAAGTGCCACAATGTAATATACGAGTAAATGGAAATATTCTTCAACAAGTGAATCGGTACAATTATCTTGGAACAGTTATAACATCTGATGGGAGATGCCTTGAAGAGATTAGAACAAGAATCGCCATGGCGAAAGTAGCCTTTAGCAAGATGAAAAACATTCTGACCAATAAAAAGATGTCAATTGAAACGAGAAAAAGAGTGTTGAGGGGATACATAGAGCCTGTTCTTTTGTATGGATGTGAAACTTGGACAATGAGCAGTCAAGCTGAAAAGCATCTGATGGCTGCAGAAATGTGGTTTCTGAGGAAAATGCAAAGAATACCATGGACAGACAGAAAAACCAATGACCAAGTACTACAGGAGACAAATGAACATCGTAGACTGATTAGAGAAATTAGACGTAGACAGTCAAAATTTTTTGGACATGTTATGAGAAGAAATGGGTTGGAGAACTTAGTGACAACTGGCAAGATCGAAGGGAACAGACCAAGAGGAAGACCGAGAGGAAAATACCTGGATGGCTTGGCCACATGGCATGGACGAGACAGGAACACTGAGCTGATCCACGACACTGGTGATCGAGTGAAATGGCGAGTCATGACCGCCCACACTTTCCGGCATGGCACATGATTGATTGATTGATTGAAATTTTCAAAATTAAACATTTCAACATTTGTGATATTGTATTGCTATTTATTTGTTCACAACCCGTGTTTCCTAAGTGGTACAATCATTTTATACCCAAAATACCAGAGAATTAAAAGAAAACAATACCTCTTTTCCAGTAGGGTGGTTCTCATGTACCAAGTGGCAGCTGGCGACTTTTAGTTGACATGTAGCCCGATCCTCCACCAGACGTATAAAAGCAGGGCATCCAGTCTTTAATGTTCTGAAACAATTTGTGGATGTTTTTCATCAATCATATAACTCACAGAATCAGCTATTGAACAATTAACACTTTGCTGACCAACAATGTATAGAAATTTCAGGAGATGTTTTAAAACCATAATATCCCCTCTGCCGTGTTTCCGCGGTGACGAGGTAGAGGGGCTTGTGTGTTCCAATGACCGTAACAGCTATGCTGACGGTGGCATATTGCCCAAGTAGCAATTGGACCCGTGCCATATGCATATGGATCAGCCAAAAATTCAGTAGAAAATGGAGGAGGAGGAATTCTTATACATTTAAAAAATCAAAGTGGCTATTCACAATAGAAATCCGAATATAGAAAAATGATATTCGTAGTAGAAGTAGGTCACGTGATTATTCCTATGCGTGTAGCTATATTATAAATTTTTGTTGATTCGTTAACGTGTCCTCAGTAACGTAGTGATAAGTGTCTCCGCATGTCACGCGGGAGCTCGAGGTTCGATTCCTCGTTAAGGAAATGATTTTTTCTTTTTTCATTTTCAGCAAATACGTAAAAATATTAAACATATATAGAACTGAGAAACTCAAAGCATGTGATTAAAGTGTGATGATATACTGTCAGCTTGGACCAAAATTATCAGGACATACAAAGTAGGACGGTAACGTAAACAAACATGTATGCCTGGTAACAGTAAGTGTACAGAAACGAAAGTTAACAATTCTTGAACTTGCCTGGGGACACAATTATTTGTAGGAATCGTTATTTGTATTGGGGATACCAGTTCTGGAAAATCATTCTTGATATTTAAACAGGACTAACATAATGTAAAAATTGACTACCTTCTGAGACTTCTTAATGGCCCAAAATAACATTGACTAGTGAGCAGTCGCTGTGACATTGTTACTTCCCGCGAATATAATTTTTCTCTATTGCGAATAGAGCCTCCCTTAAAAAATGTAATGAGAAAAATAAGTCAGTGGCAACTGGAAAATTTTCGTCCTGTGGATGTCATCTGCAGACTGCATTCCTCTGATTTCCGAAGGAAAAGCCTGTGGTGAACGGAAGGCCAAATATACAGAAGTGGGGCTAAGCAGCCATGTGCTGTAGACCTCTTCAAGAATCTTGGTCTGGAATGTTTATAATCCTCAACCATGTTGTAAGGCTTGAAACAAGGTGTCAGGCATAGAGGTGTATTGCAAGTATGGTTTCTTTTACCTTACAGCCTACCACACTTTAGTCCTTTAGTTTGTACCTTGGCTTTTCATATTCTTCAATAAAATGGCGCTCATGTCTGTCTCTAAGTAGGATTTATAGAGGGATAAATACATAATAAAGCTTACTTTTGGTTTGGTCTGATGCCTTGGCTAGTGCTCGCACTTGTACGGTGCCCTTGTTTGCAAGTAAACGTTATTTGTTGATATTGGAGCCTTTCCAAATATGGTGATTCATCCCTCAACTGAAAGAAAATAAACACCATTGTATTATATCTCAACTGAAAGAAAATAAACACCATTGTATTATATCTATATATTTATATACTTTATATTAAAAAATTGCATTGGTTTAGCATCAGATGGTGCTTCCAGTTTGGTCTAGAATGCCAGATGTATCTCCTTTATGTGTTCAGTATACGTGTGTTTGCCATTCATCAGCATTGCACATCAAATATAGTGTCAAAACTACCCTAAAAAATTTGATTTTTATTGGGAAATCTTCTGGGTTTTTTTTTTTGGCTTTTTTAATTTCATGGCTTGGCTTTTTTGGCCATTTTACTCGATCACCAGAGTCGGCATGTAGGCATAAAACAACTAATGTATAAATATAACGTAATCAGTAATCTTACCTTCCTTGAGCTAGCTTTGATAAACAGCACACCACACTCGTCTTCGTGCTTTTTAAGAATAACCTGAAACTCCTGGTAACTTGAAAAGAAGGCTCCTGTCTCTAACGCCATTTTCGGAAGTACGCTCAGTATCGTTTGCAGGTAGCAGGAAAGGAAATTAGCGCCAATGAATGGGGTTCGCTCAGTATCGTTTGCAGGTAGCAGGAAAGGAAATTAGCGCCAATGAATGGGGTTTCCGGGACAGGGAATAATCACGTGACCAACCTACGAATAGACGCTTTGTTTCTTCGTAGGGCCCTACGAATAGACACTTTGTCTATTCGTAGTGCTCTACGAATAGACACTTCAAATTAATTATCAAGTGCATTCTTTATATTAGCTTTAAACCCTGGCAAGTAATATCTTGTATTATGCGGAATGATGCTATGCACATAATGGGTTAAATCCTGTTTACATATCATGCAACGTTATCTAATTAGCATATAAAAATGGCCGCAATTAGTTATTATACTAATTAATTACCACCTTGCATTATTTGTATTAGCTTTAAACCCTGGCAAGTAATATCTTGAATTATGCGGAATGATGCTACAAGTTAACGGGTTAAATCCTGTTTACATATCATGCAACGTTATCTAATTAACATATAAAAATAGCTGTCAATTAGTTGTTATATTAATTAATTACCACGTGCATACTTTATATTAGCTTTAAACCCTTGCAAGTAATATCTTGTATTATGCGGAATGATGCTACAAGTTAACGGGTTAAATCCTGTTTACATATCATGCAACTTTATCTAATTAGTAAATTTAGAAAATTATTGCTGTGATGTATGGTTGCTATTAGATTCATTTTAAATAATAATAAACGTTTCATTTGCAGACTGTAAAATCTCGAAGTTCGAATGGCAGGTTTTAAAAAGTGACACGCGTGCCAACATTTTGGATTTCCAAACGCAAAGAGGAATTTAATATGTCCGCAAAAATAATTTTTTTCTACCATAAGTTGAGGGAGTCTTTCAATGAAACTTTCCAAATATACTTAGAATTGATGCAGAATTTGAAAATACAACTAAAAGTAATGCCTGTCTATTACTTGCACTAAAATAATTGATAATTACTTACGGTATGCCAAATAGGTAAAATTATGTCAAAGACTAAAGGTATAATCTAACCACCGGCTCGTGTGCACAATGATAGACTGACCATTTTTCCGGAAGCTGAGATGGTAATCGTTATTGTCACAAGTTATTTGAATATATCCGATCAGATACACAAAGGGTATGTTAATAGTCCATGGCTTGGCAACACGACGGAACCCTTCTGCGCAAGCGCGGAAAATGGTTTCAGGTTAAAGTATGCTTACATTAGTGATAGGCTTCTCTATAATATACATAGGGTTGCCAGATACGTGGGCACCAAAAGGACATGATACAAGTAGAGTGTCCTATCATGATTTTAAATTTGAGACCACCACAGTAGATAGGCCTTGAAAAACAAAATCTAATGGTACCTCAATGATGCCTGTATGTCAATTCTAAGTGAAGATATTCACATTTTTGTGAAGGTGAGACAAGTTGCGATTTCTCATGCTCCTCATACGGTTTTAGAGCTCTCCAGTGTGTCCATTACCTCCACCAGCGGTCTGTGCATGTGTGTGCGTGCGAGATGGTCTCGAACGGATATGACAACTGACTTCAAAAATATGTTCCGTCATGTTAAATGATTAAAATATAGTACAAGTATACAAATATATTATTAATCTTTAAAATTGTATTCACTTTAACTTTAGTAGTTCATATCGTACGTGTCAGGATCTTATATTCGGCTCGTTGGCTAACACATGTGAGACAGTACAAGTACAACGTGATTCGACGTAAGACACAGCAACACAAGTTCTATGGATTTATTACCACATTAAATACATAACAATAGTTACAGCAATGTACAACATATAACAACTCACTACCACAATACAGCTCATAGGTCTGACGCTCACAATATCAGTCGTTCAGCTCACAACCACGGAGATTCACACAACGCCTTGCTCTCGACACACACGTCCGTTCAGATGTCCAGTCGCAGCGTGGTCTGAGATTAACACACACACTGCCCACTGCCTCAGGTGGGGTCACGTGGCTTTGCGTCGTCTGTCGTCAGCGCTGGTCGCGTGTCAGGTAAGGATCTCGCCAGCGCGACAATTCCTGTCCGCCGGGCGCCGCAACGATGTTGCTGCTAGGCTCTGACATTCTCCCCGGGTACTTCAATGAAAGATGCCATCTTTCATTTATGATGTATGTATATACTGGGGTAGTGTTGATTTCATGTCAGAGACTACTTTTTCCCAGTGTTATGCATGAAAATACATATAAGGCATAGAAATATATACAAAAAAAATGTAAGTTGCATTGAAATGACAAATGAAGTACAATTTTTAACACAATTCAGGTTTCATCCCCCTGATGCCTGGTTACCTTCATTGCAATAATACCCAGTCAGATCAGTAGTTCCAGCTTCACGCATCTACCTCGCAGCCATTTTGAAAAAAAACGTAATAATATGATTGTTTTGCAACAACCATCTAGGCCAGACTGAAATACGGCTTTGTATTAGTCGTATTAAACACTTAAACTCTGCCCTCATTTGGTCAGGAGCTCTTATGTTGGTTTGCAATGTTGGCAGCTCTATGACATGCTTGGTGGACGCCTACCTGCTGTGCCAATCATTTGAGCAACAAAATGTCTATCTATACAATATACATTAATGAATATGTTTCAAATTATGGCCCTTGATGTAATTCACAAATGCAAGGGAAGTAATTTTGACATTTAAGAAATTCCATACATTACAATAATTATTTAATTTCTTAGCGTCATTGCTTGACGTTTCTTCATATTAACGAGAAAAAGTCGGTAATATGAATACATTAATCAAGATATGATTCTAAGATTACACTAATCAAAATAAATATGTACCCAATTGGTATATTATATTTTATAGATTCAAAAAGATTTTACAAGTGTCATAAATTTTTGGAAATTTGTACATAGTCTGCTAATTATGTTATACTTTTTAAATTATAACAGAAATGCACACGAAACGAAAATTTTGGTTGATTTACATTTTCTGAACACAAATGATCCGGTTTTATTTCGGAACTGATAGTAAAATGTTCCCACAGTTGGTGTTTGATGTTATAGTATGACAACGGATTATGGTGGAATGTTCTTATTTCCGATGTGTTCACAACTTCGAAGAATTTGGATTACATTCGCTGTAAAGGTGGTGTAGGAGTCAATGTTCGGTCCACATTTGCACATGTTAAAATATCACGGTGAAAAAAAATCACCCACGAATGTCACAATGGTAAAGTTCGCTTCTGGTAAGTGGATAAGCGTTTGTGACACTGTTGTTGGTGTCTATATACAATTAATATTGTTCTCATTCTAACACACACTACACAATTATACTACACTCATTACATAAGACATAAATTGATTAAAATAAGAATATTATACATGTCGGTTTCTAAACCGTATCACAATTTTACATGTAGACCTTACACAGTAGGTGAATGAAAAAATTCACACATTGGTGGCTGTGTTGGGCTGAGTGTCATATTGCACAGTGCACTCAGACATTGCTTACTGGGTCTGTCGGACAACGGGACAAAAGGTCGGCGATTGTATTCATTCTGCCGGGAATATGGCGAACTTCAAAACTGAAATTCTGAAGCTTTAAGGACCAGCGAGCAATCATGTTATTTGATGGTACTGCAGAATTGATATACCTTAATGGACTGTTGTCAGTTTCGATGATAAAATGACGTCCTAGTAGATATTTGGACAGCTTTGTGACACTTTCTACTAAGGCCAGTGCCTCTAATTGCGGAATGGACCAGGCCCGCTCTCTGGGCTTTAGTTTTCTTGATAGAAAACAAACGGGATGCAAGATGTCGTTGTATTCCTGCAATAGGACTGCACCGATCGCAATGGAGCTAGCATCTGTTCTCAATCTGAAAGGTAAACGAATGTTGGGCAATTTAAGGATTAGATTGGGTGAATTCTTATCAGAAAAATGTGCCAAAACTTTATCAAATGCATTTCGTAGGCATTCATCGTTTACAACTTTTTCGGGTTTATTCTTGGTTAGTAAGTTAGAAAAAACCTCAGTCAGTTCTGAAAAATCAGGAATGAAGTTCCTGTAATAATTAATAAGTCCCAATAAACTGCGGACTTGTTTCTTATTTGTTGGAAGTGACAATTTTAGAATTTTCGAGACAATTTTGTTGTCTGTCATGACAAAGCCATTGGATATTCTGTACCCCAAAAATGATATCTCTTGGTAAGCCATGCTCACCTTTGAAGGCTTCACTGTCAGTCCGTGCTGTCTGATACGTTTTAGTGTCTGTTCCAGTATCTTTATATGTTCCGTCATTGTCTCTGTATGGACACAGATGTCGTCAATATAGGAAACTATATTAGGGATGTCAGATAGGAGTAGTCGTGTCATGCGTACAAATGTGGCTGGGGCATTGACTAGCCCAAATGGAAGTTTGCACCATTCGTATAGTCCCCAAGGCGTGGCGAAAGCTGTTAGATGTCTGCTGTCTTCATGTACAGCAATCTGCCAGTAACCTTTAGCCATGTCAAGGGTCGTGAAGAACTTAGAGTCAGTCAGTTCTGTCAGGAGATCGTCCGTGTTTGCCATTGGTTCAAGATCTAAAACAGTTATTTTGTTCAGTTTTCTGTAATCAATGCAAAGTCGTATTGTGTTGTCCTTTTTCCGTACAATGACCATGGGTGAAGAGAAGTCTGATAGGGATCGTCTGATGATGTTGTTTTTTTCTAAGTTGATGATTTCCTGATGTAGTTGTTCCTTGTAATGTAATGGTATGGTGTATGGTCTGCATCTTATGGGGGTGTTTGATGTGAGTGTGATGTGATGCTGTACTAACTCTGTGTGTCCTGGGTTGTCTGAAAAGATGGTGTTGTACTCTTGTATCAACTGTTTGCAACTGTTTGTCTCTGCTTGACTTAGGTTTGGATTGATCTTGATCTCCTTCAAGCAGTTTGTCGTGTCTAATGTAGGTGTTGGAATCTCGTCGCTAGAATCGTCGTCTTCGTGATCTATTATCACGGTGCAAGCTGTCGTATCGTCTTGTTCGTTGTCTCTGTTGTAGTATGGTCTTAGCATATTGATGTGAAATATTTTGTGTTTGTCTTTTATCAGGATTTCGTAGTCAACAGGAGAGATTTGTCTTGTCACTTTAAAAGGTCCCTGCCAAGAATCTGTCAGTAGCTGTCTGTCACTAGGTAGTAGTAGTAGAACGTCCTGTCCAGCTGTCAATGTTATAGTCCTGTTACCTTTGTCTGCGTATTGTCTGTAAGTAGCACCAGATAGTTTTAGTGCATTTTTAGCAATTTCACATGATTTCATTATCCTTTCACGCAATGATGTTACATACACAAATGATGATATGGGTTTCAATACTGGAGTGGAATCAGTTAGCATTTGGTGATAAATTGTTAATGGGCCGCGTGGTTTGGCACCATAGATGAGTTCAAAAGGAGAGAAACCGGTACTAGAATGTGGTACCTCACGATAAGCAAAAAGAACAGCTGGTAAGTATAAATCCCAGTTATTGGGGTGATCTTGAGTTACTTTGGCTAGCATGTGCTTTAGATCACCGTTAAGCTTTTCTATAATCCCGCTCGAGTGCGGATGATAGGGGCTATTGAAGACTTGCTTCACTCCTAACATTTTAGTGAAAGCTTGAGTGGATGCAGCGATAAACTGAGTGCCTCTATCAGACTGGATAGTATCTGGAAACCCAATTCGGGAAAAAATATGGAAGAACACTTCCATGATATCGTTGGCAGTAATGTTCTTTAACGGAATCGCTTCTGGCCAGCGACTACATTGATCAATAATTGTTAGAATATATTTATTCCCTCTAGTTGTTGTATGACTGAGAGGGCCCACAATGTCAACTGATAATTTCTCAAAAGGTCGACTGGCTAAGTCAGTGACTTGTAACTTTGCCTGTGGGTGTTTACCTTTCTTTACCAGTTTCTGGCATGTATCACAAGTTCTGCAATATGTTTTTATGTCATTACAGAATTTTGGCCAATGAAACTGTGTCAATAGTCTTGACCTGGTTTTAACATATGCCATATGACCTGCAAAAGGTATATCGTGAGCAAGATGTAACGCTTGCTTGCGATACGTAGTTGGTAACACAGTTTGCTTTGTTGTAACGACACCTTTGGTGTAGTACCTGGTGAGTATATCATTGTATAAAGCAAAATGCCATTTAGCATTTTTCGTTACTCTTGGCTTTTTGCCAATCAGGTCAAAATACTTTGACAGTGAAGGATCAGCTTTTTGAGCTGTTATGAATGTTTCCTTCATAGAGTCACTAGGTGGTACTTCTGGGCTAAGCATTTGAATAGCCTCAGTTTGGTTATTTTGATCTTGCACTCTAGCAGTAGATCTTGTTACTGCGTTCACACACTCAATGACATCAGCTGATGATGGAATGATATCGTCAATGATGTGATGAGAACTTAGTGCTGCATTAGCTAACATACATTCAACTGGTGATATGACATTTTCAATGACATTTGGTGGTGATGTGTTATCAATAATACATAGTGATGTTATGTCATGGTTATGATGTTTGTCATTCACCTCAGGTAAATTTCCTATGATTATATCGCACACTGGGTTTGTAAGTGCTGCGACCTTTACTTTTCCGGTGAGGAATGGTGTTTCGATGTATGCCCAAGCTAATGGATATTTTTCAATATTGCCTGAAAATGTTCTACATGTGATGTGTTTACCTGTGTAGTCTGTAGGTGTTATGAATGTTGTTTTCAGGCCAATAAGTGTACTCCCGGTGTCGCGAAGTACTGTAGCAGACTTGCCATTAACGTACCCGTGATAGATGTCTAATTTGCCTTTTGAGTCTATTACTAAGTTACCTTCCTCATTAGCAATAGGGATGGCGTGCCCGCATGTTAAGATACCATTTTCAAAGAAGGTATTACAGACAGTGCATGTGTTGGAACTAAATACGTCACAAGCCTGTGCTACATGTACAGGATGTTTTTCTGTATTGTCGTCTTCTGACGCTGAACTATCGAACAAGGCGGCATTGGCTTTGTTGGTCATATGCCTGCCTTTACAGTCCATACGATGGTGACCGTAAGCCTTGCAGAGAAAACATTTACGTGCACTTTTGAACGATTTACGTTCTCTGTCTTGTCTGTTTACCATATTTTGCAAGTATGTTGGGTACCCCGGGTTTTTATCGCACATCTCGTTCAAATAATGAGACATTTTACAATGAACACAATGTCTAAACTTTTCAGAGGTAGGCCTGGTTGGTTTTTGCCTACTATAGTTTTTGTCATAGTTGGCTGCTGCTACCCAGTTACTGTCAGTAGCTTCAGTGGCAAAACATTGTTTATTTGCCGTATAATAGGCCGACCCACGTCTTTCCATTTCTTCCACACATGTGCATTCATTCTCCTGCAAGAACTTAGAAAAAGATGTTGGGATAGAAGAAATAACTTTATCTCTAATAATGAGATCTTCTAACTTATCATAATTTTTGTTAATTTTGGCTGATGAAGTCCATTTGCTGAAAATGTCTCGGACTAAACAGAGGTAGTCAGAGAACGTTTGAGTTGATTTTGGACTCAGTTTACTGAATTGTTCTCTGTACCCTGCTTCATCTAGCATGAAATGTGCCATTATTTTAGATTTAATGTAATGGTACTCTTTTCTGAGGTCTTTGGGGATGGTCTCAATGACTTTCAGAGGTTCCCCAGAAAGACTCCTCATATATAAAATATTCCATTCCGAAAGTGGAACTTGGTAGTGTTCCATTAAAGTCTCAAAATTTTGGGTGAAGGCTGCTATGCAGTCACCTGAGGTATAGTTACGAACGATACCTTGGTACTTTTTATACTGGTTTTCTTTTTCCAGTCTTTCAGATTTCTTTGACTCTTTATTCATTGCAGTCTCAGTGTCCAGTTGTTTAATTTTCAACTGTAATTCTAGTTCTTCCCTCTTGCTCTCAGCTGCTATTTCTGCTTTCTTAAGTTCACTGTCTAATTCAGCTTGTTTGGCAGCTTTTTCAATCTCTGCCTGTTTCAAGGCTGTTTCTGCCTCAGCTTGCTTGGCAGCCATTTCTGCTTGTTTTAGAGCTCTTTCTGCTGCTCTATCTTCGCGTTCGGCAGCTTTGTCCTGAACAAGTAGGTATTCTGCGTATTTCTTCTCACTCCATTGTGTTAATTCATCACCATGTAACTGTAACTTTATCCCCATATCAATGAAATCGAACAATGACGACATGATGGAGAAAATATGTCAATGAAAATCAATCAGACACAATATGTTGTAAATGGTTAGTAGAAAAACAACTTACAATTGATTTGACTGTACGATGCGTGCCTACTAATGCATACGTAAAGTTAAAGTGAAGAAAAAAATATACTCAAGTGCCCTTGGATATGGTGACGAATGGTTGGGCAATCGGGCTAGAAAAACTGTAAGGTCGTACTTCGGAACCACTTATGACCTCTACGGCAGGGTTATGGATGGTACGTAAAAACCTGCTTTGTTTTTGGATAGAAATAAGTTAGCGTGTGTTTGTTGGTGTGTGCCTGTAAGTCACTAAGTGTTGATTTGGTTTGGATGGCGTCGAGTATAATTGTATGTCGTAAATTTGTCGTCAACAGTGTTTCTTTCAACAGAAGTTACACTCTTTCCAAAACTCTTTGCGTTCCACAAACTCGATACACAAAAACAATCTATCTGTATTTGAACACTCAATAACATTGATGACACATCACTTACATCAAGATGACATTCAGTAAGGACAAAGACATCAAGTTTACAAAATGGCGACAAGGTCAAAATGGCGGCAAAATCACAAGGTTGACAAGGTCAAACGGTGACAATTTTAACAAATCACAAATGTTTAACACGTTTACAGGCTCAAACAATATGTACTGTACATTTACTAATGATCTTAAACATATTTAGACAATGTAGTAATGGATCACACTGAGACTTTTCCGATCACATGTACATCACTATAACCTTGACAAATTTTACAAGTACAAGAATTATAGTTTTAAATCACAAAGACGAACAACACATGTCTAAATATATTAGGTTCTTAAATAATGACGAGCAACCCACGTCCACACATGTCAGGATCTTATATTCGGCTCGTTGGCTAACACATGTGAGACAGTACAAGTACAACGTGATTCGACGTAAGACACAGCAACACAAGTTCTATGGATTTATTACCACATTAAATACATAACAATAGTTACAGCAATGTACAACATATAACAACTCACTACCACAATACAGCTCATAGGTCTGACGCTCACAATATCAGTCGTTCAGCTCACAACCACGGAGATTCACACAACGCCTTGCTCTCGACACACACGTCCGTTCAGATGTCCAGTCGCAGCGTGGTCTGAGATTAACACACACACTGCCCACTGCCTCAGGTGGGGTCACGTGGCTTTGCGTCGTCTGTCGTCAGCGCTGGTCGCGTGTCAGGTAAGAATCTCGCCAGCGCGACAATTCCTGTCCGCCGGGCGCCGCAACGATGTAGCTGCTAGGCTCTGACAGTACGTTTTGAGTAATCTGATCGACATGCGCAGCTGTCATGACTTGTGGGTTTCCAATTCACAAAGTCACATCTTCGCAGAAAATCTGTTTTTCAACCACAATTTGAGCAAGTTTAGCGATGAAACTATACTGATTCAGGGGCGATATTTTATATGGCAATTAAATTTCACATTCAACAAAGACATCTATTGGATCCATCGATTCTGATACACGATCATTCCGCTGCCTCTGTGGGATGCGCTCCCCACCAGTCGGCAGCTTGCACAGATCCATAGAGCACACTTTATTCACAAACTTCCACTTTCTCAGTTCTATATAATATTTTAGTTCGTAACGTTTAATATTTTCTATTATATCACCTAAATAAATATCTGAAAAATAAAAAAATAAACAATACCCATCGGGGAATAGAATCCCAGGCTCCCACGTGACAGGCGGGACACTTACAACTACGCTAGCGAGAACACAAGTGATTATTCCACAAAGATTAATAATATAGTCAAGCCGCCATTTTGGGTTTCCCATTCACAAAGGCACTTATCATGATCGTAACATCTTCGCATGTTTTTCAACCACAATTGAAGCAAGTTTAGCGATGAAACTTTCCGAATTTCTGAAAAATTTGATGCAGAATTCGAAGATCCATCTACAATGGATGGTGTTCTATTGAAAGTGGCAGAAAAAAAAAATTAATTACGGTTCAGCGTGCCATTTCCATTTTTGATACATTTTTCTCTGCGTGCGAGGTTGCCTCAACCAACGGGTCATATGCGGATTATGAAAACTGACTTCAAAAATATGTTCCACCATGTTAAATGATTAAAAAATAGTACAAGTACACAAATAAATTATTATTAATCTTTAAACTTGTATTCTCTTTAACTTTAATCAGTCAAATTGCACGTTTTGTGTGTTTTAAGTGTTACAAAGTGAAAGTGTACATGCCAGTCCGCTCGATATGCGCATGCGCAGCCGCCATGGCCCATACCCATGGGTTTCCCCATTCACAAAGTCAAGTCTTCACAGAAAAGTTTGTTTTTCATCCACAATTTAAGCAGAGTCGGCTGATGAAACTTTCCAGATACATTTAAAATTGTATGCAGAATTCAAAAATACATCTATAATTGATGATTTTCTATAACAGCAGCCAAAAAAAAAATTAATTACGGTAAGTATGAAATATATTCTTATTTATATAAAAGGTCACGATGATTTCAAGCAACCACTGTGCACGGAATATTAGGCAAACCTTTCCTGGAAAACCCAGGATGACGTGTGTTCTTGTCACGTGAGATTTGAATGAATGAATGACGTCGAAAGAATGCATGGTCTGTACAAAGCGATTTCTGGAGACACTTTGAATCATTACGGGGTGTCTCCCTATGTAACTTTTTTCCCCTCTGTAACGGCACAATGGAACCCTCTAATACAAGACCCAAAAAAAAAAGACAAAGGAGGACACATGATATAGTTAGAAAGTTTCATTTGAATCTTTACAGATTAAACCCACAATCAGTACAATTTTATTACAATAACTGCCAAAGAGTGAGGAAGAAAGTACAACCTGAAATACGGGAAGAACAATGTGGGTTTGTAGAAGGAATCAATCATGTGCCATGCCGGACAGCGTGGGCGGTCATGACTCGCCACTTCACTGGATCACCAGAGTCATGGATTGGCTCAGTGTTCCTGTCTCAACCATGCCATGTGGCCAAGCCATCCAGGTATTTACTTCTCGGTGTTCCCCTTGGTCTATTCCCTTCAATCTTGCCAGTTGTCACCAAGTTCTCCAATTTACTTCTTCTCATAACATGTCCAAAAAATTTTGACTGTCTACGTCTAATTTCTCTAATCAATTTACGATTTTCATTTGTCTCCTGTAGTACTTGGTCATTGGTTTTTCTGTCTGTCCGTGGTATTCTTTGCATTCTCCTCAGAAACCACATTTCTGCAGCCATCAGATGTTTTTCAGCTTGACTGCTCATTGTCCAAGTTTCACATCCATACAAAATAACAGGCTCTATGTAGCACCTCAACACTCTTTTTCTCGTTTCAGTTGACATCTTTTTATTGGTCAGTATGTTTTTCATCTTGCTGAAGGCTACTTTCACCATGGCAATTCTTGTTCTAATCTCTTCAAGGCATCTCCCATCAGATTTTATGACTGTTCCAAGATAATTGTACCGATTCACTTGTTGAAGAATATTTCCATTTACTTGTATATTACATTGTGGTATTTCGTTCTTCCTAGTGACGACCATTATCTGTGTCTTTTTACAATGTAATTCTAACCCCAATTGTTCACTGTGTGCAACAACCGCATCTACTAATTGTTGCAGATCCTGCTCATTGTCTGCAATCAGTACTGTATCATCTACATATCTAATGGTTTTGATGTTTCGTTCTCCAATGCTGATTCCATTTATATCTTCTACATTTCTGAAAATATTTTCACTGTATAGGGAAAAAAGATCCGGAGACATTACACATCCCTGCCTCACACCTCTCTTAATAGGCTGATATTGTCCCACTTCGTTATCAATCCTTATGGCAGCTTGTTGTTTCCAATATATGTTTTTCTTTTTATAAGTCTAATGTCTTTCCCATCAATTTGTAGATCTGCAAGCATATCTACCATGTTGACATGTTTCACTCGATCGAAAGCCTTTGTGTAGTCAATAGAGCAAAGATGTGTATCTTTGTTTACTTCTATAGAACGTTAATAATTGACTGATTTGCCTTTTCCGTCCACGAGTGCATTTTTCAGGAGACTCCTGGGGTTTGGCGCTGAAGCTGCGGAGTTTGTGCTTTGTGCGACACTTTCGGCGGGTCGCTCTGCAGAAATAGACCGAGACATGTGAGAAAACGTGGGTCTATGAAGTCTTTTTGATGACTGCCAAGTCCATCGACGATGAACTGTGGTTTTTGGTTTCGTGGATTACGTTTGTGTTGGCATTCTGGCAGCGGCATTATGCACAGTGTACCTGTGTGCGCTGTTGGATTGCTAAGACTCCTGTCTATTCCATTTTTCACATTGGACAGTGGGGAGCATTTTGTGTGATATTCACTGGCACAGGAATGGAGCATAATGGGGATCACCCGTTGCCATGAAGTTGGAACCTCAACTAACTAACTAACTAGATGGCAAAAATTACAAATAAAACAATTTTAATTTGTGTCTTTGCTACCAGAAATAGCAGCATAGAGCTAGATTGTTAGTGTTGCCGAATAGAGCAACAGTTAGATTCAAATTATACACATAATTGGTGTTTCACATTTGGTATAAATAGGAAAATTACATAAATATTATTAAGCTATGGGTTTTAATAAAGAAGTAAAAGTAAATATCAAAAAGAGTAATGAGCCAGTTAGAATTTCTATAATCAACTAGTTTGCAGAAATGCATAGACTTTATACATTTTAACAATGTAAACATATGGTAGAGTGTTGATACATTGAAAGTTGTAACAACAACGATACATTTAAAAAATTATAACATAAAATATAAGAAAAGCCAGACACTTTAAATGTTGTTAGCTTTGCCTGCCGGACGGAGAATATTAGGCTAAAAAGGTAAGAGAAAAAATGGTTGCTGGCATATTGCAGCAATAAGACAATCACAAATGTGGAGACAAGTGTTATTGAAATATATTAATGAACTGTATTTTTATGCTTCCTCGCTCGCTTTGAACTCAAGCGTAGTCCATACACACTATTTATAGTAGTGATGGGCTGAATTTTGCCTGTGGATTAGCTTTCCCTGTTAACAGTGTGCCGGTCTCCGTGGCCAAAGGCTTGCAAACGCGGTTTGTGAGCCGCTTACCAGGAGTTCGAAACTCAGCTGCGACCGATTTGTGCAGCAGACCGTGTCGCATTGTGTTATAACGTGTTGGTATGGGAGCCGTCTTTCAGAAAGCAGTGGCAAACTACTGAACGTAAAACCTGCCTAGTACATCAACAGCAGCTGAAACATGCTGGTGTTGGCTGCAACATCCTGCAAGGGATATGCAACATAAAAAAAATTAACGGTTTCCCTCGCCATCAGGCTCCGACTTCAGAGGTACTTGTAATTTACATCCCCATATCAAGGACGACACTATATGCATATCTCAGATTTCATCCTGAAGAATACATTTTGTTATGCATCCTATTAACCATAGAGACATAATATTTTATACCTTTCAGGCAACACATCCGATTTTGACACACCATTTGTAATAGCATATATAGTCAATATATATATTTTGGAATGCAAGGTATGGAATGCGCCTGGCCCTGCAGCCAGCAGGGTTATGATCGGCTAGCCTCTCCAAGGAGGGGTTGAAAAGTGAAAATTAGTAGCCTGCCGATGACCCGCAGGCTACACAAGTTAACCCACAGCTCCACATGGTGCAGACTGGGAAACCATGACTGCGAGGTCATGGGCTAATGGGGCTATGGCTCACCGTAGGGGTGGGACGCCCTGTGGTCAGATTTGTGTCTTAAACCTGCGACTGGCCTTGCAAGCCGGCAGGGGATCTTCATAATTACTTCATACCAAAAACTAAGAAGTATAAATGGACTGACCCAAATGGATATCGACCTGGCAATGTTAATGGACTATGAGATAGATCAGCAACTCAAAAAATAGGCACAATAAACGTCTGCGGTTTCACTAGTAAAGAAGAAGAGCTTATAGAAACAATAGAAGAGAGGAAAATTGGACTGATGGGAATAGCGGACACCAGAACAAAGGGGAAAGGATGCAAGGAGCTCCACCACAGTCACACGTTTGTCTACTCGGGAGTAGAACAGCAAGAAAGGGCAAGATACGGTGTGGGAATAGTCATCGAACCACATCTAGCAAGAGGAATACTAGAAAGAAAATATATACCAGAAAGAATCATAACAGTGAGAATAAAAGAACAAACAATTACAACATATGTACAAATATACGCACCATGTAATGCAAACAAAAATGAGCAAGAATGCGAGGACTTCTGTGAAGACATACATGACGTGCTAAATAAAATAGTTAAGCAGGACATCATAGTTATGGGAGACTTGAATGCAAGACTAGGACATAACAGAGTGGGCTTAGAAAAACATCTAGGAGCATTTGGAGATCAGCATAATGAAAGGAATGATAACGGAAGTAGACTGATAGAGCTGTGCAGCCAACACGACCTCTATATAACAAACACATTCTATAAACATAAAGACTCACAAGTATACACCTGGTATAAATGGAATGATCTAGATACTAAAAGCCAAATTGATTTATATTAACAAGGAATAACAGAAAGAGAAATATATTAGATGCAAGGGCAGTGCCCAATTTAAGTATAAACACAAGATCATAAAGCAGTCGTTGCCACAATAAGAATCATCAGAAGAAGAAAGCAAACAGCAGGAAAATACATGCCATGCGAATCGGTAAACTTAAAAAACCTTAAAGACAAGGCAATAAGGGAAAATTATGAGAAAAAACTAACTGGAATCTTTGTAAAATTACCAATAGAAAGAAAGACAGTGGAAGAAGAATGGGAGATGTTCAAATCAAGCATTTTAAATACTGCAAAAATGACATAAAACACGGATAAAGAAAATAACAAGTTGGTGGATGCAGAGGTAAAGAAAGCGGTAAAAGCCAAAAAGGAAAAATATAAAAGGTGGTTGAAGAGCAAACAGGAATGTGATTAAATAGAATATAGAATAGCGAGAATACATGTGAATAGAATAGTAAAGAGGGAAAAACAAAATGACTGGAAAGAGTATGGAGAAACCCTAAATAAAAACTACAAGGAGGCAACTAGAAACTTCTACAAAAAGATAAGTGCAATGCAAACCAGAGGAGAACCCTTTGACCCAATTAAAATAATTAACAGTGAAAATGGAGAACCAATAAGTGAATAAAAACAAATCCTTCTAAGATGGAAGCAGTATTTCGAACAACTTATCAACACCCCATTAGATGTCACAGGAATTCAAGAAACCTACACAGATGCCACCAAAGAACTAGAACCAGACATACTAAAAGAAGAAATTATAGAAGCCATCAGATTAACCCCATTGAACAAATCACCGGGATAAGATGAAATACCAAATGAACTAATTAAAGCAGCAAGAGAAATAGGAACAGCATGGCTACATAGACTATTCAACCATGTTTGGGTAGAACAACAGACACCACGAGACTGGGGAAACGCCATAATTATCCAAATTTGGAAAAACAAAGGCAGCAAAAGAGATTGCACACAATACAGAGGCATTTCACTGTTGAGTCATACTGGGAAAATATTTTGTAAAATTCTTGAGAAAAGATTGCGAACAACTATAGAACCCCAGCTAAGTGAAACACAACTTTGATTTAGGAAAAACAAAGGATGCACAAATGCCATTTTTGCTCGTAGACAATTTATAGAAAAATCAATCGAATTCAATGAAACACTCTACTTAGCCTATGTCGACCAAGAAAAGGGATTTGGTAGAGTAGATAGAAACAAGCTGTGGGAAATCCTTAAACAATATGAAGTGAGTACACGTCTAACAAATCTATGTAGAAGCTTATACAACAACAGTGAATGCATAATGAGGGAAACTGGAGGACACTCAGGACCCTTCACCATAAGATCTGGAGTACGACAAGGTTGTGTCCCGTCCCCTCTCTTGTTTATAACATACTAGACGACCCGGCCCAGCTTCGCCCAGCCCCTGGCAGGGAGCGTCTCATTTAATTCATATTTGGCCCCTGCTCCCGTTCTTGTTCACAAAAATTAAAAATTGATTTTAAGCTAACTAACTATTTCAGTTGCATCCACGCGAGTGAGAACAACTGTTCATAACTAATTTCTGGTTTAATCAGAGAGTGAGTTCCATTGCAGCAAGATGGTTGGACATTTATTCATCTCTTTCTTAAGCTCGTGCCATTTTCTTTCATGCTGGAGGAAAACTTGTTGATTTTAAACTAAATAACTATGTCAGTTGGCTCCGCGAGAATGAGAAGAACATCTGTACAAAATTTCATCTCAATCGGATGGACCGTTCAGGAACGCATAAAGGACACACAAACAAAGACACAAACATTATCTTTTATATATATAGATATAGACATGCATTGCATGCTGGATGGACTGAGACAATGGCAATGGTGGGATATCTGCCTACATCAGCCGGAAAGGCACACGATAATGATGAATGTACTTGTCTAGTCAGTGAGCATCAGCCAATGAGCAGTGGTTTCATAACCTTATCCTCTTAAAGTTTAATCTAAACAGCTGGTGCTTCTGCTAACCTAATGGGAAGGTGATCACCTTATGGAGTTTAAGTGCACTGTAGCAGACATGTGGACCAAAAAAATGAGTAACACTGAGCAGCATTGAAAAATACAAAATTTGAGTTACAGTGTGGCTGTTTTATTTTTAGACATTCTGACATTGCATCTCAAATTGTTTTTTTTTTTTTCTGCCGTACCACATTAGTTAGTTTGTTTTCTTTAATATGTCACCTCAAACTGCACCATAAATGTTAGTTTCAGGCAGGAGGGTAAAACTCCTAATTATGACTGCAATGAAATATCAATATTGCTTGCTGTTATATGTTTTTAAGTAGAAATAACTACTTGAAATAGACCTCATAAGTCAGCAATAAATTAAACGTATAGTACTTGTTCATCCTTCTGCCTTATGCGCCATCTTAGGCTCAAAAGGAAAGACTAACAAACTAACTATTCATCTGTTTAGCCATCCATCCATCATGTGCCATGCCGGTAAGCGTGGGCGGTCATGTTCTGCCATCTCACTCGATCAACAGAGTCGTGGATCAGTTCCGTGTTTCTGTCTCGACCATGCCACAAGGCCAAGCCATCCAGATACTTGTTTCTAGGTCTTCCCCTTGGTCTGTTCCCCTCGATCTTACCAGTTGTCACCAAGTTCTCCAAATCATTTCTTCTCATAACATGCCCAAAAAATTGTGACTGTCTACGTCTAATGTCTCATCAGTTTACGATCTTCATTTGTTTCTTGAAGGACTTGTTCATTGGTCTTTCTGGCTGTCCATGGTATTCTTTGCATTTTCCTCAGAAACCACATTTCTACAGCCATCAGATGTTTTTCAGCCTGGCTGCTCATTGTCCAAGCTTCACATCCATATAAAAGTACAGGTTCTATGTAGCATCTCAACACTCTTTTTCTCGTTTCAATTGACATCTTTTTATTGGTCAGTATGTTTTTCATCTTGCTAAAGGCTATTTTTGCCATGGCGATTCTTGTTCTAATCTCTTCAAGGCATCTCCCATCAGATGTTATTACTGTTCCGAGATAATTGTACCTATTCACTTGTTGAAGAATATTCCCATTTACTTGTATATTACACTGTGGTATTTTGTTCTTCCTAGTGACGACCATAATCTGTGTCTTTTTACAATTTAATTCTAACCCTTGTTGTTCACTGTGTGTAACAACTGCATCTACTAAATTTTGCAGGTCCTGTTCATTGTCTGCAATCAAGACTGTATCATCTGCATATCTAATGTTATTGATGCAAAATCCCCCAATGTTGATTCCTTCCATATTTTCAATATTTCTGAAAATATTTTCACTGTACAGGGAAAACAGATCTGGAAACATTACACATCCCTGTCTCACACCTCTCTTAATAAGCTGATATTGGCTTCATTATCAACTCTTATGGCAGCTCTTATATATATCTATAATACACAATGTATGTATGTGTGTCCATTCTTTATGCGTTCGCGAATGGTCCTGGTGACTCTGGATAACTTTGTGCTGATCGCATGGCCTTACGTGCCGGCGACGCATCTTTCAAATGTCTGCCCTATCAAATGTCGATGGTACGTGACATGCCTACCATGTTTGTAACGGGTAACGGGGAATCAGGGTTCGATTCCGGAGAGGGAGCATGAGAAACGGCTACCACATCCAAGGAAGGCAGCAGGCGCGCAACTTACCCACTCCCGGCACAGGGAGGTAGTGACGAAAAATAACAATACGGGACTCTATCGAGGCCCCGTAATTGGAATGAGTACACTTTAAGCCCTTTAACGAGGATCTATTGGAGGGCAAGTCTGGTGCCAGCAGCCGTGGTAATTCCAGCTCCAATAGCGTATATTAAAGTTGTTGCAGTTAAAAAGCTTGTCTCGGATGGCTGTGTGAGGTGCACCAAAATGAGATCTTCCCAGCCAACGTAAGTTAGCGAGGCAGGCGTTTCAAGAATGTAACCGCATCGTGCAGCCAGGGTCGTGGTTTGAGCGGGCAAAAGAGCAAAATTTGTACGACCGTTCGACAAAGTAATTGCCGTTCGATTGCGGTAATTCCAGCTCCAATAGCGTATATTAAAGTTATTGCAGTTAAAAAGCTCTAGGCTACCATTTGTTTGTAAAGAGTCACTGCATGAGACTCAGGCTACCATGTGTTTGTAAAGAGTCATTATATTTCAAAGTTCCCGACTTGGGTCAAGATGGCGGGATATGTTTTCCTCCAACTCGACTAAAGACGGTTGATCGGCGGCCTGACAATCCGTCATCATAAAACTCCCAACTGTTACAGAATCAGATGTCTGGCTCCAAATGTTAAATGCTTCGCGCAAACACAGAGAGCCATGACTTCTGTCCTATGCGCCAACTTAGGCACGAGAGGAAAGACAAGACAAGACAAGAATGGTCCATCCGATTGAGATGAAATTTTCTACATGTTTTCTTTTCATTCCCGTGCAGCTAACTGTCATAGTTTATTAGTGTAGAATCAGCTATTTACTTACTAAAATTTAATTTTTGTAATTACATGACTTAACATAAGAAAAATTATATAAAGGGACATAACTTTTAGTAGCATTGCTGTATCTTAGGTTAAGTCCCCTGGCTATAGATAGATAGACAGACAGACAGATCCCTGCCAGGGACTGGGCGGGGCCGGGCCAGACAGACAGACAGTCGGGAACGGGAACTTATATGACTACTTATATGAATTAAATTAGATGCTCCCCATCAGGGGCTGGGTGAAGCCGGGCTGGGTCAGACAGACAGATAGATAGTCGGGAATGGGAGCTTATATGACTACTTATATGAATTAAATGAGATGCTCCCCACCAGGGACTGGGTGAAGCCGAGTCAGATAGATAGATAGATAGATGATAGATTAGATAGATAGATAGATTAGATAAGATAGATAGATAGATAGATCCCCGCCAGGGCCTGGGCGAAGCCGGGCCGGGTCAGACAGACAGTCGGGAACGGGAACGTATATGACTACTTATATGAATTAAATGAGATGCTCCCCATCAGGGGCTGGGCGAAGCCGGGCAGGGTCAGACAGATAGACAGACAGATAGATAGTCGGGAACGTGAGCTTATATGACTACTTATATGAATTATGAACAGGACCTGCAAAATTTAGTAGATGCGATTGTTACACACAGTGAACAACTAGGGTTAGAATTAAATTGTAAAAAGACACAGATTATGGTTGTCACTAGGAAGAACGAAATACCACAATGTAATATACAAGTAAATGGGAATATTCTTCAACAAGTGAATAGGTACAATTATCTCGGAACAGTAATAACATCTGATGGGAGATGCCTTGAAGAGATTAGAACAAGAGTCGCCATGGCAAAGGTAGCCTTTAGCAAGATGAAAAACATACTGACCAATAAAAAGATGTCAATTGAAACGAGAAAAAGAGTGTTGAGATGCTACATAGAACCTGTACTTTTATATGGATGTGAAGCGTGGACGGGACACCCTTGGGCAAGGTGGAGTACCCGTTTAGCCCCCCGATCAGGGTTACGTGAAGCCATGGGTGCAGGTGGTGGATGAAGATGGAGAGCAGCCGACAGATAGTTGTAGGTTATGGTCTCCACCTTCAAGACGGTAGGCAGAGGATCTCCTTTTTTGAGGAGACAATGGCTACGGTCACTGACCAGTATGGTCACTGCTGGGAAGGAAAGCAATGGCAAACTACCTTCTTTACACATGCCAAGAAAATCATGTTGTGTTCACTTGGATATTGGGCTGTGTCAGACAGAGTTCTATTAGTAAAATTAAATGGAAGACCTTTTAAAATAAATGTAATTCAAGTATATGCCCCAACAAGTGAAGAAAGTATAGAGGAATTTTATAATGACATGGAGTCTGCTTTGAAGAACTGTAAAAAATCAGAAATAAATATCATAATAGGTGATTTCAACGCAAAAATAGGAAAGCAAAGCGATGGATGCAGTGTAGGCAACCATGGTTTGGGAGAGAGAAATGAAAGAGGTTACAGACTTGTAGAATGGGCAAAAGAACAAGAAATGGTTGTAGGAAACACCTGGTTTAAACAACATCCTAGAAGATTATGGACATGGAGGAGTCCAGACAGCAGGATTAAAAACCAGATAGATTACATCCTGATAAGCAAAAGGTTTCTTCTTCTTCTTCGTTCATCCGGAGTTTTTTTTTCCGGAAGTGATTTCGGTTGGCCTGTTTACAGCAGAGCTGCGTTCTTGCGCCGTTAGGCCGACACATCCGACTTCTGCGGGCATTTGTTGACCGGGTTAACCTTCCCTGGGGGTTTCTTAGGACGTTAGACTCTCACTGTTGTGGTGTCATCTCCCATCCCAGCTGGCCCATATAGAACAGCCAAAGGCATCCTGGTCGGCCCTCAAGGGAAGGCAGGGGCAGACCATGGGCATTCCCCGCCATCCAAGGAGGCTTCCATAATTGCAGAGCCATCACACAGCGCTCTGGTACTGGGCTCACCCAAGGAATCGTCACGTCCTGCACATGGCTGCTTAGCCTCACTTCCGTATATTGGGCCTTCCGTTCACCATAGGCTGTTCTTCCAGAAGCCAGAAGAATGCAGTTTGCAGATGACATCCACACAGTGAGCTTTCGATTCGGACTTTCCACGTAATGGATTTGCTATCCAAGCAATATTCCATTTTGTGCCACTAGGACGCTTTTTCCACCTTTTATGAAGCCCACACAGTGAGCTTTCGATTCGGACTTTCCACGTAATGGATTTGCTATCCAAGCAATATTCCATTTCATGCCTCTGGGAGGCTTGTGTAACCGACATGCCTGTGGTATGAAGTGTGGCAGTCTAAATACTTCTTCATGTACATTTAAATGTCAACCTGAATACAGTTAAAGTAAGCTGCAGTCGACTTGAGCTTGTTGATATCTCCATAAAGCTTGTCCTCGAATGAAGCAGGTGTGGGCCAAAATATCTTTCTCTGTTCTGCATATATTGGGCACTCTTGCAGCAAATGTTTAGCTGTCATTTTACCAGTTCCACAATTACATTCATCTGTATCTCCTATCTTTAGTTTGTTGAACAAGTGGTATTTCAGCCTGTTATGTCCTGTGCGGAGTCTGAAGATTGCTACTTGTTCTCTTCGGTCGAGTTTGTAATATGCATCATCCTTCTGGTGGCCTGGATGCTCTGATTCCCATTTGGTTCTATAAGTGCTTTTAATCAACCTCTTTGCCTCATTATAGGTTATGTCTATGTCAGGCTGTGGTAGTCGTCCGCCCTCTTTTGCCAGTCTGTCAGCCTCTTCATTTCCAGGTATACTGCAATGTGATGGGATCCACTGTATTACAACTTTTTTGGATTTCTGGCATAGACCATGGAGTGCTGCTCTTAGGTCAGCTAGTTCTGTGCTGTTTTTGCTCTTCAGTATTGAGACAGCTGACTTTGCATCTGTAAAGATAGCTATTTGTGTCTCTTTATTTTCCTCCATCAAGAGCATTTCTGCTGCAGTTTTCAGAGCCTCTACCTCCGCTTTGAAGTTACTTGAAAACTTTCCAGTTGCCACTGAATGTGTTTTTTTCACTCCATTTTTTAAATTTAGGAGAATTCCTCCTCCTCCATTCTCTACTGAATTTTTGGCTGATCCATCTGTATATGCATGGGTCCAATTGCTGCTTGGGTAATGTTCTTTTATGTAGTTTAGGGTTATTTCTCTTCTTTCGGTTTCATGCTGAGTGTTCTTTTTCTCAATACCAGGAATGTTTTCTATCATCTCAGGCAGTTGCTGCTGTCTCCAAGCTGGGAACTTGTCTGCATTGTAAATGGGTTTGACTGTTGATATGTTAAGTATGGGATCTGCCCTAATTTTTCGTTTTGCAGTTTCTACAAAGTTGCTACGCTTCAGTCTTCCCTTTCCAAAACCACTAAACCTTTTATACATAGGGTGGTCTGTCAATCTTCTAAATTTTTCAGCTTGTTGCTGGGCTCTGCTATCTCTTCTATCCTGCATTGGTTGTAAACAAGTGATCTTTTCTAATTCATTAATAGGCGTTGTCTTCAGGCTTCCAGTTATGATTCGCATTCCTTGATTTTGGACTCTACTTATTTTGTTAAAGTTTGACTTAGCTGCTGTTGCCCAAGCTGCAATGCCATATTCCAGTACTGGCCTCACCCGTCCAGTATATAACTTCTTGAGAACTTTCTCATCTGCTCCCCACGTTGTACCAGCAAGCTTTTTCATGATTGCCATTCTTTGCCTTGCTCTTGTTCGATTTTTCTCAACCTGTGTCTTCCATGTCAGGCGACGATCAAAGGTGACTCCTAGATAGTTTGGATTTTCTTCATGGCGCAATATTTTTCCATTCAATACCAGCTTAGGTTGCTGAGTTTTAGTTGAGAGGGAGAACACTGTGCATGTTGTTTTCTCCTCACTTATCTTCACTAGCCATGATTTTGACCAGTCCTCTAGCGCTAATAGAGCTTGCTGTATTCTGCTGTTAGCTGTACTAATATATTCTTCAGATGTCCATATGGCTAGGTCATCTGCAAAGGATGATGTGTGTACTCTGGCTGGAAAATTTTCCGTGATGTCGTTTATATATGCTAGGAATAATGTTGGTGAAAGAACTCCTCCTTGGGGGACACCTTGCTCCAACAGCATCATTTTGCTGGTTTGTCCTTGTACTTTTGTCCTGGCAGTTCTGTTCTCAAGGTAGTGGCTGATCCATTTGTACATTTTCCCACAAACATGCATTTTTTGCAGTTTTACTTTCAGTCCTTCCTTCCATACTTTATCAAATGCTTTTTCTAAATCTATCCAGACCGCTAGTGTGTGCTTTTTCTCTTGGAAGGCATCCTCTATTTCCTGAGCTATATAGGTTATTTGATCTTCAGTGGATCTGTACTTTCTGAATCCTGCTTGGTGAGGTGTTAAGAGTTGGTTTTCTTCCAGATGCCATGTTAGCCTGCCATTGATAATGCGTTCCATTAATTTTCCTACACAGCTAAGAAGACTGATAGGTCGATAGCCATTTGGTTCTTCCAGGTCTTTTCCTTTCTTTGGGACTGGTATTAGTATAGCTTCCTTCCATGCCTGTGGGACTATTCCCCTCTTCCAGCTGTAATTTAGGACTGCTAGTAGTTTCTTTTTTGCCTTAGTGCCTAGTCCTATTAGCATTTCATTTGTGATTCCATCCTTTCCTGGTGATGTCTTCTTTTTTAGGGTATTCATTGCCTGTTCCATTTCTTCCATTGTTAGATTTGCCATCATATATTCTGCTGCTGTCTCTGTATATCTATGATGTATCTGTTTATCTTTGATTGCTTTCTTCTGTTCGGCTGTAATATCAATGTGGTTTGCACTGGCATAGTGTTCCATTAGTGCATTTGCAGCCTTTTTTCCTGTAAGCAAGGCATTTCCTTGTTTAATTGTTATTTGTTTGTTTCTAGGTCCTTCATTGTTCATGGCTTTCACTAGTTTCCATAGTTTGTTTCCATCCCTGTCAAAATTCAGGTTTTCTGTTTTTTTCCTCCAACAATCTCTTGTTGTTTGATTTACTGTTCTTTTATATTTTGCTGAGATGGCTTTGAGAGAGATGTTCGCTTCAGTTGTTTGTTCTCTCTCTGCGGTCTTCCTAGCATCTTCAACTTTGTCCTCCAAAATTTGTAGTTCTTCAGTCCAGTATGGTTTGTAATTTTTCCTCGCTCCTCTTGGAATAGACTCAGTGGCCGCCTGTATTATTGCTCTGTTTAGACTTTCCACCATTTGCTTCATGTTGCCATATCGTGTATTTATGTTTTCACAATATTTGTCTGTTAGTATGGCAAATCTGTCCCAATCTGCTCGTTTGTAATTCCAACGGGGCAAAGGCTTTTGCTCCTGTGGAACATACTCCATATTTATTACAAGCTTGATTGGTCTGTGGTCACTACCTGCTAATTGGTCAAGCACATGGCGATCGATTTTGTGGAGGATGTCTCCTGTGCAGAAAGCTAAGTCTGGAGTAGAAGTGGTAATCCATCTTCTGGAGTAGAAGCTCGGTGTGTCATCCGCTTTGTTGAGTAGATGGAGATTTGAGTCTATTTCCCAGTCCTCCACTTCATCTCCTCTTTTGTCAGTATCTGGGTATCCCCATCTTTCTGAACGGCTATTAAAGTCTCCGACAACAATGCAATTTGTGTCAGTTATTTCCATGTTTGAGAGTGTAAGATCCTTATCTGCCGGGCTATACAGATTGTAAATTCTTATTTTCACGTCCTTTATCATTATATCAACACCTATAATTTCCGTTTGGTTGTCAGAGATCACAGATACTTCGCTGCAAGGTATTGTATTTCGTGTAAGTATTACAACTCCTCCTTTGTGTCCTTCGCGGTCGAAACGTGTGGCCTGATATCCCTCGACTGAAAATGTGCGATTGGCGTTGAGGTGTGTCTCTTGAATGCATGCCACATCTATTCTATCTTTATGAAGACGCTGTGTTAGGGGGACTTTCTTGTTATAAACTCCTTCTGCATTCCACTTGTAGTATGTTGAGTGTCCGGGGTGTTTGGTCAATAGCTCTTAACCTACTCCTCTGTGCCTTGACTCCACAGCACAGGGGAAGGTGACCACCAGTAGTCATGGGTGGACCCCCTCGAGGCAGGGGGCCCGGCACTATCACCGCCTGATGGGACTTCACGGGATTAGCACCATAACGATTAATTTTCATCTGTGGCATCATGAAATTAAAGTTACGTTGCACTTCTTTGTCAAGCCTGTGGCTCAGTACATCCGATTTCGACAAGCATTTGTTCGGGATGCTTTCCCTAGCCTTTGACTGTCCCCAGTCTACCTACAAGGCAGCAGGTTTGTACGTCGCTTCGTCTGGTCCCTCTCCCTTGACCTGTCCGACATGGGTGGCCCTACCAGTAGCTGTGCTACCGTCGGCATAGCTCTTGGGGTCATTGGAACGCTCAAGCCCCTCTACCTCGTCAAGGTGGACGTACGGCAGAGGGGAGCAAAAGGTTTCGAAATGCATTAACAGTTGTAAAAACAGTTCCAAATGCAGACTGTTACAGTGATCACAGATTAATTACTGGCACATTGAGGGTAAAGTTAAAGAAAGTCAAGTATACAGCAGGAAACCCTAAATATGACTTGTGCAAATTGAAAAATGACAAAGAAATACAAGATAATTTTAACATAGAAGTAAAGAACAATTTGATTATTGTCTGATCTAGAGATCCTATTTCAAGATGTAGATGATCAATGGGAAATGCTGAAGAATTCAGTCAGTTGTGCAGCAGAAAAACTATTCCAAAAGTAAAGAAAGTGGGGCCGTAAGACATGGATGACCTGAAGAAATTTTACAACTAATGGAAACGAGAAGGACAGAAACAAAAATAATCCTGCCAAATATGAAGAAATTCACAGAAAAGTCAGAACCTATGTAAGGAGGCTAAAGAAACATGGCTTGAGAAAAATTGCAGAGAAATTGAAAAAACACACAACAGTAAAATGCGAAACTAATGCACAAAAGAATTCAGGAGATTACTAATCAAAGAACACGTACATCAGCAGGCTGCCTAAAGACAAAAGATGGAAGAGTCATAATAGAAAAAGATCAGATTTTACATGTATGGTCAGATTACGTGAAAAACCTTTATGACGATAACAGAGACGAACAATATATTGTTCAAATAACAATGAAGGGCCAGCAATTTTGAAATGAGGTTCAGAATGCTCTTAATCATATGAAATCTGGCAAGACCCCCGGTCCAGACAGCGTCACAACAGAAATGATTAATGCTTTAGAAGAATATAGAATAGATAAAGTTACCAGTCTGCTTAATACAATATATGATACTGGAAATATACCTCATGAGTTATGTAATTCTGTATTTATTGCAATCCCAAAGAAATCAGGAGCCTTGGAATGTGATCAGCATAGAACAATTAGTATAATGAGTCACATCACGAAGATTTTGCTAAGAATTATCATGCAAAGAGTTAGGAGGAAAATACAACCTGAAATAGGAGAAGAACAATGTGGGTTTGTAGTAGGCAAGGGTACAGTAAATGCTGTGTATATACTGAGAACTGTCGTGTCCTCCTTTAAAGTGTCGTCCCTGGAGTGAGGAGATCCGACACCCACATTATAATATTATTTTTTTTCCCCCTCAATATTCTGGAGAATCCACCAGCTTCCGTCCAACACACTCCATCAGCCTATGGACACCTTTTCCTATCACTCTCACACTGTCGTACTATGCCCCCTTCTCATACTTCCCCAACGCAACATACTCAACAACTCTTGCTTCTAGAAATTAATAAAGATTAATTTATTAAAATAAAAGTGTAACGTGTATGAGACGTGTATGCGAAGAAAATGTGTGACGTGTTCTATAAAGTGTGTAGACTCTGTCTCTCAGACATCAACTCAGTCAGCTGATCACAGCAAAGATAGACCACAGCACGTTACGTCAGAACAAGTACGTCTCAACCGTTGCCGGAACCATCTTGCCGGATAATGCTTTGCCTCTGTAGACCTCTGGTAATCCAATTTCATGAACATCCGAAATAGACACCGGTGGTATTAAGAGTTAATCAGGGACCGGTTGCACTCTACACACTGTCCGTTCCTAATGTTCCTAAACAAACTGCACAAGTCTTTTGTAGTGTGTACGCAGTTAGTTAGTTAGTTAACAGATCATCCTCGTTGCACATCGAACCATTCAGTCCATAAGTGCTAATTACTAATGTTAATTGTTACTGTACTAACACTAGGTACTCTTAGCCGGTTTTCGGTTAGTTACTACTGTCTGATGCTGTGTGGTGCATCAGTATGCATCACTCTCTTTGATGAATCAATTTCCTTCTAGCGTAAGTTACGTTTCTGTATGCAACTTTATTGATTGTTGAACTGGTGTTCTTCCGAATGGGTTTTTATTCTTCCCCAAAACTTGTAGAGTTTCCTTGGATCTGGTAGGGAACCTAGGATAGAAACAACACATCTGGTGATAGTACTAGTCACTGATCCCTTCGGCTGAGTGTAAGCCTATCACCTTGCTTAATGATCTTTAGCTACTAGACTTAGTCATAGAGCAGATTAGCTACCCACCTAGAGTCGAATCAGGCTATGACAAAGAAAAAATATCAGCAAACAGAATGCGGAACCCCGCCCACCAGGGACACCTACGGGAAGATCCCAATTATCCTTCATTACTCAATTCACAACTAGTAAAGCTTATCAACACTTCACTAGTCTATTCTAGCTAACACTAACAGTGCTAATCATCACACTATAGTTTAGCAAGGCCACAGTCTATAGTAATTATAACGAATATATTATAATAAGTTATACCTTAAATGGCACTACTGCAGTCCTATAAATCATATCTACATCTGCCATATAGGCACGTGTAAAATTAAGTCACTAATTAAACACACGGTAGATATTATTTCCACTGGCACTGCAGTGCCCTGCACTCTGTTTGACAAATT
>JACEFZ010001389.1:0-65359 GCA_014155875.1 Cepaea nemoralis
CCTACGATAACGGAAAAAAAATTTAAAATTTTTTTAATTCTTTAAAAAATAAAAGTCTAAAAAAAAGGGGAGGAAATTTATCAAAAAAAACAGACGATTATTTACCCCTGAGTTATGTCCCGCACCTCCTTCTTTGCGCTTACTAAAAACGACAGCACCTCCCCGGCACCTCCTTCTTTTTTCTTAGTAAAATAGGTGGGGCTCCAAAATTTGGGGGGGGTGTGGGCCCAACATTATATACTACTGGGGCGGCCGTCGTTTTAAATTGATACATCATACACAGAGCGCTGATTGGGCTTTTAACATATGAGTCAAACACCATATGTCCAGTGTTCCTATATGGGTCATACACCATATGTCCAGTGTTTCTGTATGGGTCATACACCATATGCCCGGTTCTATTGTATGGGTCATACACCATATGTCCAGTGTTCCTATATGGGTCACACACAATATGCCCAGTTCTATTGTATAGGTCATACACCATATGCCCGGATCTATTGTATAGGTCATACACCATATGAACAGTGTTCCTATATGGGTCATACACCATATGCCCGGATCTATTGTATAGGTCATACACCATATGCTCAGCTCTATTGTATGGGTCAAACACCATATGCCCAGTTCTATTGTATGGGTCAAACACCATATGCCCGGTTCTATTGTATGGATTAAACACCATATGCCCAGTTCGCCTGTATGGATTAAACACCATATGCCCAGTTCGCCTGTATGGATTAAACACCATATACCCAGTTCTATTGTATGGGTCAAACACCATATGCCCAGTTCTATTGTTTGGATTAAACAACATATGCCCAGTTTTATTGTATGGGTCAAACACCATATGCCCAGTTCTATTGTATGGATTAAACACCATATGCCCAGTTCTATTGTATGGGTCAAACACCATATGCTCAGTTTGCCTGTATGGATTAAACACCATATGCCCAGTTCTATTGTATGGGTCAAACACCATATGCCCAGTTCTATTGTATGGATTAAACACCATATGCTCAGTTCTATTGTATGGGTCAAACACCATATGCCCAGTTCGCCTGTATGGATTAAACACCATATGACCAGTTCGCCTGTATGGATTAAATACCATATGCCCAGTTCGCCTGTATGGATTAAACACCATATGCCCAGTTCGCCTGTATGGATTAATCAACATATGCCCAGTTCTATTGTATGGATTAAACAACATATGCCCAGTTCTATTGTATGGGTCAAACACCATATGCCCAGTTCTATTGTATGGATTAAACACCATATGCCCAGTTCGCCTGTATGAGTCAAACACCATATGCCCAGTTCTATTGTATGGGTCAAACAACATATGCCCAGTTCGCCTGTATGGATTAAACACCATATGCCCAGTTCGCCTGTATGGATTAAACACCATATGCCCAGTTCGCCTGTATGGATTAAACACCATATGCCCAGTTCGCCTGTATGGATTAAACACCATATGCCCAGTTCGCCTGTATGGATTAAACACCATATGCCCAGTTCACCTGTATGAGTCAAACACCATATGCCCAGTTCTATTGTATGGGTCAAACACCATATGCCCAGTTCGCCTGTATGGATTAAACACCATATGCCCAGTTCGCCTGTATGGATTAAACACCATATGCCCAGTTCGCCTGTATGGATTAAACACCATATGCCCAGTTCGCCTGTATGGATTAAACACCATATGCCCAGTTCGCCTGTATGGATTAAACACCATATGCCCAGTTCGCCTGTATGGATTAAACGCTATATGCCCAGTTCACCTGTATGAGTCAAACACCATATGCCCAGTTCTATTGTATGGGTCAAACAACATATGCCCAGTTCGCCTGTATGGATTAAACACCATATGCCCAGTTCGCCTGTATGGATTAAACACCATATGCCCAGTTCGCCTGTATGGATTAAACACCATATGCCCAGTTCGCCTGTATGGATTAAACACCATATGCCCAGTTCGCCTGTATGGATTAAACACCATATGCCCAGTTCACCTGTATGAGTCAAACACCATATGCCCAGTTCTATTGTATGGGTCAAACACCATATGCCCAGTTCGCCTGTATGGATTAAACACCATATGCCAGTTCGTCTGTATGGATTAAACACCATATGCCCAGTTCGCCTGTATGGATTAAACACCATATGCCCAGTTCGCCTGTATGGATTAAACACCATATGCCCAGTTCGCCTGTATGGATTAAACACCATATGCCCAGTTCACCTGTATGGATTAAACACCATATGCCCCGTTCGCCTGTATGGATTAAACACCATATGCCCAGTTCGCCTGTATGGATTAAACACCATATGCCCAGTTCGCCTGTATGGATTAAACACCATTTGCCCCGTTCGCCTGTATGAGTCAAACACCATATGCCCAGTTCTACTTCTTCTTCTTTGCGTTCATCCGGAGTGTTTTTTTTTTTTTTCAGATGTGATTGCGGTGTGTCTGGTTAGGCACCCTTGGGTCGAAACCCTTAGGCCAACACATCCGACTTTTAGCGTGCGTTTTTGACCAGGTTAGCATTCCTGGGAGACTCTCACTTTAGTGGTACTGTCCACCTCCCAGCTGGTTAAGTTAAAAACCAGTCGAAATGCACAGTCATCCCTCAATGAAGGCAGGGACAGTCCATAGCATTTTCCCCCACCCGGGGTGGCTTCCCACAATTGCAAAAAGGGACACATAACGCTCTGGTGCTGGGCTCCCCCAAAGGAAATTGCACGTCATGCTCATGGCTGCTTTAATTCCTCATTTCAATATATTGGGCATTTCTTTTCGCCCCGGTCGCCCGCACAAACCAGAACAGGTCTGCAGGGGGGAATCCACTCAGCGAGTTTTCGGACATGTGCTTGTCTTTTGGCGCCCGTCAGAGTTTTTTCCAGGCATGACAGACATTGGGGAAAACAAATTTTTCAGAGCTGTTCCGAACAAGAGCGGCTTGGGAAAAACTAGGTATTCAGAGCTTTTCCTAGCAACGAGAGACATTCGGACGAGAATTTCACTGGGGACGTAAATGCGTAGAGTAAATTTTTTTTTAGTTTAAACCCGTGGGACGGAAATTTCCCGACCCCAACAGGCTTTTTTTAATGAGGTTACCCTTTCCCTCGGTTTAAAGCCACAGCCATCGACAGGGAGCCTTAAGTGTTTTGTCCGGACCAAAACTTCTGCCTTGTGCGCCTGATTTAAACTTCTGACTGTTATCCTCACCTCAGTCTAACCAGCAGAGCAGCAGGTTGTGTCTCTCTTAGTCTGGCCCCTATCCCATAAGCTGTCCGATATGTAGTTTTCATCCATCGGCAAGCACATGGGGTCGATGGGACACGCAAGCTCCCCCACCACGGCAAGGTGGAGACACATCGGGGGAGTGCCCAGTCCTATTGTATGGGTTAAACACCATATGCCCAGTTCTATTGTATGGGTTCCAACACCACATGCCCAGTGTTCCTTTATGCGTGTAGCAACATCCTGTACTGATGTGGTTTCTGGGGAAATGCAAAGAATACCATGGACGGACAGAAAATCCAATGAGCAAGTCTTACAAGTAAAATGGAAACCGTAAATTGATTAGAGACATTAGACGCAGACAGTCAAGATGTTATGGGCATTTAATAAGGTTATGAGATGAAATCAACTGGAGAACTTGGTGACAACTGGCAACAAGAGTGAGGGAGAGAGAGAGAGAGAGAGAGAGAGAGAGAGAGAGAGAGAGAGAGAGAGAGAGAGAGAGAGAGAGAGAGAGAGAGAGAGAGAGAGAGAGAGCATGAGGAAAGAAGCGAGACTTGGCCACGTGGTATGGTCGAGACAAGAATACAGAGCCGATGTGGAACGACTCTGGTGATTGGGTGAGATGGCGAAACATGACCGCCTACGCTTGTCGGCATGGCACATAATGATGATGCGTACGCCTCAGTGTGTCGTAACAGGATCGTTGACTTGTACTTCTTTTCCTTACACCTGTCTACTTTCAAATGTCGCTTGGGCAACGGCCTATTCCGATAACTCTATTCGTTGTCCAATTGCCAGAGCTCTTTTAACGTGTCCATTCTGGGCTGGATGTTCCGTGGCGAAGTATTTTAGCCGTTTGCCTCGGGCTCCGAAGATCATTGGTTCGCTTTCGAAGTAGGTCGTTCAGGCCACTGCTACACCTCCCCCCCCCCCCCCGTGACCGCTTCTCTCCCCCCACCCCCCCTCCCCCACCCCCCCTCCCCACTCCTCTTCCCATCCGAGGTGGGAGGAAGTGACATCGCTGGTGCTACGGAGTTTGTTGTTTTTATTTTTTGTTAGCGATGCTCTCGGCCGCCGGTATACCGTCATACTAAGTGATAGTAAACAGGGTGCAGGGACCCAGAGGCTGTTATAAACGCCTATGGGATCCAGGTGGAGAAGATGGGGGAGTAGATTGAGAGCCTGTATGTGGATATAATGAGATAACGGGGGAATAGCGGGGGGGGGGGGGGGGGTCTGGTAGAATCTCACAATTGAGAGGGAAGACCAGAACTTTCAATCAGATAGCGGTGGGGTTGCATTAGTAGTGTGACTCTTCGCTGGCTGTTGATCGATGGGACGGAGCGCGTATGGGAATATTCTGAGTGCAGTTATGTCGGTTCTTAGCTCAGCTCAACTCAACTGGGAGAGACTGAGTCGGGTGGGGTGAAACCAGGTGCAATTAAGTAGAGCGTCTCGCCTTTATTCTTTTATTAACGTACTAAACTAGCACACATGTTCTACTAGTTTTTCTCGCCCTTATCAGAGCAAGGTAGCATCCGCTCCTCTACACTCTGAATCGGCAGAGAGGGAAAATTGGCTATAAAAGATCCCCACTTCATCAACTTCACACCGTAACTCTGATTTTCTGACACTAGAGGTCGATGAGACTTCTCTGGATTAATTCAATCTTTAATCCCGCATACCTCGTTTGAAACACAGCTGCGGGCGATTTGACAGCAGACCGCCTTGCGCTGGGTTTAATATAATGGTACGAGTGTCGGCCGTTCAGAAATCAACGGCAAACTGCTGAACGTAAGCGTGCCAAGTTACACACACACACAATGCGGGGGCTGACCGCGACGTCATCTAAAGGATATCCAACTAACTTTAACTTGATGGTTTTTATGAGTTGAGTCAAAAGCCAACATCACAGCACCCAGGACATTCCCATACGGACTCCGTTCCCAATTTCTGCAGCCAGCGAAGAGTCCCAATACTAATAGTGCCAGTTGCAGTGTGATTAAATGTCCATCTGGCCTTTCCTAGGAATGCATCAACCTGTACGCTTTTACCCTTCCCTACCATGACCCAAGGATTATCTTTTGCCTTCCTCTGTCTCTCTTTTCACAAATGTTTCCAGTTGTCACAGTATGTTTCAATTTTTCCCTTCTCATAATGCAACCATGTTGATCATGCGAGAGAGAGCGAAACATGGCCGCCCCCGCTTAACGGCATGACACATGATGATGATGATGATGGTGATGATAATGGTGATGATGATGATGATGGTTATGATGATGATGATGGTGGTGGTGGTGATGATGATGATGATGGTTTTGGTGGATGAATTTATGATGATGATTTATGGGTTTTATGATGATGGTGCTGATGAGGTTATGATGATGATGATGTGTTTGGGGATGAGGGGGATGTGATGATGTGGTGGTGGTGGTGTGTGATGGTGGTTTATGATGATGATTGATGATGTGATTGATGATGATGTGGTGATGATGATGATGATGATGAGATGATTTTGATGATGGGTGATGATGATGATGATATGATGATGATGTGATGATGATGATGATGATGATGATGATGATGATGGGTGATGATGATGATATGATGATGATGATGATGAAGATGATGATGATTATGGTGTGGTGGGGGGGGTGGGGCTATGATGGTGATGAAAGAGACCCACAAAAATGTCGACAGCCTCTTTTTGTGATAAGTTGTCTTTTTGTGATAAATTGCATTTGTGTCTAAACCTGTGTCACAACATTTAGATTACTAATTTACACTGTCAAGGAAATGTTCAGCATTTTCGGTAGATACGACAGGGATTCAAATGAAAACCGTAATTTTTTAAATTTTTTTTTTTTTTGTGGGGGGGGGGGGGGGGGGGGGTGTGTGAATATATTCTGACAAAGTAAAGAAAGAATGTATAATTTTTCGATGTAGTCACCACTGCGTTCAATGCACGCCCTATAGCGCAGATAATGTGCTTGGATTCCCGAAGAAAAAAAAAATTCTTTAACAAAAACGGATAACTGAACACCGCTCCTCTTTGGTGTTTGTCAAAAGCAGGGTGGCCATATTTAAACTGTCCTTATGGCGTCACCGTGTTCTTCTACACCGTGATGTTACGTGCTTAACGCTCTTACCACCCTTAAAACAATACTGACAGGTTACAAGACAAGATAATGGTATGGCTATTGTAATTTATATCATACGTGTGAGGTGTTCACTTGAAGCCCCCTCGTATATAAACAAAACGATAAGGGGTCCCGTAGTATGCACCCACTTTGGGTCTGTGAAGTGTTTCGTTTCTTCTTCTTCTTCTTTTTCTTCTTTGCGTTCATCCGGAGTGTTTTTTCAGATGTGATTGCGGTGTGTCTGTTATGCGCCCTTGAGCCGAAACCCGTAGGCCAACACATCCGGCTTTAGCGTGCTTTTTTTTTTTTTTTACCGGGTAGCATTCCTGGGAGACTCTCACTTTTTCGCTACCGTCCACAACCCAGCTGGCCAAGTTTGAACGGTCGAAGACAACGGTCATCCCTCAAAGGAAGGCAGGGACAGTCCATGGCATTTTCCGCCATCCAGGGTGGCTTCCATAATTGCAAGGCCGACACATAGCGCCCTGGTGCTGGGCTCACCGAGGGAATCGTCACGTCCTGCTCATGGCTGCTTTAAATCCTCACTTCAATATATTGGGCATTTCGTTCACTACGGGCCGTTCCCGCACAAACCAGACCGGCCTGCAGACGGTATCCAGTCAGCGAGTTTTTGGTTCGGACATGTGCTTGTCTTTGTGCCGATCAGAGCTGTTCCAGGCACGACGGACATTCGGAAAACTACCTAGTCAGAGCTGTTCCGAACGAGAGCGGCATTCGGAGACTAGGTATTCAGAGCTGTTCCTAGCACGAAAGAAATTTCACTCGGAAATTTTTTGCGTTGTGCCTGATTTATTTGCACCCGTAGGCCAGCATATCTATGACCCCTACCCTGTTCAACCTCAAGGAGAAGTTATAATGGGGTCCATCCCTGGCTCAGATTAATCGTCCTGTGATTGAGTCAGCGCAAATAGCAGCCTGTGTGTGTGTGTGTGTGTATGTGAGAGAGAGAGAGAGAGAGAGAGAGAGAGAGAGAGAGAGAGAGAGAGAAGAGAGAGAGAGAGAGAGAATTTTTTTTGGTAATTTATTCAGAACACCAACGGCCGAGATCTGTGGAGAGCCATGAATGCCTACGCCAGCTGGCCGGGCACTTGCACTTGATGGTGATGATGAATTTATTTCTGACATTCTCCAAACTCTTCATTTGTCTGCAGATCCCTATACGTTACAATAATACTAAGACAACATGAAATATGTCTCTCTTTTGTTGCCTCTGCATAAGACACTCATGCAAGAAAGTGCATTCACCACATAACCAGTTCACAGGAATGCCAGGATGTGCAGACAGAGCCTTTATGCTCAAAAGACACATAAACCCATGGTCGTAACTGACTGCTGGAGGCCATTGTATGTATGCACGTGTGAGTGTGTGTGTGTGTGTGTGTGTGTGTGTGTGTGTGTGTGTGTGTGTGTGAGAGAGAGAGAGAGAGAGAGAGAGAGAGAGAGAGAGAGAGAGTCAAAATTGTAATAGTTCCTGGATTCCTCCAATACCCTCTTTGTCAAACACTTCATCCACAATAGCAGCCGCTGACGGTTTTACCCTCACAACCTTATTAATGTGACGGTGATCGTTGTCCGTATGGGGTGATATACATCACCTTTTGTAGGCCTGAATGCACGATGGCCGGCCTTCCCTCCCTAAGCCAGTGACGCGCGCAGGTATTGAGCCTCGTCCGACCGCGATCATGACATCTTCAACACGATCTTCTAACGATTCCGTCCACCGCGCTGGCTTCTATAGGTATTATCACTTTAAGTGACGTGACTGGTTCGTTTTCTCCCTGCTCTTGCCTCTTTAAGCCTTTAGGTATAGGCTCGACAGCAAAATTCATATGATGTTGCAAACACCCATTTTCTCTGCTTTCAATTAGGGTTTGAACCCAAGCCATTGTAGTGAGGCACGCCAGTGCATTATCGTTATCCAGTTACCCGGCTAGTTATCTAAACACTGCGCGTTATCCAGTAAGCGGGGCATCATCCAGTTGTAACAGAATTGGTCGGGTACTGATTGGAGACGTACTTCAAGCCAGCGAACCCCAATCCGGCAGCAGGTTAAATAGAGAGAATAGTTTTGTTTCTGTCAGGGGCAAAAAGACAATCCTAACCTGCACAGTTCGCGGCCTTAATTTCTCAGTCTCAAGGCACCACACAAACAACCCCCCCCCCCCTTTACATTGCAAGGTATTATAGGCAGTAGATGACAGTTGTACAGGGAGTTTATTGAGCAACTGATGAAAATAAATACTGACCCATCGGGGTTTGGAAAGAAGGAGTGTGGTTGTTGTGTCTGGCTGAGAGGCGGGTAAAGACTTCACGGTTGTTTATGATACAAAAGTTGAGTTGTGCATGCTTTGCAGGAAAGTCGCGTAATAAGTGAACTTGCGCGACGAACCTTGCTGACAAAACGGGGATATTTAGGAAGATTCTGCTGGGAGTTGGCGAGAGAGAGGATAGACGAGAGAGAGGATAGAATAATTACTAGAAGTTTTAAGTTCAGATTTTGCTGTGCCTTGAGATGAGAGAGGACAGGCGAGAGGGAGGATAGAATAGTAGCATTATTATCAGGAGAGAATAGCATTCGGAAGTTTAGAAGGCGTTCTGCTTGGAGTTGAGAGAAAGGCATTGCTGTTATTCAGATTACGAATTTCGATTCGTCAGGGAAAAAGGATGCTTCGAGAGAGATCGTAGTCGAAAACATTATAATGACAATGATTACTGTTATTGGATTTATACAGGCGAGAGAGAGAGAGAGAAGAGAGGAGGAGAGAAGAGAGAGAGAAGGAAAAAAGGAGAGGAAAGAAAAAGGGAGAGAGAGAGATATTTTATCGAAAACATTATAATGACAATGATTACTATTACTGGATTTTTACAGGGAAGAGAGGGGGAGAAAGAGAGAAGAAGAGAGAGAGGAAAAGAGAGAGAGAGAGAGAGAGGAGCGAGAGAGATTGTAGTCGAAAAACATTATAATGACAATGATTACTATTATTGGATTTATATAGGCGAGAGAGAGAGAGAGAGAGAGAGAGGGAGCGAGTGAGATTGTAGTTGAAAACATTATAATGACAATTATTACTATTATTGGATTTATACAGGCGAGAGAGAGAGAGAGAGCGAGAGAGAGAGAGTGAGAGAGAGATTGTAGTCGAAAACATTATAATGACAATGATTACTATTACTGGATTTATACAGGAGAGAGAGAGAGAGAGAGAGAGAGAGAGAGAGAGAGAGAGAGAGAGAGAGAGAGAGTTGTAGTCGAAAACATTATAATGACAATGATTACTATTACTGGATTTATACGAAGAGGAGAGAGAAGAGAGAGAAAAAAGGAGAGAGAGAAGAGAGGGGGGAGGAGAAGAGAGGAGAGGGGTTGTATCGAAAACATTATAATGACAATTACTATATTGGATTTATACAAGAGAGGGGTGAGAGAGGAAAGAAGAGAGAGAGAGAGAGAGAGAGAGAGAGCGAGAGAGAGATTGTAGTCAAAAACTTATAATACAATGATTCTATTACTGGATTTATACAAGAGAGAGAGAAGGAGAGGGGGAGAGAGAGAGAGGGGGAGAGAGAGGGGAAGAGAGAGAGAGAGATTGTAGTCGAAATTTTTAAAAATGACAATTACTATTATTGGTTTATACAAGAGAGAGAGTGAGAAGAGAGAGGAAGAGAGAGAGAGCGAGAGAGAGATTGTAGTTGAAACATTATAATGAAAATGTATATATTGGATTTATAAAAGAGAGTGAGAGAAGAGAAGAGAGAGAAGAGAGAGAGATAAAGAGATAGATTTAGTCAAAAACTTTAAAATGAAAATGATTATATTTTTTTATTTTATAGGGGCGAGGGGGGGGGGGGGGGAAAGAGGGGAGAGAAAAGAGAAAAGGGAGCGAGAGAGATTGTACGAAAACAATAATGAAAATGATTACTATTATTGGATTTATATAGGCGAGGAGAGAGAGAGAGAGAGAGAGAGAGAGAGAGAGAGGAGAGAGAGATGTGAGAGAGAGAGAGCGAGATTGTAGTAGAAAACATTATAATGACAATGTTTACTATTACTGGTTTTATACAGGGAGAGAGAGAGAGAGAGACAGAGAGAGAGAGAGAGAGAGAGAGAGAGAGAGAGTCGTTCTGGCATTTATTGTCGATTTGAGACATTAAAGAGAAGAAGATGATTATTCCTTGAGTCTCTGTGGCGAAGTGGTCAAGCCGTTTGACTCGGGCTACGAAGGTTGTGGGCTTGATTCCGGGTCGCGTCCTTCGGTTCACGAGTGAAATTTTTCGGACACTCATGTGGGTCGTCGCTAGAGCTACGGAGTTCGTGCTTTGTGCGACGCTTTCCGCGCTGTGGAAAGAGACCGAGCCATATAGGATAAAAGTGTAATGAAATCGCTCCTGTCGACTTTTAAGCGACTTTTTTTTTAACGGATGATTAGTCCTTGACTGGGGTTTACTAGATGATCTAGTCAGTAAGTGGTTATCTACTACCCATGTTATCATCTAATCCCATAATAACCCATTGAATTGCCTAGTAATCCATAGGTTAACGAGAGATCTACAATGGCAGATTCGAATACATCTGCGTGTGATTGTTTTGCCACTCATTATCAGACTATCTATCCAATTTGTTCTCACATGATCTGCTAAGAACACACAACAAAAACCAGCGTAGAAGCTGTCACTTGCCAAACAGTACACAACACACGTTACTTGCCAGAACTGGCGGCCTCAGCAACCGCTAACCCCAAGCGATCACGTGCACAACGAATGATATTCCTTCCAGTTTAGCGACTGCGAACAGACTTTCTCCAAGTGATGAGCAACTCTCCTCTAGGAATCCCTACCTCGCTGAGCACGTCGGCTTAGTTCCTTCAGCCTCGTTTTCCGGTACAAACGCGCGTTATGATGTGAACGCGCCTTCCGTTGTAAGCACGCGAGTTGTAGATTCTGCGCGCAGGCCTCGTTGTAAACCCCTCGACTAGAAGATATACAGATGACTGTGGAAAAAAAAAATGTTCGCATATCCTTTACAGGACATCGCTAGTAACATCAGCATCTTTCAGCTGACTGTTGATTTCTTGGCAAGATTACGCTCAGGAGTTTGCCATTGATTTCTGTGCGACCGGCTCACATATCCCTAAGTTACCGATGCGGTCAGAACCGCTACTGATTCCTGCCGTCGTCACGTTACTCACGAGAGTATACGGGATTGCGGAGAAAGTCGCTAACACCTAGGCCAGGGAGCCAGCTAATGACTGTGGGGTTGTTGAAAATATGCCGTTCCAAGTTTTGTATTTACCCTCAGTGAACATAAAAAGGTAAATACAAAACTTGGAACGGCAATATTTTTTAAAACCCCACAATCATTAAAAATACACCCTGTACTTTGATATGGTAAGGAGTGTAATTAAATGTAGCAAACATATTTCCTTGATAGCTATGTGTTATGGTTGGAATACATGGCATATTCATGTGGGGTAACTGAAGAGGGAGTATGCATGTGACCTAAATAGGCTGGGTTACGAAAACATCAACTTCATCGAGACATTGACTTCAGTGGACATGGCAGTTTGTTGATATGGACTTTGCTGCCGACATTGCACGCCTGTCGTACACACAGTGGTAAACTGTTTAAATATATAGACTGCAAAAAGACGAGACTATTAAAAGACATTTTACACATGTGTATATTCTTCTTCTTCTTCTTCTGCGTTCGTCCGGAATGTTGTTTAGACGTACTTGAGTTGTGTCTGTTTACAACAGATCTGCGATGTTTGAACCTTTCGGCCGACACATCCGACATTTGTTGGCCGGGTTACCTTCCCGGGTGTTTTGTAGGACATTTGACTCTCACTGTTTTGGTGTTATCCCCATCCCAGCTGGCCCATTTAGAACAGCCGAAGACATCCCGGTCAGCCTTCAAAGGAAGGCAAGGGCAGACCACGGGCATTCCCCGCCATCCAAGGAGGCTTCAATAATTGCAGAGCCGACACAAAGCGCTCTGGTACTAGGCTCACCCAAGGAATCGTCACGTCCTGCACATGGCTGCTTAGCCTCACTTCCGTATATTGCCCCTCCCCCCCCCCCCCCCCCCCAGTTCACCACAGGCTGTTCCTCCGGAAACCAGAAGAATGCCGTCTGCAGATGGCATCCACACATCAAGCTTTCAATTAGGACTTTCCACGTATTGGATTTGCTACCCAAACAATAATATTCCATTTCGTGCCAATGGGACGCTTGTTTCACCATTGATGATGCCCACACAATGAGCTTTCGATTCGGACTTTCCACGTAATGAATTTGCTAGACAAGCAATATTTCGTTTCGCGCCACTGGGACGCTTTTTCTACCATTTGTTTATATTTAGTATCGGTCTCCCTGGTCGAGGGAGTTAGCAGCTTTCTCCGTAACCCCGAATACTCTCGTGGTTGACGTGAGCGCACGAGAATTGGAAGCGGTTCGAGTCGCGGCAAGTGACTTATGAAGTATGGAGCCGGTCGCTCAGAAAGCAATGGCAAACTACTGAGCGTAATCTTGCCAAGAAATCAACAATCAGCTGAAAGATGCTGATGTTGACAGCGATGTCCTGTAAAGGATATGCAAAACTTAATTAATTTATATTTAGTAGCTAGCTCTGTAGCGAAGAAGTTATACTACTAAAGACGATAAAACAAAGAAAATTGAAATATTGTGATCACTTGAAACGCATGAAAGTTTGGAGAGAACATTCAAGGATAGTCATATGCCCGGAAAGAGAGGAAGAGGAAGGCCAAAGAGAAGATGGGTGCAGGATGTTGCGGATAATCTCCAGATGGGTGTATCAGACGCGGGACATCTGCTTATAACCGAGAAGTTTTCCAGACGGTTCGTAATGGGACCGAGGTTCTGCTAGAGACATGATACTGAATGAATGAATGAATGAATGAATGAATGGCTCTGTGGCGAGAGGTTACTTGCGGACGCGATTCGTAATCATACACTTGAACTTGTCAAGAAATCACAAACCCACAAATGATGGAGTTGCCGCGACGTCCTGTAAAGGATTTGCAACTAGCAATAAGCCATCGACACATATCCATTTTTGTTTTTAAGCGCATTTTTTTTTAAATTCTGAGCCCCGTGTGCTTTGTAAATTCATTCGTATAGTGGGCAGTGTGATTCTGCACCCAATGGACTGTGAATTGGGTTGTATATTGTTATTCTGTGTAGTTTAAGTTGTATACGATGCACTGTGTCGATTAAGTTGTGTAGTGAGCTGCGTGGTTCTGGACCCAACGCACTGTGTGGATTGAGTTGTATACTGTGATTCTCTGCCCCATGTAGGTTAAGTTGTATATGTAGTGTGTGTGTGTGGTGTAGATTAAGTTGTGTAGCGTATAGTGCGATTCTGGACTCAGTTGTATACTGTGATTCTTCCCCCGATGTGTCTCCACCTTGCCGCGGTGGGGGAGCTTGTGTGTCCCTCTGACCCCATGTGCTTGCCGATGGATGAAAACTACATAGGGGCCAGACTAAGAGAGACACAACCTGCTGCTCTGCTGGTTAGACTGAGGTGAGGATAACAGTCAGAAGTTTAAATCAGGCGCACAAGGCAGAAGTTTTTGGTCCGGACAAAACACTTAAGGCTCCCTGTCGATGGCTGTGGCTGAACGCCTCTAAGCCACAAACCCTCGGATATGAGAGCCGGGCAAATACCCTCCTATCGAAAAATAGAGGCGTGATACTGAGCAAGCTACATGCTCAGGTCTGATACAAGTTCGAAGGCTCTCAGCTGGGGGATATGAGAGATCCCCGGATGAGAGGGCCAGGCCGTTTCTCGGTCACTGCTGCAAGAAGGTAAGGTGCTGAGCCGGCAGCACATGTAGCCTACCTTGTGAGCGAGTACAAAGCCAGAAAAGTGCCCCAGTCGAAGGAAATGGTTACGAAAACTGTCTGTATCTAACTCATAGAGAGTGTAGACAAAAGTGGAAGAACGTCTCAATGACGCGATATGGAACGCACGGCGAGCGAACCTATTGCGTTGTCCGAAGTCAAAAATAAAAGCTTACCGAGTGGATGTCGCTCGCAGTCTGACCGATCCTGGTGTGTGCTTGAGCGATCAGTGGCAAGCGAGACTCCCAACACATGTAAGTGAGGAACTGAAGCAGCCATGAGCAGGACGTGGCAAGTCCTCGGGTGAGCCCAGTCTCAGAGCAATATGTCCCGGCTCTGCAATTATGGAAGCCTCCTTGGATAGCCAGGGAATGCCCATGATCTGCCCCTGCCTTCCCTTGAGGGCCGACCGCGATGTCGTTGATCGTTCTATCTTGACCAGCTGAGATGTTGGCGACATCACAACAGTCTAACGTGCCTCGAAACCAGAGGAAGGTTAACCTCATTAAAAAATGCCCGCCGGAAGCCGGAAGGTGTCGTCCTACGGGTGGCAAACTAAAAATTGACACTACGCAATTACGTCCGAGTGAAATGTCTCGTCCGAATGTCTCTCATGCTAGGAACAGCTCTGACTACCTAGTTTCCGAATGCCGCTCTTGTTCGGAACAGCTCTGACTAGGTAGTTTTCCGAATGTCTGTCGTGCCTGGAACAGCTCTGACGGGCGCAACGACAAGCACATGTCCGAAAACTCGCTGAGTGGATGCCGTCTGCAAACCTGTCTGGTTTGTGCGGGAATGGCCCGGGGAAAACGAAATGACCAATATATTGAAGTGAGGAGTTAAAGCAGCCATGAGCAGGACGTGACGATTTCCCTCGGTGAGCCCAGATCCAGGGCGTTATGTGTCGGCCCTGCAACTATGGAAGCAACCTTGGATGGCGGAAAATGCTATGGACTGTCCCTGCCTTCCTTTGAGGGATGACCGTTGTCTTCGACCGTTCAACCTTGGCCAGCAGGGTTGTAGATGGCACCACAAAAGTGAGAGTCTCCCAGGAATGCTACCTGGTCAAAAAAGCACGCTATTGTCGGATGTGTTGGCCTACGGGTTTCGGCCCAAGGGCGCATAACAGACACACCGCAATCACATCTGAAAAAACACTCCGGATGAACGAGAAGAAGTATACTGTGATTCTGTGTCCCATGTACGTTAAGTTTTATGTGATGTAGTGTGATTATGAGACTATCAGCCTATTAAGAGAGGTGTGAGACAGGGATGTGTAATGTCTCCAGATCTGTTTTCCCTGTACAATGAAAGTATTTTCAGAAATATTGAAGATATGGAAGGAATCAACATTGGGGGATCGATACATCAATAACATTATATATGCATATGATAGTCTTGATTGCAGACAATGAACAGGACCTGCAACATTTAATAGATGCGGTTGTTGCACACAGTGAACAACTGGGGTTAGAATTAAATTGTAAAAAGAGACAGATTATGGTCATCACTAGGAAGAACGAAATACCACAATGTAATATACAAGTAAATGGGAATATCCATTCAACAAGTGAATAGGTATAATCATCTCGTAACAATAATAACATCTGATGGGAGATGCCTTGAAGAGATTAGAACAAGTATCGCCATGACAAAAGTAGCCTTTAGCAAGATGAAACACATACGACCAATAAAAAGATGTCAATCGAAACGAGAAAAAGAGTATTGAGATGCTACATAACACCTGTACTTTTATATGGATGTGAAGTTTGGACAATGAGCAGTCAAGCTGAAAAACATCCGATGGCTGTTGAAATGTGGTTTCTGAGGAAAATGCAAAGAATACCATGGGCGGCCAGAAAGACCAATCAATAAGTCCTTAAAGAAACAAATAAAGATCGCAAACTGATTAGAGACATTGAATGTAGACACTCAAATATTTTTGGGCATGTTATGAGAAGAAATGAATTGGAAAACTTGGTGACAACTGGCAAGATCGAAGGGAATAGACCAAGGGGAAGACCTAGAAGCAAATACCTGGATGGCTTGGCCTCTTGGCATGGTCGAGACAGAAACACAGAGCTGATCCACGACTCTGGTGATCGAGTGAGATGGCAAAACATGACCGCCCACGCTTATCGGCATGGCACATGATGGATGGATGGATTCTGAGACAAATGTGCAGTGAGGATTAGATTGGACAGTATGTAGTGTACTGATTTTGTTGGGACACGTTATGAGAAGAAATTGACTGGAGAACTTGGTGACAACTACAAGAATGAGGTGAAAAGAACTAGGGGACGACAGAGAAGTTTGAGGGGGCTTCAAATGAAAACCTTTTAAAAAATGGCGGTTGGGGGTATATTCTTAAAAAATAATAAGGAACTAATATTTTTCGATGTAGTCACCATTACGTGATATGCCCCGGAAACGTGACCGTCCAAGCTTACCGGCGTGGCACGTGATGATGATGCGTGACTCTAGAAATGGGAGCCGTGACAGCACAGTAGCTGTCATGTCAGCTCAGTGGTAGTGGGTTGAAAACTGCATCGTGACGGACTACAACGGTTTAAAAAAAGTTATAGTATGTTCCGATTCGAATGCCTTCATTCACGATCAATTATTTTGAAAACTGTCTGTTGCATAGTTATGACATTTTCCCAGCCGTCTTATATTTACCCCCACCCAAGGAATATGTCTTTGATAGGTCCTTCTTCTCGTTCATCCGGAGTGTTTTTTCAGATGTCATTGCAGTGTGCGTTAGGCACCCTTGGGTTGAAAACCTTTAGGTCAACACATCCGGCTTTTGCGTGCATTTTTGACCAGGTTAGCATTCTTGGGAGACTCACTTTTGTGGTACCGTCTACATCCCAGCTGGTCAAGTTGGAACAGTCGAGGACTTCGGTCATCCCTCAAGAGAAAGAAGGGACAGTCCATAGCATTTTCCGCCATCCAAGGTTGCTTCCATAGTTGCAGGGCCGACACATGGCGCCCTGGTACTGGGCTCACCAAGAGAATCGTCACGTCCTGCTCATGGCCGATTTAATTCCTCACTTAAATATATTGGGCATTTCGTTAGCCCCGGGCCATTCCCGCACAAACCAGACAGGTCTGCAGACGATATCCACTCAGCGAGTTTTCGGACATGTGCTTGTCGTTGCGCCCGTCAGAGCTGTTCCAGGCACGACACATTCGGAAAACAACCTAGTCAGAGCTGTTCCGAACAAGAGCGGCATTCGGAAACTATGTAGTCAGAGCTGTTCCCAGCACAAGAGACATTCGGACGAGACATTTCACTCGGACGTAAATGCGTAGTGCCAATTTTTAGCTTGTCACCCGCAGGACGGCACTTCCGGCTTCAGCAGGCATTTTTTCAGCGGGCAAGCCGCTACACTATGAAGGAGCTTCGGCTGTCTAGCACATTTATACCTGTGTTGATGCTGAAATAGTCGTCTCTAGCGAGTCTTTCTGCCACCTCGGATCATTATAACGTGTTCCCCAATCGATGTATGTCCTTAGTTAATGTAAACACAGAAGCCACAAACAATATGATTCATGATTTATTGCCTGGCTTATTTTGTTGCAGTTTGCCAGGTGCGTAATAAATGATTGCTCAAAAATAATGAGGCTTTAGCAATTAGGCGGTTGTGTGCAAACAGAAAGTAATTACAGTGAGGATAATCCCACATCTAAACAATACCAGTGATTGGTTAATTGTTTCAGCTTAAGATCATACACTTTATATGATATACAGTATGCACCTGATGAGTTGTAGCAAAGTATGCCAGGCAACAAGTCAAGCAAAATGTTTTTTACAGCTTTAGTGTTCATCAATGCCACCAAAGTATCTATTTCAAGAAAAAGGCAATTCCTTACAACACTAATACCCAATTAATTACCCGATTGACCCGGGTTCAGTGGATAAGCTTCTATCCACTATTAAATGCAGTTTAGTCTGACACATTTTAGCTACACTTTACTCTTCACTCCAGATTATCTTACCAAACTGAGCCAGGATCACAGACCTGTTTGAAGATTAAAGTCATCCTCACGAATGCCACTAGGCCAACAGTACAGGGCTGACATACACTTTATAGAGAGGGAAACAGAAAAACAATGATTCCTCAGACAATGTCAACGTTTATTTCAGGAAATGAGCTTAAAATATTTCCAGGTAAGAAGAATGCCATCAACAGACATGTCAATCATCAAAGAACACAGTAGTGAACCTATTACACAAGCAATCACAGCAGTGTACAATGTATGACTACTGGATGACTGCCTATTGGACCTACAGTGGCTAGTACGCATGGATGTTGGCCCTGCATTATGACTTCCTTTTGAGAGAGGCGACTGTATACTCACTAACCTGGGTATCCAGCAAAACCATGCCTAACATGGGCGCCAGACAATGTCCCGAGAAGGTGAATCAAGTCCCCACTGATCTACACTCAGCATTGATAACACTTGCCATCAAGTCCCACTGATCTACACTCAGCATTAATAACATTTGCCATCATGTCCCCATTGATCTACACTCAGCATTGTTAACACTTGCCATCAAGTCCCAGCCGATCTACACTCAGCATTGAATGTCATCAAGTCCCAGCCGATCTACACTCAGCATTGAATGTCATCAAGTCCCAGCCGATCTACACTCAGCATTGAATGTCATCAAGTCCCAGCCGATCTACACTCAGCATTGAATGTCATCAAGTCCTAGCCGATCTACACTCAGCACTGATAACACTTGCCATCAAGTCTCCACTGATCTACACTCAGCACTGATAACACTTGCCATAAAGTCCCCACTGATCTACAATCAGCATTGATAACACTTGCCATCAAGTCCCAGCCGATCTACACTCAGCATTGAATGTCATCAAGTCCCAGCCAATCTACACTCAGCATTGATAACACTTGCCATCAAGTCCCCACTGATCTACACTCAGCACTGATAACACTTGCCATCATGTCCCCATTGATCTACACTCAGCATTGAATGTCATCAAGTCCCAGCCGATCTACACTCAGCATTGATAACACTTGCCATCAAGTCCCCACTGATCTACACTCAGCATTGAATGTCATCAAGTCCCAGCCGATCTACACTCAGCACTGATAACACTTGCCATCATGTCCCCATTGATCTACACTCAGCACTGATAACTTGCCATCATGTCCCCATTGATCTACACTCAGCACTGATAACACTTGCTATCAAGTCCCAGCTGATCTACACTCAGCACTGATAACACTTGCCATCAAGTCCCAGCCGATCTACACTCAGCATTGATAACACTTGCTATCAAGTCCCCACTGATCTACACTCAGCACTGATAACACTTGCCATCAAGTCCCAGCCGATCTACACTCAGCATTAATAACACTTGCCATCAAGTCCCCACTGATCTACACTCAGCACTGATAACACTTGCCATCAAGTCCCAGCCGATCTACACTCAGCATTAATAACACTTGCCATCAAGTCCCAGCCGATCTACACTCAGCATTAATAACACTTGCCATCAAGTCCCCACTGATCTACACTCAGCATTGAATGTCATCAAGTCCCAGCTGATCTACACTCAGCATTGAATGTCATCAAGTCCCTGCCGATCTAAACTCAGCATTGATAACACTTGCCATCAAGTCCCAGCTGATCTACACTCAGCATTGATAACACTTGCCATCAAGTCCCAGCTGATCTAAACAAGAGGCTTGCACATCATATACCAAAGTACGCCTCACTGCACATCCAGATCCCCCCTGATTAGTTCCAAATAAAACAGGACACCACTAATGCCATGAGCAAGAGAAATTAAAAAAGATTAAAACTAACATTTACTCTCAATATAAACTAGGGACTGGATGAGATGAGTAACCAACAGCAGAGTTTGTTGAATAGACAGTGACTCAAAAGCCTTGTCTGACATGCTGAGAGCTCACAAGGCCATACATTTATGTTTAACAGAACCCTCACAACAATGAATCATATGGACCACAAATTATTGTAACTTTCATACAAATGTTAGTTCACCCTCAGATTTTATGTTAAAGAGAAAACATTAACAATTCATTTTATAACAGCAAAAGTACATTTATGTACTCATACGCTACATCTGGATTTAAGCAATTAATGTGTTTATACCAAAGTAACGACGAAAACGTTAAAATAATACAGTATTCTTACAATTTAATGTTTTAAAAACTTGAAAACAGGAAAATAACATGAAGAACATTAATGTTGTCTAGTAGTACCATGAGAAAAAAAAAACCACCGACAAATACAGTGAAGCCAGATATGACATGACAGAACAAAATTAAACTACAAATGACAGGCTAAACATTTTGGAATGAGAAACTGCACTATTTACAAGGATAACAAAGGGGAAAAACAGGACCAGTTGCATATTACAGAAAAACCTACATTGTATTTTTAAAAAAAGACATACACATTCAGCATGTTAGACAAGAACTTTTATTTCTGGAATATTCTGTATGTCTAGACATAGGTATGAAATGATGATGATAGAAACATACAAAAACTAATTGAACATTGACAGAAAGAACAAGACATGGACAATGCAATTTCTCAATGTGGGGTACTGATGGTGAAGACAGACACAGGACAACAAACATGGACATGCTATTTCATATAAACAAAACATGCAAAGTAAAATGAGTGTAACAGTCAGAGTGATAGAACAAGTAAACAGTATTCTTTTTAACCCTCTTCCTCATCATCGTCGTCATCTCCTTCTCCCTCTTCCTGAAATTAAAACAAAAGAAAAAGACATTTAAAATGTAAATGAGTTACAGAACAACCCCCTACAACAAGTAATGTAATAAATAAACATTGTGTAATAAAAAAATTTCAAAAGACCCTGCTTACAAAAAAAAAAAAAAGGGGGGGGGGGGGGGGGGGGGGGGGGGGGGGAGGGGGGGGGGGGGGGAGAAAGAGCAAGAGAATGTTGGAAATTGCAAAATAGTATGTTTTTAAAGCCCAAAAACACAACTGTTAGGAAAGAAAATCTATGTGAGCGGAAGAGAAACTGCTTTCCTGAATGAAATTAGACAGAGGAAGTACATCTTAAATGCACATTTGAGTCGACACACTGACCTATGGGTCAAAGAGGAGGATAACTTGGTGTGGCACAAACCCCTCCAAAGAATAAGGACAAAGAACATTAAATTCCCAGTAGAAATATCTAGGCTGCGGTGATAAAGTGTAATAGGCTGGCAGGAACTGGAGGTGCAAAATTGACGAGAAAACAGAAGAGACTGTGCAATAGCAAACATTGAAGAATCTGTGCACTATGGCTGATAATTTTCAGCTAGTCAGAGGTAAATTGCCACTGAGCAGAATGGAGCCAAAGTCTACATTAAGATTGCTTTGGTTCTTAAGTGGTTATTGTGTACCAGTCACCAGAGTAATTTTTATCGCCCAATTTTCAACCTGTATTGTGTGAAGTTCAAGCCTGACAGGTAGGTAATGATTACAGACATTTATGAGAGACAAAGAAGATATTTTGAAGATTATGAATACTGACAGTTGAGGACAATAACAGGTGAAACAACAAGATATTTAAGGGTGTCTAAATTATGATTCAGTTCCAGGAAGGAGATGGGATGAACTTGCTGTGTTTATGGCAAGTGTCTCAATGGTACAATCAGAATCTACAAATTACAACATGTAATAATGCATACATCATCGATGGGTTTGTCTGTAGTGCAACTTTATAAATTATAGATAACCACACAATATATATTTTTAAAGAATGTAAAAGCAATGAAAGAAATACATTTTAGGTTAAAACTAGACACTGGGGTATTTTCGGTCGGATGAAGAGGCACAGCAGGTGGTGCATGAGTGGTCATACATGAGACCAAGAGACATTTTTTTTCTACAAGAATCCAAGCACCGGCGCTGGAGGACTTGCATTTAACACAGTGGTGACATAGAAAAATGATACATTTGTTCTGTATTTTCTCCAAGAATATATTGACCACAAAAACAAAACATTTCAGGTTTACATTACACCTAATAGTCGAAACTAGAATCTAGTTTCGAAACAATTCACAAAACAAGCACTCTCCTAGCATGGAGGGATCAAAACTTCTAACAACCTGCCAACTCCATGCAGACATCCCTACTGGAGTCTAAATAAAGATCCACCACTGCGAAAGTAGCTGGACCTAATAGATGTGATAAGTATCTAAACAAGAACAAACGTGAGTGACACAAGAAAGATAGTTTAACTCACAAAGTTAAACTAACCACATCAGATAAGCTTCAAACTAATGGTATATCAAAGACACTAACCTCATCAGGTTCCTCTTCATCTTCAAAGTTGCCTTCATCATCAAGTTCTTCTGTTAGTAAAGAAGAGATAATTTACTAGTCATTCGTATTTTTAAATTGTCTAATTCAAGTGTTAACAGAGCTTATTAACTACAATTTAGTGTAAATAATTTAATTAAAATGAAAACATAACTGTTTCTATGAACAATTCTCTGCCACTTTAGAGGCACACGCGGAATATAAAAAGTTAACATTCACTTTACACAGCTGTCGGCATGCAATAGAACATCCTAAAATAAAGTCACTGGGTAAAGTATTACAGTTTACTCCTTTCCATGCCTAAGGCTAGAAAAATCCAAGAGTTCCTGGTTGTCATGTCGCCTGAAAATATTTACCAGACGCCTGATTCTGTTAACAAATTTCTCAGCATGTATCTGCAATAACAATGATTTGCTGGCTCCTGAATAATGCTTCAGTTTTTTCTCCTCTGTGCATTTCATATGATTACATACAATGTCACAGGCGAGTCAAGGTGTATTTTCGCCTTATGTTTCCACTCTTCTGATATCACTGCAATGACTGCTGTTCTTTTAACTTAATATAGCTGTAAACAACTATCTATGTACCACTGTTTACCTTAAAATCTAAAATCCTTTTTACCAAAGGGGCACTGGTTGAGCTCTTTCCATTATCAGCCAGGAAAGATGTGTGTGTATAACCTAGCTACAGCATAATACACACTCAAGATACATTTCAAATTATATTATTTTCATTCATGACAGAAAAAAAAAAGACATCGAATGCAAATATTTACCTTCGCCTCCATCACCACCGGTTTCCTCATCTACTTCAGAAGCCTGAAAAAGATATAAAATGTTCAAAATAAGCATTTTAATATATCTTAATATAGGAACAAATTCTGATATTCTAAAGTTTTCAGATGCTCAAAGTACAATGAAATAAGGACAAAATTCTCTAGCTTAAATGCTCCCCCCCCCCCCCCCCCCCCCCAACAAATGGAATAGAAAATTAGCCTACATGCTAAAAGACAAGACAAAATGAGATAACAGGAAACCAGTTTCATAATGATAGAACCAACAGAATATGTCAGTAACTACAAAATAGCAATCTGCCGGGGAAACAAGAGCTGAAAACAAATATTGAACACAGAAAACCTGACAGTGCTACATGAGGTATGACAGCTTGGAGTCAGTGGGTTGATGGTTGCTTACATATATACTCACCAAGTAGTATTGTAAAGGGTTGGGCCAGATATCATCCTTGATAACTTCTCCCAGCTCATCAGCACCTGCATCAGCGTGGTCACAAAACCAGCTGAAGAATGACTCTTGCTCGTCATGACTTCTCTTCTTGCCCTTGTTTGCACTGCCTTTCTTCGTTAAATCCTGTCCATGAATGGAAAGCTAATTGTAGCACTTTATAAAAATATCATTCATCTTATATCTAAGAATATGTTACCAAGCTAGAAAATTCAGTACCTGCTGTTTAGGGATTTTTGGAATGCTCAGTTTTTCTTCTACGTTCACCCAGATTGTTTTTTCTCTGACTTTACGTTGTGCCAGGTTTTGCGCCCTTAGGCTGACACATCCGACTTCTGTGGGTGTTTGTTGACCGGGTTAACCTTCCCTGGTGTTTCGAGGGACATTCGACTCTCACTGATGGTGTCGTCTACATCCCAGCTGGTCAAGTTAGAACGGCCAAAGACATCATGGTCAAACTTCAAGGGAAGGCAGGGGCAGACCATGGGCATTCCCCGTCATCCATGGAGGCTTCCATAATTACAAAGCCGGCACATAGTGCTCTGGTACTGGGCACGTGGCTTCTTCACTTCCTCACATTTGGCATTTCGTTCACTGCTGGCCGCTCCCAAGAATGCCAAGATTTAACTATGGTGCTTTGACCTTTAAGTGCTCTATCATATTGTTCAAATAAGTTTATAGTAATAAGGCCAGTGTAAACTTTACTTCGCTCAGAAAGCAATGGCAAACTACTGGGTGTAATCTTGCCACGAACATCAACAGCTGCTGAAAAACAAAACAAAAATGCTGCAACATCCTGTAAGTGATATGCATCTTAAACCCTTAACAGGGCAGACGCTTGTCCGTTTTTTTAAGCCCTGAACGGATTTTTCAGGTTTGGTAAAATTTCGGGTTGCGTTAGTAAAAACATCACAAATAAGGTGTTAGTCAACCGATTTTAGTTAAATAAACAACACTAATGAAGGGAAAAGCATGCAGAATATGTTACTCACGTGATTGTTGTCAGTAATCCATATATGAACACAAATATTTACGAAATACAGCATATTGTTTGTGATTTTCCGTCATATATACGGCAATTTACACACATTTTCAGAATCATAATCATTTTCTTTAAAGTCCGACTCACGACTGCTTATGCAAAGTAACGCTTTTCACTGATATCTAGCTCCTGATTAATAGTCAACTTCGTGCCCTTTAATATCACTTAAATTGAACATAACGAAATCTCGGCTATCATTTGAAGAATCGCCGAAATCCAAAAACTATCAAAAAAAGTCTGTAATAGTCCGTTCAAATTCATAGTAGGCGCTTACAAATGGCGGCCACGTTGTCAAGCTATCTGCGAAAGCAGCCATCGGAAGTATCGTAAAGATGAGAGATCGCGTTTTTACAATGCATAATAGCATCGGACGCTCTGCCCGTTTAAGCGACTGGACGGAAATGGACGTTCTGTCCTGGTAAAGGGTTAAAAATTACTTAACTTCAGATCAGGTACTAAAGTACCATCCCCACAGGCAACAGTTATAGAGCTGCCCATCCACCCCCCAAGCCCAGACACCAGCAGGTGCAGGACCGCTACTGACACTACACATGTGCAGACAGGCATGATAGGTCATAATTCAGCACAGCACATAGCCACTAGTTGGGATGATGGCTAGGCTGATAATGTTTCCTCCACATACCTAAGGTATTTCATTGTCAACCCCAAGCAATTGTCCAGGGGCGAAAAACGAAGTGTAGAGCAGCGGTCCTCACAGCTCAACCATTGTGATTTATCTGTTGTTCATGATATGTGATTTTGTTTGCTATTTCCATGAGTGACACCAAATTCCAGTCAGAGACAACATAGCTATGTGCTTGTTTTGGTGTGCGACAGTCTTGCAAAATGAACAAGGTTTTATTATTAATGAAAGCAATATAAGCAACGGGAAGGCTGCACATTCATGGATTGTAAAATAGTGTATGCTGCATAAACATTCTTGTTGAGATATGATATACACTATCAACAGCAGCACAGTCAATATGCATCAAAGCAATAAGAATGTATACATTAAACCATTAGCTGTACACACATGCCAATCTTTTTCCTACTTTTGTTTATATTTACCTTTCCTTCTTTCCACTTGATGGGAGTTGACTGTGATGAAGGGTCACCTGTGTCGTTAAGATGAAATTCTTTCGTCAAAACATCATTGGAGAAATAAGGATTTGTGTCAAAGTACTGGGGATCAAAAGAGAATTACGTCATTATTCAGGTGTTACCAACTAAATATGGATGCAGAAAACTAAACGAGCATTATCTACCTTAATTTTAAAATGTGTAGATTTAATTGTTAACATGTTTTAAAGATGGCTGCACTAATAATTTCAACCGTGTATTTTGAATGTTAAACATGTTTCAAAAATGTTTATGATTAGCAATTAATGAAATACTTTACATTATTTTTCCAGAACCATGGAAGTCTACAGGACAGGTGGACAAAAACATAGTGGCTCTATAAATTATTTACCCGTATTAATTAACTATATAAACTTTCCCCCATACTGCATCAATTCCATGATCTGAGCAGTGTATCAAATTATTATCTATGTACAATTCACATTAGTGGCTGGCTGACTTAGTGTTTGCAATGTCTCATTTACCTATCGATATTTCAAGTACCAAATGTCAATCACAACCCAGGAAAGTTAACCCAAGTTAATGTCTGCACCGCAGTTATAGTAATTTGAAACACTGATCATGTTAAAGCATCACTGAATGTTTAATATCTTATTGACATGACCAGTCTGACCTGCATACAGTTTCCTATATGCTGTTTTGTTTCCCCAATGATAGCTAATTTATTAACTATAGACACAAATTAAACAATGCATCTGGAACACATTCTGGGAAGTAATGGTACCCACTTCAGGTTCAGTTAGGTATAGGGTTCGATGCCACCACAGGACAGGGAATTTGTCCAAAAACATTTAATATCTAATGACTATAAGCAAAACATCTAGCGAAACGAGACCAAATGTGGGGAGTAATAATGCCTAGATCTCTAACAAATATGTAACAAAAAACTAACTAGACCAAGAAGTATAAAATCGGCACAAATCAAACATGAAATGACTTCAGTTCTCTAGGCCCTGAAGCATCTTCATGGGGGGCAACTGAAGAAGACAAGCCTGGCTAACAATGGCAGAGTCAACACTGGTCTTCACTGTGATAGTCTAAGGACTGCAAGAGTCACGGCATTTCTACACAACAATCAGTACAGTACCATCACTGAAACCATGCTGAAAATTCACATGCTCAGAGCTGAGTGTTCTTTTAACTACCAAGATTAACTAATATTTCTCCAGTGCTCAAATCTGCAGAACCATTCAAAAGTCAACCACTGGGTTCATTAGGTGTTAACAACCTACATGTAAATACATCATTCTGTCCCCTGGCCCAGCAATATTTAACCAAAACACTTATTCATTGCTGAACCGTAAAGTTTTCCCTCAACTGTCATCTCTCTAGGCCAGTCTCTGAGTTGTCTGAGCAACCACCCAAATACCGAGTGCTGAGTTGTCAATTTTAAATTTTTGTCAGAGGGGCAGAATGTGTTCTTATCTGTCCGCAATATGACAATCACTTTATGCTGGTGCTGATGGCTTTTTGTTAGCTTTGATAAAATGCTTGGGATGCCTCTACACCCATCAGGAAACAAAGAATTAAACTTTACAAATGCATACTTTATTCAATGACATCTAAAGTTCTAAATTATGCTCAAGGCATTTTCTATATGTATAATTATTTATATCAATACTCACAAAGTTGATTCTATAACCAGATTTGATGTCTTCGAATTCTTGAACTTCAACTTTTGAGAGAAACTGAAGTGCCTCCTCATCATCTTCATTAAGTAAGGCTGACACTTGAGGATGGTTGACGAACTAGTGTTGGGGTCAAGGAAAGTATTTTGGCATATTTGATGCTGCAGCAAATTAACAATGCAAATGTTAAAATGCCAAACACTCCTGGGGGAAAAAAGATACCAGGGATGATCTGAATTTAGAGCATTTAATAATTCTAGAACATTCTCTATTTCACTGCTATATAAATGTCACAGAAGAGTATTAAAATGTATTGGATGGGAAAATGCATAAACAGATCTACAAAAAACAAACTTAATATATTAAGACAAACTACCATGAATATACTGAACATAAATTACATTAAAGCCTTGAAAGAATTGTGGAAGGAAGGATACCAGGGAAGTGGAACGCCACACATAGATGGATGTACACATCACATCAACAGAAATTATGGCTTTAATAGAGAAATATTTAGAAAAATGTATAGGCTGAATTCCTATACAGGACAGACCAATCGATGATAATTTCATTGCTGGCTCCAGTTTTAACCCCAGAAAAATCTCAGGCACCTATTCAATGAGAATGGATCAACCCTGAAAGTTATACAGCTACCTGGGCTTGATTGAGCACAGCGCTAGCTAGCCAGTTCATTAACCACAGCTACTTCTGCAATACGATTAAAAAATGAACTGTAAATCTAATCTAAACAAACACAATTAGCGGGTATGTTGGCTAGCAAAAAGGATACAGCAGTAACCCAAAAGTTTGGAATCCTTGCTATAAGGTCTGATCTCTTCTTGAAGTAAGGCTGCCTAAGTGTGTTGTATTTCTGTTCCACCTTCAGAATCTCTTCGCTGGCATTTTCATTGAGCTTGTCAATTTCATTCTGAACCTCGTCTATCTGTTCAATCAACTCTTGCTGCTCTTTATCTATAGAGAATAGAAAAGTTACATTATCAATTTATACGATCTCTGAAACATCCACTTTCTTAAATTCACTGATTGAATACCTTTTAGAAGGAGACATTTGTTTAAAGATGCTTTCCAATTGAATGTATTAAACCTATTTACAATAATCATTTTAAAGTAATTTGCAGTTCTAATAATCATTTCTAGCAACATAAATTAAAAGTATAATTCATTCATTCATTCATTGGCACTTTTTCATCTTGACAGATGATAGTTTGGTACATTGTGCTTCAAAAAGGCTTAATAACTACAACCCATGGTGGTGACGAATGTGGCTGATAAGGCCAATTCATGCTGTAAATGTTTGTCCACAATGGATGCATGTGAAAACATTGTCATTTCCACCCTCATGCACCATCTTTGTCTTTATTCTTCTTCTGCGTTCATCCAGAGTTTTTTTCCCGGATGTGACTGCGTTGTGCCTTTTTACAGCAGAGCTGCGTTCTTGCGCCGTTAGGCCGATACATCCTACTTCTGCGGGCATTTGTTGACCGGGTTAACCTTCCCGGGGGTTACTTAGGACGTTTTACTCTCACTGTTGTGGTGTTATCCCCCATCACAGCTGGTCCATATAGAACAGCCAAAGACATCCTGGTCAGCCCTCAAGGGAAGGCAGGGGCAGACCATGGGCATTCCGCGTCATCCAAGGAGGCTTCCATACTTGCAGAGCCGACTCACAGCGCTCTGGTACTGGGCTCACCCAAGGAATCGTCACGTCCTGCACATGGCTGCTTAGCCTCACTGTCGTATATTGGGCCTTACGTTCACCATAGGCTGTTCTTCCGGAAACCAGAAGAATGCAGTCTGCAGATGACATCCACACAGTGAGCTTTCGATTCGGACTTTCCACCTATTGGATTTGCTATGCAAGCAATATTCCATTTCATGCCTCTGTGATGCTTTTGTAAGAATATAATATTAATGGTAGACCGGTTCTGTCGGAAGCTGCACTGTGATTCGGGGTAGACTTGATCTCATAAGTGATTTCTGCGCAGAACAATTCTGGCAAATACCTTCCGAACAGTACACAGAAAAGTGAGATACCCCTATAGTTGTTAGAGTGTTAAAAGTATAATAATAATGAACATAATATTTATACATTGCATTTATCTTCATAGGAAGAACCACATCTCAGTCACCATTGCTCCTGGGAATATTTACCTAGCAAATGGATTTTCAATTAGCATCTTTGCACACATATGCAACAACATTTCGGCACCTGAATTATATTAAGCCTTTTCTACCTCTGCCACTTTTTACAAAAAGTGTTTAATCTGGCCATAATGTATACAAATGCATCATGATTATATTAACCAATGTAGCATTTCTTTAACTCTAGTCATGAGAATCCGGACATTATAAAATGACATTTGATGAATTAGCAAAACCAACTTTTGACACTCAGTGAAAATTAAAATACACTATTTCTTAGGACTTCATATATTTATTTTATTATTTACGAACATTTTAAATGTTCACCCCCCAGGAAGGTTAACCCAGTCAACAAATGGCCGCAGAAGTCGGATGTATCTGCCTAACGGCGCAAGAACACAACTCTGCTGTAAACAGGCACAATGCAATCACGTCCGAATAAAAAAATAACTCTGGATGGACACAGAAGAAGAAGACGTTCACAACCCCTTACACACACGTGTGAAACAGCTGCGTGAGATTCAGCAGCGGGTCGTACGCAACCACATGTATACAAAATTCAAGATTGGTGAAACAGCCATGTGCACATGTGGATTGGCGTCACAGACAGCAGAGCACATACTCCAAGACTGCCCAAAATATAACATATCTAGGCAAAACTTCTGGCCTAGAGAGACGACAGTGGAAGATAAACTCTATGGACCACTGTGTGAACTGAAAAAAACAGTTCAATTCATGCAAGAGACGACATTGCAGATATAGACATATTTCAAGCGAACGAAAGAAGAAGAAGCAGCGGGTCGTGACTCCCTGGTTACTTATGGAGGTATGTGAGCCGGTTGTTCAGAAAGCTATGGCAAACTACTGAACGTAAAACTTGCAAAGCCAATGGCAGCTTAAAAATGCTGGTGCTGACTGATGTCCTGTCAAGGATATACAAAGAAAAGAAACTAAATAAATCTGGGGAGGTCAGCGTGGCCGAATGGATAAGAGCGGTCGTTTTTAAACATCCAGTGTGCTGATGCCGAGGTAGCCTACACTGACCAGTTGGGCCAAAATGACTTCCCACCCTTGACTTGTGAACATAAATTACAAGTACCTCTGAAGTCATCTGGAGGCAAGGGACATTGATAACGGAAAGCTAATCTACACGTAAAAATCAGCCCAATACACTAGTAGTAGTAGCATGTGTATGGACTACGCGCTGAGTACAAAGCGAGCAAGCACCCAAAAAAAAATGGAAAACATGTTAACATAGCGACTACATAAACTAACCAGGATAATGCCAATCATCTGAACCCAACATGTTTTCTTTTGCATCTCTATTAATATATAACCTTTCATTCTTGTAGCTGTTATTACACGAACACTTCATAACATGAATTCTCAAAAATATGCTATCAGAGCATCATATCCTGTTTAATCTTTTGCTGTGTGTTCTAACGCCACCACCATGTACATGTACCAACAATTGTGTCTAAATCAATTTAGTTTTTCCAAGGGCCCACATACAATTTTTGTTTTATTTTATTGCACAAAAACTAGCGAATTTGTCTTATTTTAATATGCTGTCGATAAACATGATAAAACCTGACATCTACAAAGAAGAACAGTTGACAGACTAAGATTTCACGGGACGTAACTCCTAAATAAACAGTCGAAAACAGGTAATTTTAGAAAGAAAACTTATAAACTACAAATAACACTCAAACACATGGGGGATTAAGTGTTTGGATGTTATATATAAGAGACATGCGAAGTCCATATTTATACTATTGCTAAACAATGCAATACTTCATCATATTTCAACATTCATTACGCAAGTCACAACTATTTGAACAACACATGGTCTTCATTTTAGGTCAGTCTCCCAACCTTAAACATGATTATGTGATATGCCATGCCTGCGATACCCATGTTGCGGAAAAGCTTCATTGCTTGAAATTATTAACGCGAAAGTAAACTGTTTCAGCAAACACACATATTAAACGTATATTAAAATAAAACAAAGAACTTACCGGCCTGCTCGTCGGCGGCATCGTGGTTATTTTTATCAGATTTACTGACTTTAGTCGATGTCGCCATGTTCAACGTGAAGCGGGGTATAAAAAGAACTTGGATATGCGCAGGCGCAGTCACCCTACTTCCGGTCCCTAAGTGCGCGGAAGAAACGAGGCGTCTTTATTCTTACTAACGTTCGGGAATTAATTTAATGTATTCTCTCTTTCTTTCTCTCATAATTCCCTCTACATCTACAATATATGTAATGAATATAAGTGTGAATTTAGTGGCTTCTTTTAGTGTAGAATAATTTTGCGGTATAATTTATGTCGGGCATGTATATTGTGTGAATGCGGTCAGAGCCTTTCAAATTAAAGAAATAATCAAAAAGTATCATCAGTTTAACCGTGACAGGATACGAAAGGAGAAATTGGTCCAGAGATGCCATAATAATCTCAATGAATAAAGAAATGAAAACTATTACACAGCCCTTTTGTGTTTTTTTTAAATACCCTATTTACAGGACATCGCTGTCAGCACCAGCATTTTACTGCTCTTGTTGATGTCTTTGCAATTTTGTGCTCAGTTGTTTGTCATTGCTTTCTGAACGACCTCTTGCCCCCGGGTAGATTGGGCCCGTTAGCTATTATAGCAGTCAATCTAGGAGATGGAAAACTCCGATTATAAACCCCCAAGTTGAAGGTGGACTGACGTGCCGAGGACTGAATAGCCACGGGTGAGTTGAACGTGGAACGTCTGGTATCTCCCCCGATGTGTCTCCACCTTGCCGTGGTGGGGGAGCTTGAGTGTCCCGTTGACCCCATGTGCTTGCCGATGGGTGAAAACTACATATCGGACAGCGTATGGGATAGGGACCAGACTAAGAGAGACACAACCTGCTGCTCTGCAGGAGACTGAGGATAGCAGTCAAAAGTTTAAATCAGGCGCATGAAGGCAGTTCTTGTTTCGGACAATACTCTAAGGCTCTCTGTCGAGGGTTTAGGCTGAACGCCTCTAAGCCACAGACCCTCGGATCTGAGAGTCGGGCCGATATCCACCTACCGAAAAATTGGAATCGAGATACTGAGCAAGCTACATGCCCAGTTCTGACACTTGTTTGAAGGCTCTCAGCTGAGGGATATGTTGGATTCCCGGATGAGATGGCCTGGCCGTTTCTCACTGACTGCTGCACGAAGGTAAGGTGCTGAGCCGGCAGCACATGTAGCCTACCTCGTGAGCGAGTACAAAAAGTCAGTAAAATGCCCCAGTCGAAGGAAATGGTTACGAAAACTGTCTGTATCTAACTCATAGAGAGTGTAGATAAAAGTGGAGAAACGTCTCAATAACGCGAAATGGAACGCACGGCGAGCGAACCTATTGCGTGGTCCAAAGTCAAAAGCAAAAGCTTACCGAGTGGATGTCGCCCGCAGTCTGACCGCCCCTGGAGCTCACTTGAGCGACCAGTGGCAAGCGAGATGCCCAATACATGGAAGTGAGGAACTAAAGCAGCCATGAGCAGGACGTGGCAACTCCTCGGGTGAGCCCAGTCTCGGAGCAATATGTGCCGGCTCTGCAATTATGGAAGCCTCCTTGGATAGCGAGGGACTGCCCATTGTCTGCCCCTGCCTTCCCTTGAGGGCCGACCGCGATGTCGTTGGTCGTTCTATCTTGACCAGCTGAGATGTGGGCGACATCACAACAGTCTAACGTGCCTCGAAATCAGAGGAAGGTTAACCTCATTAAAAAATGCCCGCCGGAAGTCGGAAGTGTCGTCCTACGGGTGGCAAACTAAAAATTGACACTACGCAATTACGTCCGAGTGAAATGTCTCGTCCGAATGTCTCTCGTGCTAGGAACAGCTCTGACTACCTAGTTTCCGAATGCCGCTCTTGTTCGGAACAGCTCTGACTAGGTAGTTTTCCGAATGTCCGCCGTGCCTGGAACAGCTCTGATGGGTACAGGGACAAGCACATGTCCGAAAACTCGCTTAGTGGAAACCAACCGCAGAGCTGACTGGTTTGTGCAGGAACGGCCCAGGGCGAGCGAAATGCCCAATATATTGAAGTGAGGAATTAAAACAGCCATGAGCAGGACGTGACGATTCCCTCGGTAAACCCAGCACCAGAGCGTTATGTGCCGGCTCTGCAATTATGGAAGCCACCCAGGATGGCGGAAAATGCTATGGACTGTCCCTGCCTTCACTTGAGGGATGACCGTGTAGTCTTCGACTGTTCCAACTTGACCAGCTGAGATGTGGACGGTACCACAAAAGTGAGAGTCTCCCAGGATTGCTAACCTGGTCAAAAATGCACGCTAAAAGTCGGATGTGTTGGCCTGAGGGTTTCGACCCGAGGGTGCCTAACCAGACACACCGCAATCACATCTGAAAAAATCACTCCGGATGAACGCAAAGAAGAAGAACGTCTGGTATGCTGGCGGGGAGGCGCCAGGCGTATGGATTCCTGAGGGACATCCCCTGCCCCTTCCCTAGCAGGCAGGCTCTGCTAGAGTGACCGCTCATTTCCTGCAATATCCAAACTGTGTGTATATGGTATTATTTAAACAAGGGAATCGTCGCCGGAGCTACGGAGCACGTGCTCTGCGCTTGACACATCCTTCAGGGGCTAGCGAAGAGAGAGTGAGGAGGAGAAGACGAGGAAATGGTGTGAGAAGTAGGCATAGAAATAGGAGGGCAGGCGCAAAGAGAACAAGACGAAAAGTGGAGAGACTAGGTCTCAACCATGTAAGAGTGGGATATTGGAACTGTTGTAGTGCCAGGCAGAGAGGTCCTGTATTGGAGAGGCTAATATATGATTTTGATGTCCTCATGCTCCAGGAGCTAAAGACAGACAAATACCATTGCCCTGGGTACGCCAGTTATATAAACCTTACTGGGCAGATGAGACGTGGGGAAGACCTGCTGGTGAAGGAAGGAGTGAAGCATGTGGTACTTGACTTGAGCCAGTGGAATCACAGTGCAAGAGAGGTCCAGGGTATACATATGGAGATTAGGGACTTAAGTTGGAACATCATAAATGTATATGTCACAGTGGACTGTTTTGTCAGAAAGGAACACTGGGACTGGCTTAAGGAATTGGAAGAATTACCAGGTGATAGGCTACTCGTATGTGGAGACTTCAATGCAAGGAACAGAGATTGAGACAGCAATGGAGAAAACCGACAGGGAATTGCCCTTGAGGGTGCCATGGTGGACTTCGATGTGGTCTGCATAAACGATGGTAGGCCGACTAGAATGGCAATGAGGCTTTGCGATGCGGACACAGCTATTGACTTGGCACTTGCCTCCCAGTCATCAGTCCTTGATGTACAGTGGATTGTTTTGAATGACCATGGGAGTGATCACATGCCATGCTCAGTACTGATTTCTAAATCCAGGAAAGTTAAGGGTGGGAGAGCGCGAAGACCTTCCGGTATGAGTGGACCGACAGCCTTCTTGGACGTCTCATGACAGGGGGCATGCAACAGGGCTGTTAAAAATCCTTTTTTGCAGCCCCCATGGTGAACCCAGAAGTAGACCAGGCTTGGAAAGCAAAGAGAGCTGCAGTGAAGCAGCTAAGGAAAGTGTGACAGACACCCAGAAGATCACGAGAGGAAGTGGACATGGCGGAAGATGTCAAGAAAGATAAGGAGGAGGTTTTCAAGCGCTGTGCTGCAGAAGCCAAACAGGCAAAATGGGAATGTTTCATGAATGAGATTGGGGGTGATAAAACGCTGCGAAAGTTCTGGAAACTGCACAGACACATACAAAGAAAAGATCGGCCTATGACAGTGGGAACAATTTATAGAGATGATGGTGTCCGCGTGACAACAGACACGCAGAAAAGGGAGGCGTTTATCCAGAGATTTTTAGAGCAGACCAGTCATTATGATGTGGACACCAGGGATGCAGTTAGAGAGGAGTTATCTGGCACCATGAAGAATATGCCTTATGAAGACATCATACGGGTTGAAGATGTTAAACATATTTTGAAAATGGCAAAAGACACGGCGCCAGGGCCTGATGTGGTCAGGTATGGCCACATGAAGGCTTTGAGCGATGTAGACCTGAAGGAGATAACCGACTGCTTTAACCAGAGCATTAGGACAGCATCAGTACCGCAGGATTGGGTACACAGTTATCTCATCCCTCTCCCAAAACCGTTCAAGGATCATTCAAAGCTTAGCGGCTTTAGGATAATCTCCCTTCAAAATACATTTGGGTAGGTTTTAGAGAAGATAGTCGCTGTCAAGCTGCAAGAGTTTCTGGAAAGGGGGAAACTTCTTCCAAGAGGCATGGGGAGCTATAGGCCAGGAAAAGATACCTGGTCAAATGCAGCCACTTTTGCCTTTGACGTTTATGAGGGGTTCCAGAGTAGACAAGAAACGATGGCGGCGACGCTTGATCTCGAGGTTGCGTACACTAGAGTTCGATATGATATTTTGATGACCGCACTGATGGAGAATGGGGTAAATCCCTGGTTGGTGAACTGGATAACGGCCGTCCTACATTCTCTCGGATTGCTCTCCGTCTGGGTGCATGGACCTCAGAGCCACATATTTTAACCCCGGGACTGCCACAGGGATCTGCAATCTCACCAGTGCTCTTTAACGTGTATACGAGCAAAATTCCAAACCTAGAAGCACCAGGGGTTGGAAGGATACTAACATTTGCAGATGATATTCTTGCATATAGGCAGGGGAGAGATAGGGAGAAAACAGCCCAGGAGCTGCAGGCGACAGTAGACAAAGTGATTGACTGATGCACTGACATGGGTGCTGTCATCCACCCAGAAAAGGCGGCTGTTTTGTGGTGCTCTCTGAACAACAGAATTGTGAGAGCTGATGTTCCAAGCCTCAGGATAGATGGTGGAAGCGTCAACAGAGAGAACAAACTGAAGTATCTGGGAATCACATTTGACAGGAGTCTGTCATTCAAGGATCATGTAGAGACGGTTGTGCCAAGATCTCAAAAGGGACTCGACGCACTTAAAACTATGGCTGCAATAGACATAGAGCAGAGAATGCTTTTCAGACTATACCAGCCCCTCTGCCGTGCGTCCACCTTGACGAGGTAGAGGGGCTTGAGCGTTCCAATGACCCCAAGAGCTATGCCGACGGTAGCACAGCTACTGGTAGGGTCACCCATGTCGGACAGGTCAAGGGAGAGGGACCAGACGAAGTGACGCACAAACCTGCTGCCTTGTAGGTAGACTGGGGACAGTCAAAGGCTAGGGAAAGCATCCCGAACAAATGCTTGTCGAAATCGGATGTACTGAGCCACAGGCTTGACAAAGAAGTGCAACGTAACTTTATCATTTCATGATGCCACAGATGAAAATTAATCGTTATGGTGCTAATCCCGTGAAGTCCCATCAGGCGGTGATAGTGCCGGGCCCCCTGCCTCGAGGGGGTCCACCCATGACTACTGGTGGTCACCTTCCCCTGTGCTGTGGAGTCAAGGCACAGAGGAGTAGGTTAAGAGCTATTGACCAAACACCCCGGACACTCAACATACTACAATGGAATGCAGAAGGAGTTTATAACAAGAAAGCCTCCCTAACACAGCGTCTTCATAAAGATAGAATAGATGTGGCATGCATTCAAGAGACACACCTCAACGCCAATCGCACATTTTCAGTCGAGGGATATCAGGCCACACGTTTCGACCGCGAAGGACACAAAGGAGGAGTTGTAATACTTACACGAAATACAATACCTTGCAGCGAAGTATCTGTGATCTCTGACAACCAAACGGAAATTATAGGTGTTGATATAATGATAAAGGACGTGAAAATAAGAATTTACAATCTATATAGCCCGGCAGATAAGGATCTTACACTCTCAAACATGGAAATAACTGACACAAATTGCATTGTTGTCGGAGACTTTAATAGCCGTTCAGAAAGATGGGGATACCCAGATACTGACAAAAGAGGAGATGAAGTGGAGGACTGGGAAATAGACTCAAATCTCCATCTACTTAACAAAGCGGATGACACACCGAGCTTCTACTCCAGAAGATGGATTACCACTTCTACTCCAGACTTAGCTTTCTGCACAGGAGACATCCTCCACAAAATCGATCGCCATGTGCTGGACCAATTAGCAGGTAGTGACCACAGACCAATCAAGCTTGTAATAAATATGGAGTATGTTCCACAGGAGCAAAAGCCTTTGCCCCGTTGGAATTACAAACGAGCAGATTGGGACAGATTTGCCATACTAACAGACAAATATTGTGAAAACGTAAATACACGATATGGCAACATGAAGCAAATGGTGGAAAGTCTAAACAGAGCAATAATACAGGCGGCCACTGAGTCTATTCCAAGAGGAGCAAGGAAAAATTACAAACCATACTGGACTGAAGAACTACAATTTTTGGAGGACAAAGTTGAAGATGCTAGGAAGACCGCAGAGAGAGAACAAACAACTGAAGCGAACATCTCTCTCAAAGCCATCTCAGCAAAATATAAAAGAACAGTAAATCAAACAACAAGAGATTGTTGGAGGAAAAAAACAGAAAACCTGAATTTTGACAGGGATGGAAACAAACTATGGGAACTAGTGAAAGCCATGAACAATGAAGGACCTAGAAACAAACAAATAACAATTAAACAAGGAAATGCCTTGCTTACAGGAAAAAAAGGCTGCAAATGCACTAATGGAACACTCATTGGCACCTTGCCGTCTTGACAGACGATAGTTTGTGCTTTAAAAAGGCATAATAACTTTTAACTATGGCGGTAGCGAGTGTGACTGATAAGGCCAATTTGCGCTGTAAATGTCCGTTCACAGTGGGTGCATGTGAACACGTGGTCATTTCCACCATCATGCACCATCTTACGTCTCAAACGCTTGGTGTGTGACTTTTCTGCAATAATTTTCTCCTTTGACTTTATTCCATTTCTGATATTTGCCCTCCATGCAACACGTTCAGCGGCGACTTGCTCCCAATATGCATTATCAATGCCTGTATCAATCATGTCCCGCTTACACACATCTTTGTATCGTAGTAGAGGCCGACCCTGAGATCTCTTACCCATCTGTAATTCACCAAAAAAGATATCCTTTGGTATTCTACCATCATCCATCCTCCTAAGATGTCCTATCCATCTAAGTCTACGAAGACTGAGCATCGAATAAACTGTCACGCAACCTGATCTTTCCAATACTTCAGTATTTGTAATGGAACACTATGCCAGTGCAAACCACATTGATATTACAGCCGAACAGAAGAAAGCAATCAAAGATAAACAGATACATCATACATATACAGAGACAGCAGCAGAATATATGATGGCAAATCTAACAATGGAAGAAATGGAACAGGCAATGAATACCCTAAAAAAGAAGACATCACCAGGAAAGGATGGAATCACAAATGAAATGCTAATAGGACTAGGCACTAAGGCAAAAAAGAAACTACTAGCAGTCCTAAATTACAGCTGGAAGAGGGGAATAGTCCCACAGGCATGGAAGGAAGCTATACTAATACCAGTCCCAAAGAAAGGAAAAGACCTGGAAGAACCAAATGGCTATCGACCTATCAGTCTTCTTAGCTGTGTAGGAAAATTAATGGAACGCATTATCAATGGCAGGCTAACATGGCATCTGGAAGAAAACCAACTCTTAACACCTCACCAAGCAGGATTCAGAAAGTACAGATCTACTGAAGATCAAATAACCTATATAGCTCAGGAAATAGAGGATGCCTTCCAAGAGAAAAAGCACACACTAGCAGTCTGGATAGATTTAGAAAAAGCATTTGATAAAGTATGGAAGGAAGGACTGAAAGTAAAACTGCAAAAAATGCATGTTTGCGGGAAAATGTACAAATGGATCAGCCACTACCTTGAGAACAGAACTGCCAGGACAAAAGTACAAGGACAAACCAGCAAAATGATGCTGTTGGAGCAAGGTGTCCCCCAAGGAGGAGTTCTTTCACCAACATTATTCCTAGCATATATAAACGACATCACGGAAAATTTTCCAGCCAGAGTACACACATCATCCTTTGCAGATGACCTAGCCATATGGACATCTGAAGAATATATTAGTACAGCTAACAGCAGAATACAGCAAGCCCTATTAGCGCTAGAGGACTGGTCAAAATCATGGCTAGTGAAGATAAGTGAGGAGAAAACAACATGCACAGTGTTCTCCCTCTCAACTAAAACTCAGCAACCTAAGCTGGTATTGAATGGAAAAATATTGCGCCATGAAGAAAATCCAAACTATCTAGGAGTCACCTTTGATCGTCGCCTGACATGGAAGACACAGGTTGAGAAAAATCGAACAAGAGCAAGGCAAAGAATGGCAATCATGAAAAAGCTTGCTGGTACAACATGGGGAGCAGATGAGAAAGTTCTCAAGAAGTTATATACTGGACGGGTGAGGCCAGTACTGGAATATGGCATTGCAGCTTGGGCAACAGCAGCTAAGTCAAACTTTAACAAAATAAGTAGAGTCCAAAATCAAGGAATGCGAATCATAACTGGAAGCCTGAAGACAACGCCTATTAATGAATTAGAAAAGATCACTTGTTTACAACCAATGCAGGATAGAAGAGATAGCAGAGCCCAGCAACAAGCAGAAAAATTTAGAAGATTGACAGACCACCCTATGTACAACAGATTTAATGGTTTTGGAAAGGGAAGACTGAAGCGTAGCAACTTTGTAGAAACTGCAAAACGAAGGATTAGGTCAGATCCTATTCTTAACATATCAACAGTCAAGCCCATACACAATGCACACAAGTTCCCAGCTTGGAGACAGCAGCAACTGCCTGAGATGATAGAAAACATTCCTGGTATTGAGAAAAAGAACACTCAGCATGAAACCGAAAGAAGAGAAATAACCCTAAACTACATAAAAGAACATTACCCAAGCAGGAATTGGACCCATGCATATACAGATGGATCAGCCAAAAATTCAATAGAGAATGGAGGAGGAGGAATTCTCCTAAATTTAAAAAATGGAGCGAAAAAAACACATTCAATGGCAACTGGAAAATTTTCAAGTAACTTCAAAGCGGAGGTAGAGGCTCTGAAAACTGCAGCAGAAATGCTCCTGATGGAGGAAAATAAAGAGAAGCAAATAGCTATCTTCACAGATGCAAAGTCAGCTGTCTCAATACTGAAGAGCAATAACAGCACAGAACTAACTGACCTAAGAGCAGCACTCCATGGTCTATGCCAGAAATCCAAAAAAGTTGTAATACAGTGGATCCCATCACATTGCAGTATACCTGGAAACGAAGAGGCTGACAGACTGGCAAAAGAGGGCGGACGACTACCACAGCCTGACATAGACATAACCTATAATGAGGCAAAGAGGTTGATAAAAAGCACTTATAGAACCAAATGGGAATCAGAGCATCCAGGCCATCAGAAGGATGATGCATATTACAAACTCGACCGAAGAGAACAAGTAGCAATCTTCAGACTCCGCACAGGACATAACAGGCTGAAATACCACTTGTTCAATAAACTAAAGATAGGAGATACCGATGAATGTAATTGTAGAACTGGAAAAATGACAGCAAAACATTTGCTGCAGGATTGCCCAACGTATGCAGAACAGAGAAAGATATTTTGGCCCACACCTGCTTCATTTGAGGACAAGCTCTATGGAGATATCAACAAGCTAAAGTTGACCGCAGATTACTTTAACTATATACAGGTTGACATTTAAAGGTGCATGAAGACCCAGAGGCATGAAATGGAATATTGCTTGGATAGCAAATCCATTACGTGGAAAGTCCAAATCAAAAGCCCATTGTGTGGGCTTCATAAAAGGTGGAAAAGTGTCCTAGTGGCACGAAATGGAATATTGCTTGGATAGCAAATCCATTACGTGGAAAGTCCGAATCAAAAGCCCACTGTGTGGGCTTCATAAAAGGTGGAAAAGTGTCCTAGTGGCACGAAATGGAATATTGCTTGGATAGCAAATCCATTACGTGGAAAGTCTGAATCAAAAGCCCACTGTGTGGGCTTCATAAAAGGTGGAAAAGTGTCCTAGTGGCACGAAATGGAATATTGCTTGGCTAGCAAATCCATTACATGGAAAGTCCGAATCGAAAGCTCACTGTGTGGATGTCATCTGCAGACTGCATACTTCTGGTTTCCGGAAGAACAGCCTATGGTGAACGGAAGGCCCAATATACGGAAGTGAGGCTAAGCAGCCATGTGCAGGACGTGACGATTCCTTGGGTGAGCCCAGTACCAGAGCGCTATGTATCGGCTCTGCAAGTATGGAAGCCTCCTTGGATGGCGGGGAATGCCCATGGTCTGCCCCTGCCTTCCCTTGAGGGCTGACCAGGATCTTTGGCTGTTCTATATGGACCAGCTGGGATGGGGGATAACACCACAACAGTGAGAGTCAAACGTCCTAAGAAACCCCCGGGAAGGTTAACCCGGTCAACAAATGCCCGCAGAAGTCGGATGTGTCGGCCTAACGGCGCAAGAACGCAGCTCTGCTGTAAACAGGCACAACGCAATCACATCCGAAAAAAAACTCCGGATGAACGAAGAAGAAGAAGAAGACTATACCAGCACTTGATCCTCTCAGCGATTGATTATGGACTAGGACTGCTCACTGTCTCAAAGAGAGCTGGTGAGATTTAAGCGCATACAGAACGAGGCTATGCGGGTCATTCTGGGATGCACCAGAGACACCCCAATGGTGTGTATGCGGTACATCCTTGGTTTGCCGACTGTTTCTGGTAGGCTCAAGGTGATGCAGGCGAAGGCATACCTCAGAGTAGCTGCTGACATAGATCACCAGTTGTATGAGGCGCTGGACGCAGTTAAGGGTCAGCGACTGATAAGAGGGAAATCATGGATGGCTCGGGCGGAGGATACGCTCAGACAGGTGTGCCCCTTGGAGAACATTAGGCATGGAGAGGAGTGGGTCAGAGTGCCAGCGGAGCAGTCAGACTTGTGTAGAGTCATAATCACATTGAGCCGGGAGTGCAGGGAGTGGCCAGCAGGGGCCACGGAAGTGGAAATCCAGCAACTAATTCAGGATAATGCTCGCCCGGGTGATGTGATTATCTACATAGATGGTTCGGTGTTGAGAGGTAGTAGAAGTGCCTGAGGTTTCTTGGCAAAGGCTAATGGTCGACGTTTGGTGCAGGAGAGCCTGGCATATGATACTACAACATCTAGCTTAAGAATGGAGGTGGAGGCAGTCAGTGCAGCGTTCCGCTGTATGGAGAATACGATACACACACACATCGTGATTGTAACTGACTCAGTAAGCATGCTGAGTAGGGTGAGGACAGGCAAGCTTCGTGCCGAGTGGCTTGCTTCGCTTCGGAAGTCACGGGTGGCAAGCATCGTCTGGATATTTTCTTCGGGGCATGCTGTTTTGCTGGGGAATGAACAGGAAGACAGATTGACTGGCTCTGCAAAACTTGGTGGAGTATTGATGCATGATAAGACAGCGGTCTTGTGGGAGCACGTGTACACCTCGGAGGAGCAAATGGATCAACATGGTCTGGCAATAATGCGACAGAGTGGAGTGACGAGGGGATCTAGCCGATGCTCGACGCTTAGAGGAAAGGCGAGACGCACATATAATCAGATTACTACTGGTACTATTGGGATTGGAACTCTTCGCTGACTTCTGAGGATGGGGACGGAGCGTTTATGGGAATGCCTCGAATGTTGTAATGTCGGTTCGTAAATCAATTAATCAGTCAATCAATCTGAACGACAAGCTCCCATACCAACACGTTAAAACCCAGTTCAATGCGGTCTGCTGCCAAATCGGTCGCAGCTGTGTTTCGAACGCGGGTAAACGGGCTTAAGAATCGTAAGTCCTTAGCCACGGAGACCAGCAATATATAGTTACATTATCAATTTATACGATCTCTTAAACATTTCCCACATTCTTAAATTCACTGCTTGAATACCTTTCTTTTAGAAGAAGACAATGTTTTTAAATTCAAGATGCTTTCCAAATGACTGTATTAAACAATATTTACAATAATCACTTTAAAGTTAACTGTTCCGTTCGAGTCAAGAGTCGAGGGACAGTACACCTATAAATGGAGAAGTACAGTGACATGGTCGCAAGCCTTAGACAAGAAGATACCGTCAGGCTTTTCGCCATTGAGATAGGCGCGAGAGGCATTGTTACTAACTCTGGATACAACGTGGTGAAGCAACTAGGTGTAAAGGGACAAGCAAGAACCCGGGCACTTAAAAGACTGGGCGAGGCAGGGAGAAGGCCTCGAGCTGGCTATGGAGCAAGCGCAATACGAGGTGGGACAAGGATACGCAGTAAAATGGTTCAACTTTGCTGCAATGTTAGTCACCGTCTCCCAAGAACAGGGTTGCCAGATACGTGGGCACCAAAAGGAGGACATAATAAGACAAAAAGGAGGACAAAGGAGGACATAAAAAGACAAAAAGGAGGATAAATGAGGAAATCTTCTTCTTCTTTTCGTTCATCCGGAGGGTTTTTTCAGATGTGATTGCGGTGTGCGTTAGGCACCCTTGGGTCGAAACCCTTAGGTCAACACATCCGGCTTCCTCGTGCATTTTTGACCAGGTTAGCATTCCTGGGAGACTCTCACTTCTGTGGTACCGTCCACCTCCCAGCTGGTCGAATTTGGAACAGTCGAAGACTTCGCAGTCATCCCTCAAAGGAAGGCAGAGACAGTCCATAGCATTTTCCGCCATCCTAGGTGGCTTCCATAATTGCAGAGCCGACACATAATGCTCTGGTACTGGGCTCACCGAGGGAATCGTCACGTCCTGCTCATGGCTGCTTTAATTCCTCACTTCCATATATTGGGCACTTCGTTAACCCCGGACCGTTCCCGCACAAACCAGACAGGTTTGCAGACGGTATCCACTCAGCGAGTTTTCGACACGGACATGTGCTTGTCGTTGCGCCCGTCAGAGCTGTTCCAGGCACGACGGACATTCGGAAAACTACCTAGTCAGAGCTGTTCCTAGCACGAGAGACATTCGGACGAGACATTTTACTCGGACGTAAATGCATAGTGCCAATTTTTATTTTGCCACCCGTAGGACGGCACGTCCGGCTTCGGCGGGCACTTTTTAATGAGGTTAGCCTTCCTCGGGTTTCGAGGCACGTTAGACATTTTGTTGTGATGTCGCCCACATCTCAGCTGGTCAAGATAGAACGATAAGAGACATCACGGTCGACCCTCAAGGGAAGGCAGGGGCAGACCACGGGCTTCCCTCGATATCCATGGAGGCTTCCATATTTGCAGAGTCGGCACATATTGCTCTGAGACTGGGCTCACCCGAGGAGTTGCCTCGTCCTGCTCATGGTTGCTTTAGTTCCTCACTTCCATGTGTTGGGCATCTCGCGTGCCAATGGCCGCTCAATCACACACCAGGAACGGTCAGCCTGCAATCCCGAGTTTAAATTCTGACTGCTATCCTCAGTCTACCTGCAGAGCAGCAGGTTGTGTCTCTCTTAGTCTGGTCCCTATCCCAAGAGCTGTCCAATATGTAGTTTATATCCATTGTCACAGCGCTTGGGGTCGGTGGGACACGCAAGCTCCCCCACCGCGGCAAGGTGGAGACACATCGGGGGAGTAAAGGAGGAAATATTTAATGTTTCCTTTAAATCGTTCCAGATTAAACCCACAATCAGTATAATTTTATTACAATAGCTGCCAATAAGTGTGTCTTACTGTTAGTGAATCGACCAAGAAACAATCATGTTAAAATGTTAAAAAACTAAATATAAATCAAATGGAGACCTTTTTCAAAATGCTAAAAAACATTATATTAACAGCCGATTGTAAATTATTACCTTATAATCTTTATTAATTACGCAATATATTTCTCGGAGGAGCCAACTTTTCGTAGAAGAACCTCGTTAGCAATCACACATGCATAAAACTATTCACATGTAAGATTCTTCAAATTGTATTTTGTGAGAATGATGCCCTTTACAGAGTCCAGTAAGAGTCTGTTCCTTTCCTTTGTCCACTGAGCATTAATTAAGGAGAACATTCTTTCCACATTGCCATTGTGTCCAGGGATACAGAAGAATACTTCACAAATTTTAAGTAACTCTGAAAAGCAACATGCATTTGGGCAACTTTGGAAAAATAAACTCCACTGTTCATGCAAGAGTCTTTCAAAAAACTGTTTATTCTTGTTTTGCACACATGATTTAAGATTGCAGTATTGGTCAAATAATTACACATCATCTACAATAATACCCTTCTCTTTCAAGTACAATATGCTTGTCAAAAGGTCATCATATGTACAGTCTTTGATTTCATTTAAGTACATCCAACCAAAGCACTGACTTTCATCAAAAGGTTTCAACCACTTTTCTAAGTAACTAATTCACGCTTCATACACCAACCTAACGTCTGACATAAAACTATTACTATTACACTCTTCTTCTCGACCACTTTCCTTAAGTCTTCTCAACACCTCCCTGACTTTCAGTGAAATAAATGTCTCCTTCCATCTGCCTTTCAAAACTTCCAAGGTTGTGTGAAGAAGACTCATAACCTCTAACACTGATGTTTCTTCTTTTTCAATGGCCGAAATATTGACTTGGAAGACAGACATCAAAGAATGCACAAACCAAAGGTAAACTTCTGGAAAATCGTTCTCAAAATTATTTTTTTATCATAGCAGGTGGTACACTTTGCCTCATTCTCGTTGCGTCCTTCAACGAAGCATGGAAACGTATTTTTCATAGTGTTGGAGAATTTGCATTTTCTCTTTGTAGAAGCCATTTTCATAAACTTAGACGGCAAAAATTACAAATTGAAAACACAATTTTAAATGGCGTCTCTGCTACCGGAACCGGAAATAACATAAACATTTTGACCATAAAGACTACAGTATTGTTAGTGTTGCCATGCAGAAATAGAAGCTGTCCAACGCACAAAAGACCAGAAAACCTATACCGCACTATGAACAACCACAACTATAACCAACGTCATTAAGACGGGTTGAACGTGGTGGAAAGTTTCTTTTTTTTTCTGCAAATCGGAATCGGAGTGTTGCCGAATAGAGCAGCAGTTACATTCAATTTATACAAATAATTGGTGTTTCACATTTGGTATAAATAGGAAAATGAAATATATATTATTAAGCAATGGGTTTTATTAAAGAATGTAAACACACGGTAGAGTGTAGATGCATTGTAAGTTGTAACAACAACAAATAAAAAATGATAACATAAAATATTTAAAAAGCCGGACATTTTAAAGGTTTTTTAGCTTTGCCTGCCGGACGGAGGACATTAGGCTAAAAAGGAGGACATGTCCTCTCTTTGCCGGACGTCTGGCAACCCTACCCAAGAAGAACAACTTCAGTAACACAAAAACCTATCCAGAAGAGTTCCACCTCACAATGAGACCGAAACACTTAGCAATAGGAGAAAGACGTCTATGAGTCATGAAACAGACAGGCCCGCCACCAGAGAGTGTCAGGAAAGTAAAGGGGCCGAAACATTCGTCGAGGGGGACCGCTTCTGATGATCAGAAGCCTACTGTCGTGCTTGCTCCCCAGCGGAGTTTTTACCACTGATATAAGGTGGAGGTACATACGACAAATATCCGTGTATATTATAGTACGACACATATCCGTTTATAATATCTTCTTCTTCTTTTCGTTCATCCGGAGTGTTTTTTCAGATGTGATTGCGGTGTGTCAGTTATGCGCCCTTGGGCCGAAACCCGTAGGCCAACACATCCGGCTAACAGCGTGTTTTTTTGACCAGGTAGCATTCCTGGGAGACTCACTTTTGTGGTGCCATCTACAACCCAGCTGGCCAAGTTGGAACGGTCGAAAGCAACGGTCATCCCTCAAAGGAAGGCAGGGACAGTCCATAGCATTTTCCGCCATCCAAGGTTGCTTCCATAGTTGCAGGGCCGACACATAGCGCCCTGGTGCTGGGCTCACCGAGGGAATCGTCACGCTGCTCATGTCTGCTTTAAATCCTCACTTCAATATATTGGTCATTTCGTTTGCCCCGGGCCATTCCCGCACAAACCAGACAGGTTTGCAGACGGTATCCACTCAGCGAGTTTTCGGACATGTGCTTGTCGTTGCGCCCGTCAGAGCTGTTCCAGGCACGACGGACATTCGGAAAACTAACTAGTCAGAGCTGTTCCGAACAAGAGCGGCATTCGGAAACTAGGTAGTCAGAGCTGTTCCTAGCACGAGAGACATTCGGACGAGACATTTCACTCGGACGTAATTGCGTAGTGTCAATTTTTAGTTTGCCACCCGTAGGACGACACTTCCGACTTCCGGCGGGCATTTTTTAATGAGGTTAGCCTTCCTCTGGTTTCGAGGCACGATAGACTGTTGTGATGTCGCCCTCATCTCAGCTGGTCAAGATAGAACGATCAACGACATCGCGGTCGGCCCTCAAGGGAAGGCAGGGGCAGACCATGGGCATTCCCTCGCTATCCAAGGAGGCTTCCATAATTGCAGAGCCGGCACATATTGCTCTGAGACTGGGCTGACCCGAGGAGTTGCCACGTCCTGCTCATGGCTGCTTTAGTTCCTCACTTCCATGTGTTGGGATTCTCGCTTGCCACTGGTCGCTCAAGCACACACCAGGAGCGGTCAGACTGCGAGCGACATCCACTCGGTAATCTTTTGCTTTTGACTTCAGACCACGCAATAGGTTCGCTCGCCGTGCGTTCCGTTTCGCGTCATTGAGACGTTCTTCCACTTTTGTCTACACTCTCTATGAGTTAGATACAGACAGTTTTCGTAACCATTTCCTTCGACTGGGGCACTTTTCTGACTTTTTGTACTCGCTCACGAGGTAGGCTACATGTGCTGCCGGCTCAGCACCTTACCTTCGTGCAGCACTGAACGAGAAACGGCCAGGCTCTCTCATCCGGGAATCCCTCATATCCCCCAGCTGAGAGCCTTCGAACATGTATCAGACCTGAGCATGTAGCTTGCTTAGTATCTCGCCCCTATTTTTCGGTAGGTGGGTATCGGCCCGGCTCTCAGATCCGAGGGTTTGTGGCTGCCACAGCCCTCGACAGGGAGCCTTAAGAGTTTTGTCCGGACCAAGAACTTCTGCCTTCGTGCACCTGATTTAAATTTTTGACTGCTATCCTCAGTCTAACCTGCAGAGCAGCAGGTTGTGTCTCTCTTAGTCTGGTCCCTATCCCATAAGCTGTCCGATATGTAGTTTTTCATCCATCGGCAAGCAAATGGGGTCGATGGGACACGCAAGCCCCCCCCCCCCCCCCACCACCACCACGTCAAGGTGGAGACACATCGGGGGCGCGTTTATAATATAATATGCAGGGGTAGATACGACAAGTCGATCTCCCTGGCGAAGGTGTTAAAGACGCTGTTCGTAATTCTGTATACCACGTACGAAACATAGTTGCGCGAGATTCGGTAGCGTATCGCGTCGCGTTGGTTTCTTACTGAACGGTATGCGAGCCGGTCGTTCAGAAAGCAATGGCAAATTACTGAACGTAAAACTTGCCAAGACATCAACGGCAGCTGAAAAATACTAGTGTTGTCTGATGAAGGGGAGAAAAAAGACACGACAAACGTAATTGGTTTAACACTGGTTTAACAATTAACAAAAAGAAGACACAGATTATGTCACAAGGTGCACATGGTGTACCATCAATCTTTATTGACGACGCCGAACGAACGAACGAACGAACGAACGAACGAACGAACGAACGAACGAACAAACTTTAAACGGGTAACAAATTGGGCACGCAGGCCCGTCTTACATTCGGCCCATTCAATCACTCATCTTTCATTCATCAAATGTGCATGTTACATTAACATGGGGAAAAAACATTGTCAAATGGATTTTGGAAAACATAAACAATGCATATTACGCATGATACATTCACATGAGAAAAAAAACAAAAAAAATTATCAAATGAAAGTTGTAAACATAAACAGTGCATATTGCAATGTTGTGAGACACATCCCCCATCCACACTCATATTCCGCTGCCACCAACACATCCCCCACCCACCAAACCTCCCCCATCCCACCCACACATACCTCCACGCACTCACACAGACCAGGCGAACATACATGCCGCCACACACCCACTGATCCCCTACCCACGCAAATTTCCCCAAGAAGAAGAAGAAGAAGAAGAAGAAGAAGAAGAAGAAGAAGAAGAAGAAGAAGAAGAAGAAGAAGAAGAAGAAGAAGAAGAAGAAGAAGAAGAAGAAGAAGAAGAAGAAGAAGAAGAAGAAGAAGAAGAAGAAGAAGAAGAAGAAGAAGAAGAAGAAGAAGAAGAAGAAGAAGAAGAAGAAGAGAAGAAGAAGAAGAAGAAGAAGAAGAAGAAGAAGAAGAAGAAGAAGAAGAAGAAGAAGAAGAAGAAGAAGAAGAAGAAGAAGAAGAAGAAGAAGAAGAAGAAGAAGAAGAAGAAGAAGAAGAAGAAGAAGGAGGAGAAGAAGAAGAAGAAGAAGAAGAAGAAGAAGAAGAAGAAGAAGAAGAAGAAGAAGAAGAAGAAGAAGAAGAAGAAGAAGAAGAAGAAGAAGAAGAAGAAGAAGAAGAAGAAGAAACCACACACACATACCCCCGCCAACCCACACATCCCGCACCTATCCACACACATATCCCGCACTCTCACAATTTTCCCCACCCACCCACACACACATCAGCCAACCTACACCCACTCACCCACCCAATATTCGCCACCTCTCAACTACACATCCCCACCTATACACACATCCCCACCCATAAACACATCTCCCCACCTGCCCACACATATCCCCCACCCATAACCCAAAAACACACACCTCCCACCCACACACACCCCGCCACCCACATATACCCCACCCACACACATCCGCCGCTCACACACATCTTCTCACAACTACACACCTCCCCCACCCATACACTCATCTCTCACACACATCCACCCACTCACGTACTCATCCGTCAACAACTCATACCCACACATCACCCACGCGCCCATCAACACATGCATCTCTCATCTACCCTCCCACCCACACACACCCCAACCACCCAGCCAAACACACATCCCCCATCCTCACATACATCCTTCAATCACCTGCACATCCCACACCTCCCCCACCTCTCACACATCTCCCCTCCCACACAAAACTCCACCCATAAACACATTCCCCCACACACACATCCCCCACATACATTCCCCATACACATCCCGCCCACACATCTCCCCACCCACTCACACATCCTCCACCTACAAACATCCTCACCACCCACACATACATCCTCCACCCACTCACATTTACCCCATTCACACTCACACACTCCCACCCACACAGACATATCCCATTCACAGACACCCCCCCCCCCCACTCATCCCCACCACCCATTACACACCCATCCCCCAACCCACACAATCTCCTACACACCCATTCACCCACGCAAATACACACTCCCTACCCACATCTCCTCCCAACCCACCAACACCCACATACTTCCAACTAATCCTCTCAAATATCCCCCCCCCCCCCACAAACACACACATATCCCTCACACACACATACATCCACCACCGACTACACATCCCTTCACACATCCACACATCACCCATTAACCAATACACATCCTCCACACACAACCTCTCCACACATACATTCCCCACACCCCACCCACACACACACATATCCCTCACATACACACCCATACACACATCCTCACATCTAGACACATACATGATCACTGAAACTAATAAGAACAAACTCCCACACTTTACACACAATTGAGACCCTGACGATTGTCGTGAGAATTCTCGCAATTACAAGAAGTGGAGAAAAAATTGTACATATACATTATGTAGCGTAAAAATTAGTGATGCAATTCAACTCTCTCTTTTCTCTCTCTCTCTCTCTCTCTCTCTCTCTCTCTCTCTCTCTCTCTCTCTCTCTCTCTCTCTCTCTCTCTCTCTCTCTCTCTCTCTCTCTCTCTCTCTCTCTCCCACTCACTAACTCTCTCACTCACATCACAGTAATGTTATATTATACATGATAAAATCAAGTGGCATACAAAATGATAAGATGAGAATAAAGGGGAAAAAAATATGGAATGGCATGTTACAGGACAATCAAGTGGCATACAAAACGATACCTCGTAATATGAAAGATGAGAATACATAAAAAATATGGAATAGCATGCTACATGACATGCGTGGGCTCAACCTCTCTCTCTCTCTCTCTCTCTCTCTCTCTCTCTCTCTCTCTCTCTCTCTCTCTCTCTCTCTCTCTCTCCCTCTCTCTCTCTCTACATACGCACACTCTCACACTCATTCACTCTCTCTCTCTCTCTCTCTCTCTCTCTCTCTCTCTCTCTCTCTCTCTCTCTCTCTCTCTCTCTCTCACTCACACTCACTAACTCTCTCACTTACTTTTACAGTAATTTACATGAATTCATTTATGCATGTTAAAATCAAGTGCATCAAATGATAATATGAAAATGAGAATACACAAAACATATGGAACAGCATGTTAGTTGACATGCGTGCGCTCAACTCTCTCTCTCTCTCTCTCTCTCTCTCTCTCTCTCTCTCTCTCTCTCTCTCTCTCTCTCTCTCTCTCTCTCTCTCTCACAAACATGCACACACACACCCACACGCAACATACACACGCAAATACACACATATACCCACGCACATACACACACCTACACACATCAATATACTTACGCACACGTACTCACATAACACCCGAATATACACTCCCTCGCATACACTGCATGCATGCACACTTACACACACACACAAACACACACACACACACACAAAGATATACAATACATAAACGAGCACACACACACACACTCATCCCTACACACATATACACACGCACATGCATATAAACGCATATAAACACACGCACACCTTAACACACGTACAGACATACACAGAGAGGCACACACAGATACACTCATGTACACACACATATACACCCATACACACATCCAGACATGCACACACATACATCACATTTTCTCATGCACTCTCTCATTCACCCACGCTCTCTCTTTTACACACTCACTCGCTCTCACACTCACTCATTCGCGCACATACACGCATACCCACAAATTCTCTCTCACTCACTCACGCTCCCTTACTAACTCATTTACTCGCTGACTCTCTAACTCACACTCAATCACTAAATTTCACACTCTATCACACAGACAGGCAGACACACAACACACCCATTCTCTCAGATTCACTCATTCTCTAACTAAATCTCTCACACATATGTCCACACACACTCACTCACTTTTACACTCACACAGGCACACGCGCATGCATACTCTCTCACTCTCACTCATACTAATTCTGCCACTCACACTCTTTCTCACTCACTCTCTCACCCACTGTCTCGCTCACACACATACAGTGAAGAATGATAGTGGAAAATGATACTATTAGGTGACTTATGGAGGCATATAGTCGGTATGAAGTAAGTATTGAAAGAGTTCTCGGTTGAATGTGTAGGGACTCATTGGTATTTTCAGTTCTGGTGGAAGGCTATTCCACAAGTGAGCACCAGAATATGCGAAACAAGTTTTGTATAAGTCCAATCTAGGCTTAGGAAGCTGTAATAAATTTAAGCGCTTACTGTTCATTGCATTAGATTGAATTAACGGTAGAAGATACTCTGGGGTATTTTCAGATATAATTTTATTCACTAATTTGGCTTTGTTAAAAAGGAAGCGCTTTTGAAGTGGTAGAAGTCTTAGATGGCTGTATAATTTATTACTTTCAACGTGCTTTATGCTAGAAACTAGACGTATAGCGCGGTTTTGAAGCGAACACAATCGTTTCATATTAGATTTAGGGCAACCATCCCAGACTGTGGAACAATAATCGAGAGGTGAATGCATATAGGATGCATAGAATATTTTGCGTGTTCTTTTATCCAAAAAGTGCTGAATTTTAGCAAGTTGGTAAACTTTTTGTGCTATTCTCTTGGTAAGGACGTGAACATGAGGGCTCCAGTTTAAATGTCTGTCAATTAAAAGACCTAATGTTTTATGTTCATTTACATTAATTATAGGTAACGTGTCCACGTGGAGCTCGAGCGGTGTCCCAGTTATGGCTAGGGTCTGTAGTTTTTGTCTGGTCGTTATTAGCATGGATTTGGTTTTGTCGATGTTAATTAACATGCGATTTTCATTGCTCCATCTACTAAGGTTGTCAAGTTCGTTTTGTAAAGAGCTCTCTAAGTCACAAAGGCTCTCTTGACTTGTGTAAATAGTGCAGTCGTCCGCAAATAGGTCACACGAAGTATTGAGGTATAAAGGAAGATCGTTAATATACACTGCAAAAAGCAGCGGACCTAGTATTGAGTCCTGAGGCACACCAAAATTAAGTTGTGTGGGACTTGCTAGACAGTTATTGAAGGACACTTCAATTGTTGTCTGTCAGATAAAAATGACGTAATTAGGTTCACCATATTGGTGTTAGTCTTCATGTGTTTTAATTTTCTAATTAAAATATCATGATCTACCATATCAAAGGCTTTTTTAAAGTCTACAAATACTGCTCCACAAATGTTACCATTGTTGATACAAAGATGCCAGTTATCGGTCATTTTTGTAAGGGCACTATGGCAAGAATATTTAGGTCGAAACCCAGATTGACTGTCAATTATTAGATCGTTGTTAATTAAATGATGTAGTGTTATTTTATGCATGTGTTTTTCTAATGGCTTTGATAGCGACGATAGTAAAGAAATAGGTCTATAATTACCCAAGACGCTAATATCAGTTGAGCCATTTGTAAGTAGAGGATACACTTTAGCAACTTTAAAGGCAGATGGGAAGTAGTTTTTGGACAGGCACTGGTTATATATGAACGTTAAGGACTCACTAATAATTGGTGCAGCACACCGAAGTATTCTATTACTGATACCATCTAGGCCTTCTGAATTTGTTGCTTTGAGATTCGAGAGATAGTTATATACTTCTGCAACAGACATCAAGGGAATCTCAGGGGAAATATTTCTAGAGCACTTCCCTTCACAGAATGATGACAGTGAACTTAAATTACATACTGAGTCTGGTATTGAGGACTTTAGATTCTCTATTTCTGATTGAAAGAAGTAACTGAAATCCTCGCATGTTATAGAGTTTGGTATTGCTGACTCTGAAGCGTGTTTCTTGTTGGTTAGCAAGTTAATAGCCTTCCATACATTTGTGTTATTTGATTTATCTTCAATCACATTTTTGAAATGATCTTTCTTTATCCTACGAATTTCATATTTAACTTTATTTCTTAGTCTGCGGTAATTGATAACATCTTTATTTTTGTGTGCTGTATCTCGTTCTCTCATGATTTCGAGAACTTCGCTAGTGACCCACGGGGACTTATGTCGATTCTTGACTCGAACTTCTTTGACTGGCACATGTTTATCAAATACATTGTAGACTGTCTTTGTCTAGTAAGCTAGTGCATCATCCGGATCAGGAAGTTGGTAAACATGTTCAAGGGCTGCATTTTTTAAGTCGTCTAGAAATAAATTTTGGTTGAGAGCTTTAAAGTTTCTAAATTTGATGCTTAAATGTTTACTTTTAGGAGTTTTGAACCCAATTTTCGACCATATACAACATATTGGGTAATGGTCACTAACTGCACTAACAGGAACAGAACATTCGGTAATATTAACTGGACAAGTAACATATATATGATCAATTATAGCTGAGGAGGTGTCTGTAACTCTTGTGGGACGATTTATTAGCTGTTTGAAATTGTACGATAGAATGATATCTTCCCATGTCTGGTTGGATTTAGTCATATCTATGTTAAATTAACCTAATATCATGACTTCTCTACCTGCTGTAAACACCCTATCCATCATTGTAGTGGAACAGTCATACCAACTATACCCAGCACAGGGATTCCGATATAGGTATCCAATGAGAAACGGTTGCTGGCTGACTGGCTTCACCTCTAACCAAACACATTCTATCTCTTCTATCTCGAGATCACTTCTACGAGAACAGTTGAGAGAATTGGAAATGTATACAGTAATACCTGTCTCTAATTTTTGATTTGCGTCTCTTCGAATTACTTTAAACCCCTTAAGAGAGATTTCAGAGTCGGTTATATTGTCGCTGAGACGGCATTCTGTGATTCCAAACACATGGAACTGTTTGCACAGTATTACTGAAAGCTCAGGTAATTTATTGAGCAAATGATAGATGTTGAGATGGCCTATAAGTAGACCATCTTTGTTGAGCCACTGATCGTGATTGGCGAACATTACACAATGAAAAGATGATGTCGCTTGTGGTAGAAAAATTTCACAGGTGTTGAAACTTTATTTAGTGGTAGTTAAGACTATTAGAGGGGATAGGAAAATGTCTGTGATGGAGTGACATCATTAAAGCTTGGTGCAGGGCTGCAGGATTGTATTGCATTAGCTGTTGAAGTTGACAATTCCACTGATAAGAGTGTGGATTACCGCCCAACGAGGGATCACTGCTATGAGAGCTACTGGAAGTGCCTACATTGGAAGCAGGCATCGGGGCCACCACAACATTGTTTAACGGTGTCCCCTTTGACATGCTAGGTGGAGACTGTTTTATGGGCAAGGGAGGAAACAATGCACCATAGTTAGCAACATTGTACATCTAATTTCAATCTACATCAATCTACATCTAATTTATCTTGATTGTCTACATCTAATTTCTCTTAACTGTCTACACATAGTAGACCATTTTACATATCTAGGATCAGAGGTAAATAGCAAATTATCCCTCGATCAGGAAATCAACATCAGGATTGACAAGGCAGCAACGACAATGAACATGTTAATAAAAAGAGTCTGGGAGAACAGGAAGCTTACTGCAAAAAAAAAAAGTCCTCGTCTACCAAGCCTGTGTCCTTAGTACTCTTCTTTATGGCAGTGAAACCTGGACAATTTACTAACGCCAAGAGAAACGTTTAAACAGCTTTCATATGTGGTGTCTGCGAAGAATACTTGATATTAAGTGGCAAGACAAAATCACAAATACTGAAGTATTGGAAAGATCAGGTTGTGTGACGGTGTATTCCATGCTCAGTCTTCGTAGACTTAGATGGATAGGACATATTAGGAGGATGGATGATGGTAGAATACCAAAGGACATCTTTTTTGGTGAATTACAGACGGGTAGGAGATCTCAGGGTCGGCCTCTACTACGATACAAAGATGTGTGTAAGCGGGACATGATTGATACAGGTATAGATAATGCACATTGGGAGCAAGTCGCCGCTGAACGTGTTGCATGGAGGGCAAACATCAGAAATGGAATAAAGACAAAAGAGAAAATGATTGCAGATAAAACACACACAGAACGTGAGAGACGTAACATGGTGCACAATGGTGGAAATGACCTTGTTTTCACATGCATCTACTGTGGGCAAACATTTGCAGCAAGAATCGGCCTTACCAGCCACACTCGCCACCGCCATGGGTCGTAGTTATTAAGCCTTTTTGAAGCACAATGTACCAAACTATCGTCTGTCAAGACGGAAAGGTGCCAATGAATATATACATATATATAAGGCGGGGGTAGATACGACAGAGTAAATAATTGAATGTAATTCTTTCTCTGTTGTAACTTACCGATATCTTCTTCTCTTCTTTTCGTTCATCCGGAGTGTTTTTTCCGATGTGATTGCGATGTGTCTGTTATGCGCCCTTGGGCCGAAACCGGCAGGCCAACACATCCGACTATAGCGTGCTTTTTTGACCAGGTAGCATTCCTGGGAGACTCTCACTCTTGTGGTGCCATCTACAACCCAGCTGGCCAAGGTTGAACGGTCGAAGACTGCACCGTCATCCCTCAAAGGAAGGCAGGGACAGTCCATAGCATTTTCCGCAATCCTGGGTGGCTTCCATAGTTGCAGGGCCGACACATAGCGCCCTGGTTCTGGGCTCACCGAGGGAATCGTCACTTCCTGCTCATGGCTGCTTTAATTCCTCACTTCAATATATTGGGCATTTCGTACGCCCCGGGTCGTTCCCGCACAAACCAGACTGGTCTGCAGATGGTATCCACTTAGCGAATTTTCGGACATGTGCTTGTCGTTGCGCCCGTCAGAGCTGTTCCAGGCACGACAGATATTCGGAAAATTACCTAGCCAGAGCTGTTCCGAGCAAGAGCGGCATTCGGAAACTAGGTAGTTGTTCCTAGCACGAGGGAAGACTAATTCCGGTCACGAAAGACATTTCACTCGGACGTAATTGCGTAGTGCCATTTTTATTTTGCCGCCTGTTGGCTGGCACGTCCGACTTCAGCGGGCATTTTTGATGAGGTTAGCCTTCCTCGGGTTTTGAGACAAGTTAGACTTATTTCGACTTCCACACAGCAAGCTTTTGCTTCGGGCTGCCACGTAATGGATTCGCAAGACAGGCGTTCCATTTCGTGTCAACGAGGCAATTTTCGACCTTTGACTACACTCACTCCATGAGTACGGTTACAGACTATCTACGGAACGTGCGACCGAGGTGTTTTTCCACCTTTAATACTCGCTCACGAGGTAGGCTACATGTACTGCCGGCTCAGCACCTTACCTCCGTGCGTCTGTGGGCGAGTAACGGCCAGGCCCTCTCATCCGGGGATCAGTCATATCCCCCAGCTAAGAGCCATCGAACGAGTATCTGCGCCGAGCATGTAGCGTGCTCAGCACCTCACCTCAATTTTGATGTAGGTTTGTGTCGGCCAGGCTCTCACTTCCGAGGGTTTATGGCTTGTACTCATTCCAATTACGGGGCCTCAATAGAGTCCTGTATTGTTATTTTTCGTCGCTACCTCCCCGTGCCGGTAGTGGGTAAGTTGCGCGCCTGCTGCCTTCCTTGGATGTGGTAGCCGTTTCTCATGCTCCCTCTCCGGAATCGAACCCTGATTCCCCGTTACCCGTTACAAATATGGTAGGCATGTCACGTACCATCGACATTTGATAGGGCAGACATTTGAAAGATTCGTCGCCGGTTCGTAAGGCCATGCGATCAGCACAAAGTTATCCAGAGTCACCAGTGGGAACGCCGCGCCCAGCGAAGGGCAACGACGATTGGTTTTGAACTAATAAAAGCTCTCTTTCCGCGAGGGTCGGAGCTTGGTATGCATGTATTAGCTCTAGAATTGCCACAGTTATCCAAGTAGGATCGTGTCATCTAAGAAACCTCGACTGATTTCTTCGTCTTCTTTGCGTTCATCCGGAGTGTTTTTTCAGATGTGATTGCGGTGTGTCTGGTTAGGCACCCTTGGATCGAAACCCTTAGGCCCACACATCCGACTTTCAGCGTGCATTTTTGACCAGGTTAGCATTCCTGGGAGACTCTCACTTTTGTGGAACTGTCCACCTCTCAGCTGGTCAAGTTGGAACAGACGAAGACTGCACGGTCATCCCTCAAATGAAGGCAGGGACAGTCCATAGCATTTTCCGCCATCCTGGGTGTCTTCCATAATTTCAGAGCCGACACATAACGCTCTGGTTCTGGGCTCACCGAGTGACTCGTCATGTCCTGCTCATGGCTGCTTTAATTCCTCACTTCAATATATTGGGCATTTCGTTCGCCCCGGCCGTTCCCGCACAAACCAGACAGGTCTGCAGACGGTATCCAATCAGCGAGTTTTCGGACATGTGCTTATCGTTGCGCCCGTCAGAGCTGTTCCAGACACGACTGACATTCGGAAAACTACCTAGTCAGAGCTGTTCCGAACAAGAGCGGCATTCGGAAACTAGGTAGTCAGAGCTGTTCCTAGCACGAGAGACATTCGGACGAGACATTTCACTCGGACGTAAATGCGTTGTGCCAATTTTTAGTTTGCCACCCGTAGGACGGCACTTCCGACTTCAGCAGGCATTTTTTAATGAGGTTAGCCTTCCTCGGGTTTCGAGGCACGTTAGACTTATTGTTGTGATGTCGCCCACATCTCAGCTGGTCAAGACAGAACGATCATCGACATCACGGTTAACCCTCAAGGGAAGGCAGGGGCAGACCATGGGCCTATCCAAGGCTATCCAAGGAGGCTTCCATAATTGCAGAGCCGGCACATATTGCTCTGAGACTGGGCTCACCCGAGGAGTTGCCTCGTCCTGCTCATGGCTGCTTTAGTTCCTCACTTCCATGTGTTGGGCATCTCGCTTGCCACCGGTCGCTAAATCACACACCAGGAACGGTCAGTCTGCAGGCGACATCCACTAGGTAAGCTTTCGCTTCGGACTACGCAATGGATTCGCTAGCCGTGCGTTCCATTTCGTGTTATTGAGACATTTTCCACCTTGTTTTTCCACCTTTGTCTACACTCTCTATGAGTTAGATACAGTCAGTTTTCGTAGCCTTTCATTCGACTGGGGCACTTCTTCAACCTTTTTGTACTCGCTCACGAGGTAGGCTACATGTGCTGCCGGCTCAGCACCTTACCTCCGTACAGCAGTGAGCGAGAAACGGGCGGCCCTCTCATCCGGGGATCCCTCATATCCCCCAGCTGACAGCCTTCGGACAGGTATCTGAACTGGGCATGTAGCGTGCTCAGTACCTCACCTCCGTATTTCGGTAGGTGAGTTTTCGGCCCGGCTCACTCATCCAAGGGTAGTAGCTTAGAGGCGTTCAGCTACATCTCTCAGATGGAGGCCTTTGTGTAAGTGTCTGGACCAAGTTTGTGGCTTCGTCCGCTTGAGTTTAAAATCTGACTGCTATCATCAGTCTACCTGCAGAGCAGCAGGTTGTGTCTCTCTTAGTCTGGTCTCTATCCCAAGAGCTGTCCAATATGTAGTTTATCCCCATTGTCACAGCGCTTGGAGGTCAGTGGGACACTCAACCTCCCCCACCGCGGCAATGTGGAGACACATCGAGGGAGCCTCGCCTGATTTAATGAGCCATTCGCGGTTTCACCGTGAGACAGTGTGAACTTAGACATGCATGCTTAATCTTTGAGACAAGCAAATGACTACTGGCAGGATCAACCAGATATCTATCGGACAGACGGACTATTCACGCACACGCAAGCCAAGAGTAGCATCGCTAAAGCGCGCCTTCCCGGTACAAGGTGATACATGCAAAACCACTGGACGCCTACCGACGAGCTTTCAACCTACGCCGGCAGGACTGACCGAAAAAAACCTATACCAGCTTACTGACTGCAGGCCCACTACTCATCGAAAGAGAGTGGGCGCTTATCGAGACTTTGTCGAACGATAGTACAAATGTTGCTCCTTTGCCCGCTCAAACCACGACCCTGGCTGCAGGATGCGGTTACATTCTCGAAACGCCTGCCTCGGTAACTTCGTTGGCTGGGAAGATCCCATTTTGGTGCACCTCACACAATCATCCGAGACAACGAACGCTAGACGCGGAACTGATGTTGCGAACCAGACCAGCCCTCACTAAAAAATCAATTGAAAATAGTCTTTTTTCTCTTTGATTTTGTTCTCTCCACATCTCTGGAAGTTCTAGTGGACCTTTACATCTGGCCCAAATAGATACCCACTGAGATATCAAGAATAATTTGTGATTCATGGCAGACAGTACTCTCTTGTGAATATGGATTTAGGTGTTAGGATACTACTGAATCCATGAGGATTGGAAGTATGGTGGGTGCCTATATCTAACAAGTGATTATTTTATATCCAGATGAAGGACAACTGAAAATTAAAAACAAAAACCCAATGACATTATATTTAAATGCAAGTCAAAAGTTTGTCTCAAATTATCTGTACATCAAAGAACACGTTTGCCTACCATATGGAACATCTTTTCTAAGTCTAAATCTTCAGGACTGCTGGCCTCCATATGTAGGTGGTATGGAGAGAACCTACACGCAACACTTCTGAGGACGATACAGCGACTCTTATTTCTGACAGGCATGTTGTCTCCAATCCTGCAAACAAACAGTGTTATGGTGGTAATCAATATCCAGGAAGAGAAAGAGCATTCTGGATATATGTTTGTGTAGAAATAAAAGATACAAAGAAAATAAAGCCATGCTTATCAACAAAGAAATTACTAAGACAATTTTGACAGTTACAGCAAATAGAAATACATTGAAGAAGCCAACAGTTTGTCTTTTTAATCTTCTTCTGACTTTCATCCCCCAATGAAGCAAAGGCCCTCAACCAACACCCACCAAGCCCTTTGTGGACTTGTCTATGGGATGAGGCAGCCAGTCCCACGTCAACCCTCCTTAGTCACCTCTTATGACATGCATGGTAGGCTGCAGTGTGAGGAAGTCTGCCAAGGACCACAAACTGTGCACACTGAGAAACTACAATAGAGTCCACAGCAATTGATTGTGATAATGGCAGATGACCAGTAACTGCATTTGCACACCTGCATCGAGAGCTCTTGAATCTGCTTGGCTTGTGTTAACGCTCAGCAAGTGTGTTGATGTAGTGGTTAGGAAGTTGCGCTGACTGTGGCATTAGCTTGATCAGTTGAGATTTTGATGCCTGTGCTCGTGGGTTCACTAACAGAGGGAAATATTGGCCACCTATTCCTCTGTGCAACCAGGAACACAAACTGGAATGGTCCCAACACATCACATGCCTTCAGCAGGTTCACACTAAAGTACTCTCTCTCTCTCTCTCTCTCTCTCTCTCTCTCTCTCTCTCTCTCTCTCTCTCTCTCTCTCTCTCTCTCTCTCGATGTAGTGTGTGTGTATGTGTGTGTGTGTGTGTGTGTGTGTGTGAGAGAGAGAGAGAGAGAGAGAGAGAGAGAGAGAGAGAGAGAGAGAGAGAGATTTGCAGGAAAATACAACAGTTGGAGAGTAAGTAGCATACACAAAATAAATGCAGATTGGACAACTACTTAATCCAATTAAAATAAATGAGTGGTTCTTAGTAGTGTAGTATAGTAGGTAATGGATTAGGAGCAGTAGTAATACTAATAATTATATCACATTTGTTTTTTGCATATCCTATTTAAGGATATTGCAGTCAGCACCAGAATGTTTCAGCTGCTGTTGATGTCTTGGCAAGTTTTACATTCAGTAGTTTGCCATTGCTTTCTGAACGACCGGCTAACATACCTTTCCGTAAGAAATCAACGCGACGCGATCCGCTGCCGAATCTCGCGCAGCTGTGTTTCGTACATGGGTATACAGGATTATGAACAGCATATCAAATTTACATCGAGAAATTGTGAAGATTTTCCAAATTAATAAACCACCTAAACTATAATGTATCCATTTTGAAAATAACAGTAATAATTTATCTTTCAATTTAAAATATAACTCCAAACAACGTGTTAGAACAATTACTGAGGTATAGTAAGTGTCAGACTACAAGTTATCTATTTGTTTTCGTTTTCTATGGAACCGCTCACATCGGTCCAATGCATTTTAGATATGCTGCTGAAACAACAATAGCGTGGGGCTGCGTGGTCTCGAGGTATGGTGTCCGCTTCAAGTGCTGGAGGTCCCGGGTTCAAGCCCCGGCGGTGACCGGGATTTTTTCTCGTGGACTTCTGGTAATAAAATTCCCCTTGGTCTCTGGGTAGTGAGATCGGACGCCAGTGTGTATTGTTGCGCACGTAAACAATCTCTTGGCAGTTGGAAATCGAAAAAGAGTAGCTTAACGGCGCTGCCCGGGTAAAATTTCGAGTTAAAAATCTAAACAAAGTATTTAAGGATCCTCGCCGGTGCTACGGAGTTCGTGCACTGAGCTGAGTTTCTCCAGACTCAGATTTGAGTTAGGAGGAGAACGGAGCACTTATGGGTTACACCCGTGTGCCGTGATGTTGATCCGTCGACTAAACTAAACTAAACTAAACTAAACAACAATAGCTAGACAACATCTATATCTATAAAATGTCTGCCTGCCTGCCTGCCCGTCTGCCTGTCTGTCTGTCTGTCTGTCTGTCTGTTAGAACGATAAAAGATTTCACGGTCGACCCTCAATGGAAGGCAGGGGCAGACCATGGGCATTCCCTCGCTATCCAAGGAGGCTTCCATAATTGCAGAGCCGGGAACCAGGAACGGTCAGTCTGCAGGCGACATCCACTAGGTAAGCTTTCGCTTCGGACTTCGCACTACGCAACGGATTCGCTAGCCATGCGTTCTATTTCGTGTTATTGAGACGTTTTCCACCTTTGTCTACTATCTACGAGTTAGAAACAGACAGTTTTCGTAGCATTTTCATTCGACTGGGGCATTTCATCAACCTTTTTTTGTACTCGCTCACGAGGTAGGCTACATGTTCTGCCGGCTCAGCACATTACCTCCGTACAGCAGTGAGCGAGAAACGGCCTGGCCCTCTTATCCGGGGATCCCTCATATCCCCCAGCTGGGAGCCTTCGGACAGGTATCTGAACTGGACATGTAGCGTGCTCAGTATCTCACCTCCATTTTTCGGTAGGTGAGTATCGGCCCGGCTCTCTCATCCAAGGGTAGTAGCTTAGAGGCGTTCAGCTACATCTCTCAGATGGAGGCCTTTGTGTAAGTGTCTGGACCAAGTTTGTGGCTTCGTGCGCCTGGGTCTGCCCCTGCCTTCCCCTGAGGGTCGACCGTGATGTCTTCTTCATCTTCTTCTTCGTTCATCCGGAGTTTTTTTCCAGACGTGATTGCGTTGTGCCGTTTTACAGCAGAGCTGCGTTTTTGCGCCTTAGGCCGACACATCCGACGTCTGCGGGCATGTGTTGACCGGGTTAACCTTCTCGGGGGTTTTTAGGACATTAGACTCTCATGTTGTAGTGGTACTCCATCCCCCTGGCCCATATAGAACAGCCAAAGGCATCCTGGTCGGCCCAAGGGAAAGGGAGGGCAGACATGGGCATTTCCCCCCCATCCAAGGAGGCTTCAAAAATTGCAGAGCCATCACACACCGCCCCTGGTACTGGGCTCACCCAAGGAATCGTCACGTCCTGCACATGGCTCTTAGCCTCACTTCCGTTTAAATTTGGGGCCCTTTCCCTTCACCATAGGCTGTTCTTGCCAGAAGCCAGAAGAATGCAGTTTGCAGATGACATCCACACAGTGAGCTTTCGATTCGGACTTTCCACGTAATGGATTTGCTATCCAAGCAAATATTCCATTTTGTGCACTAGGACACTTTTTCCCACCTTTTTTGAAGCCCACACAGTGAGCTTTCGATTCGGACTTTCCACGTAATGGATTTGCTATCCAAGCAATATTCCATTCCATGCCTCTGGGAGGCTTGTGTAACCGACATGCCTGTGGTAAAGAAGTGTGGCAGTCTAAAAACTTCTTCATGTCATTTAAATGTCAACCCGAAAACAGTTAAAATAAACTGCAGTCGACTTTAGCTTGTTGATATCTCCATAGAGCTTTTCCTCGAATGAAGCAGGTGTGGGCCAAAAAACTTTCTCTGTTCCGCATATATTGGGCACTCTTGCAGCAAATGTTTAGCTGTCATTTTACCAGTTCCACAATTACATTCATCTGTATCTCCTATCTTTAGTTTGTTGAACAAATGGTATTTCAACCTGTTGTGTCCTGTGCGGGGTTGAAGATTGCTACTTGTTCCTTCGGTCGAGTTTGTAATTGCATCATCCTTTGGTGGCCTGGATGCTCTGATTCCCATTTGGTTCTATAAGTGCTTT